>JAWZYU010000016.1:49758632-50158632 GCA_038380435.1 Ryuthela nishihirai | reverse complement strand
GAACCATGCCTTTATCATAAAAGATATTCAGAATTTCAGTCATCCAAGTGGTAACCGAAACATTCCCAGCTCTAAGCATTTCGGTAGTAATTTCATCTACCCCTGGGGATTTATGAAGTTTAAGTTTAGAAACAGCCAAAATAACTTCAGATTGTGTTATAGGGCCAACATTAAAGCCACAAATGCATCTGTCATCATTGCAAACAATGGGAATAGAACTAACTGCATTGTTTAGAACATCACTGAAATGCTCAGCCCACCTAGCCATGACAGAATCCTCCCCTTCTATAACCTTACCTTGTTTATCCTGCAATCCCTGTATGCCTGTCAATTTTCTACGACATAAAACATTAATTATCTGGTACAGCTCTCTGCTGTTGTGCTGCCTAACTGCTTACTCAGCTTTGTCAGCCAAACCATCAAGCCAAAGATTCTTATCAGTAGCTAACTGATCCTTTACAAGTTTATTAAGCTCTCTGTAATCCTTCCTATTAGGCCTAGTAGGGTACTGATTAAGGACTTCCTGAAGTTCCTTCTTTCTGAAATAAGCTCAAGTGCCTTATCACTTAAATAATTCTGTCTCCTCTGCTCCTTTTTTCCTAAAAGAGTACTGTTAGTTTCCAATAGAGCCTGTTTATAATGGTCCAATTCTTCCTAAACTTCAGTTGTAAGCAAATAATGGCTGTCATGATGACTAAGTAACCTATCATGGTAAGCTTTAGCTGTAACTGGGTCTTTAGATCTTCAGTATTAAAGGTAAATGTTTTAACCCTAGCATAACACTTTCTAAGTTTAAGTTACAAGACAATTTTAACAAGGTAATGGTCAGATCCAATTTCAGCTCCCCTATATGCCCTGTTATTTCTAACAGAACTAGCCCATTTGCTGTTAATTAATATATAATCAATCATATTCCTATGCAGCCCATCAGGTGAAACCCATGTGTACTTATGTATGTCGCGGTGTTTGTAATATGTGTTAGTTATTCTGAAACCATTGAGTTTACTTACCTGTAGGAGACGTTGCCCATTGCCATTGCAGCTACCAACACCAAAAGGGCCAATCACCCCTCCCCAAAGGTCAGAGTCAGTACCAACTTTGGCATTGAAGTCACCAAGAAGAAGAGTAATATCTCCTTTCTTGACAGAATTCAAAATATCCTGAAGTTGTTCATAAAACCTATCCTTCTCATCCTCATCGGCATCCTCAGTGGGGGGCATAACAGCAGATAACATTCAGGTCTTTAATGCTTGTTTGAAATTTTGCTGTAGGAAACCTTTCATTAATGCACTCATATCCTAGAAGAGCATCACTAGCATGTCTGCTGAGTAGCAGACCCACGCCTACGAGCTGCTTTCCATCCTCCCTCCCTGTAAAGAGAAATTTAAAGTTATTTTTAGGTATCTCATCTTTTCCTGTCCATCTGGTCTCTTGCAAGTCTAGAATATCTAGGTTATAGCGCTGAAATTCCTGCATGAGGACATTAAGAGAATAATTTCTATGTAATGTCCTCACGTTCCACGTTCCTGCAAAGAGAAAATGATTAGTAGGATTTTTTAAAGAAACTAGGTTTATTGAGAGAGGTAGGGGCAGCAATATAAAACAGCCCCCTGATCGCAGGCATGGGGCAAAGACCTTTTCCTCCTCCGCTAAAGGCTGAATTCACCGATGCTGGTAGGAAATTTAGGCACCACCTTTTCAAGTGGACTTTTTCAAGAGCCTTATGGCCTGCCTGAGACACATTACTCCAGTTTAGGCTTGACGATGCCCAACTAGCAAAGTGAGGTTTAGGTACCTGCGATGGCCTCTGATTAGGATTATCCACCAGCTGATATAAGGTATCCCATGCCTCTGTTCACTTAGGGCTGGTAATCTAGAATCAAACAGAAAACACAGCACAACACTTTTTAAGTTTAAGTTGCAAGACACTTTTAACAAGGTAATGGTCAGATCCAATTTCAGCTCCCCTATATGCCCTGGTATTTCTAACAGAACTAGCCCATTTGCTGTTAATTAATATATAATCAATCATATTCTTATGCAACCCATCATGTGAAACCCTTGTGCATTTATGTATGTCGCGGTGTTTGTAATATGTGTTAGTTATTCTGAAATCATTGAGTTTACTTACCCGTAGGAGACGTCCATTGCCATTGCAGCTACCAATACCAAAAGGGTCTATCACCCATAATCAAACTCAAATCCATAAACAAGTCCAGTCTAGTAGGTATAAATGGTCAGCACCAGGACCCTGTGAAGTTGACCACTCCTCAGCAGGTTTGAAAAAAAAAAGTGGCCATAGATGACCAGATCAGTAGACCACACGGAACTGGCAGCCCTCCCCTTCCGTTCCCTTCGAAAAGAGAATATCTCTTTTGAAAGGTACTAACGGCCTGCACTACGAGAAGGCGGGGTCGGACATTAGGTGCCAGACCTGGCCGGTTCTGTGCATCATCATTAGGAATTGGTACACAGCTCTCCTTCCAGTTTACGCCTAGCTACCATTTATAGGCTGATATTACGTAAACTAAATTAACATATTTTCAGCTCATATCCAGAAGATACAAACTTTTTTAAAGTGTGACTAGAATGATTTCGTGTTATTCCGTACATAAATTTTTATTCTACACAAAGCAATTCAAAACTTCATAGATTTCCCCTGCAGGAAAATGTCCGCTGAAATGATAAAGTTCCCCTTTTACTCCACCAATTAGGTGCATCTGACATAACCTAAAAATTTAGTACATATCACAATTATTATATCATTAACATAATCGGAAGGAAAAGGAATAATAACAATTCAATAATAGCAATTTATTCGGTAGATAAATGTTCTTAACGGAGAAGTAATTCGACCTCAAATATGGAAAAGATTTTGATTTATATGGTGATAGGTAAAATTCTACCGTATTTCTATGTCCATCCTAGAAAACCTCATAATATGGTAATGAATTCGTTTTTTGATTCACTAGAGAAACTCATCTTCTCATTTTAATCATGAAAAATTCTTTCTTTTTCTATCGGATTTTTGCTTTATTTCCAAATTTACTTTACACTTTTGGTTACATACAGAAAAATCAGTTTGTTTGTTTTTTAACAAATCTTTTACATTTTTTTTCCGTTTTTGCTTTTAGTAGCTACTTTTATTCGACGTTTTTATTAAATGTAATAGTCTCCATTATCGGGGTCCGGATTAACCGTGATGTTCAAAAGAGTAATGTTTGCGCAAGCACAATATGGGATGCAAGAGAGCAACCTCTAAAATATGATGCGACGATTCAACGTTTCACGCAGTACAATGTTTTTTACCACAGTTCGCCGAAAGGCGAGTGAAGCCGAAAACCAATAATAACCTTGCTATTTTAAATTAATAACATTAATCCGTGCTATAATATTTTGCAACAATTTTGAAATTTTTGTACTTTCTACATGGATGACTTATCAACGGGAAAAATCGATTGTTAGGGATTGTGTCCTTTTTATTCATTCTGCGTAAACGACAGTCTGCTATATATAAGGCTGGGCTGGGTTCTATTAACTATGAATGTCATTTTTGTATACATAGAAGGCTAAATGGCCAGATCATAAGGACCACAAAGGCTCAGACAAGGTTGGATAAAGGCTACCTGATAGGACAGATTTTAGGGCATAAATGGTAGCCTTCATCAAAGCCATCCAGTGTGTCCTTTAACGTGCAGAGAGTATGACTCATCTGCACAATGACCACTTTATGACCCATCCGACACACAGCGGCCTTTCTAAGCTCATCGATGTCTCCTTGTCTGATCCAAATCTCTGTCATCTCTTGTCTGAGTGAAGGCAAGATGGAGGGCTAATAGAGAGGAATTTCAACGCTGGCACAGGTGGTACTCGAACCTGGAACTATAGATTATGACCTTGATGCGCTACCGACTAAGCCTATATATATATATATATATTTAAATAATTATATAATATAAATATATCTTTTTGATTTCAAAGGACATATTATATACCTGATGTTATTCTGCCAATAGTAAAATTTCACTTGCTACCCAGTGTGTCAGAATCAAAATCGACAGCAATTATATTCCTTTTCTTAGAGGGGGTTTAAGGGACAGCAGAAATTTTAAATATTATATGGCAATCTCTAAGCACAAACTTTTATTTCGTATATAATTTTTTTTAAAAATCGGCTTCCAGGCAGTAGTGATATAGCAGTTTTGACAAATCTCTAAAAAAAACCGATATCTCTATGACTCTGATTATGTACACCTATACTTTTATATAATCGAAGATATTAAAATCAAATGTAATGAACTCACAACTGAGTAATTAAATCTCAAATTTCAGACATGAATTTAAATGATTTGACGCACATTTAAACCGCTAATTAATATTAATATATTTTATTAGTTGAATAATAATTTGTATTAAACTTAATCCTACTTTAATCAAATACCAAAATGCGTACTAATTGCTTACCCACACTAGCCTTTTACTTTATTCTTCCATTTATTTTCCATGCGTATGTGTTTTTATTTTACCATTATGTTTAGATGAACACAGTAATATTTTTTGTTACTTTTTTCATCGTCATTAAGAACAGTTACAGCCTGTTTGTCCTATAATTAAATACAGTTTAATGAACAGTAATAATCAACACAGTTTCGCAATCGTCAGCCGATACAGATAAGGAGCTTATAAACGTAGCTGTCACATTATTTTCTTGTTTTTCTACATTACAATGTTATTTAAAGCAAAGGCATCCTTTCCTATTTTACAGCGTTTCCATTAACCGATATCCTCTGGTATTTCACAAATACAACTTATAGGAATACACAAATGCAAGGAAATTCTGTTTTTTCACTGCCACAAGTCTTTCAACAGTAAAGAGGAAAACGAAATTTTTCTTAAAAGTGATTAAATAGTTAATTAAAACATACTTCATAAACTATACCAGCAATTATTTTTCATTTTGTTTCATTTTTAGTTTCAGTTATCATATACATATTTAGGTATGGTATATTTCTATCATTTCATAAATAAAAATTAAAATTACTTTAATACCTTCTAATATTTTAAGCATTGCATTTCTTTTTTAGGAATTGCATTTCTTTCGTTTTTCTACTTACACATCTACTCAGTTTTATCATACGCAGTTATAAACATAGTTAAAACTGGCTGACAAATACGGCAATGGACGAAAAGAAAGGAAAAACAACAAATAACGAAAGTTTTCCAAGTGCTGAAAAAAAAAGATCAGAATAATAAGAGTAAACTAGCTGATTTGGGTAATCGAAAAATTCCAAATTCCCGAGGGAAAATAGCGAATCACGGAACACAGAAACTTCCTCGTACCATAGAAACTGCCTTGAAAGTTATTAAGTATACATAAGAAACATGTTTAGAGTGTTTCTGAACGTGTGACAGTCTTAATCATAATACACACACTTTCACT
This sequence comes from Ryuthela nishihirai, assembly GCA_038380435.1. Classification (NCBI taxonomy): domain Eukaryota; kingdom Metazoa; phylum Arthropoda; class Arachnida; order Araneae; family Heptathelidae; genus Ryuthela; species Ryuthela nishihirai. The sequence continues at coordinate 50,153,192 of JAWZYU010000016.1, read as the reverse complement.
AAGCTCATAAGCTTCAGCCTCTCCTGTCTTTCCTTATTCCTTTTTAATGTCATTAATATTCATTAGAAGACTGCTGACGTGCATTTGTTTTATGAGCACTTCTGGGAGCATTATACATATTCTCATAAGCAAGGAAACACTTCTTGTAAGAAAAATATTACTTGTCTTATGTCATGATTACAAATTCAGTTATTTCCTTCTTCTTTAAAGTAAATATATATCCTTACCTTATATAAAGGTTAAATGTTATGATTCCCATAAAGTGTACAACTTTAGGAAGATTTAGGATCAAGCTGCCGACTTATTAGCAAAATTAATGCTTTGTAATAGTTACAATGGAAAATGAATTTAATGCTTTATCTGAAAAGGTAAAAAAAAACCAGAAAATGCGATTGGTTATAATTTTAAATGTAAGAAAAATAATTTGAAAGTTGGTGCAGTGTTTATTGGTGTACCTTAAAGGCTCTAATAAACTATCCTAAGAAAGAGCGTGTAAAATATTTTGTTTGAAAAATGCACGTGAATGTTATTTATGTTGCCATACTCCATTATCATGAATGATTTTAATTAATATTTATTAACTGATTTAAAAAGATAGTGTTATTTGAAAATGTTACAAAAATGGAGGTGTGAAATTGGGAGAAAAATATTAGATACCACATTACTCGGAAATTTAATGATTTTAAATGTAGTATGAGTTAACGAATTTTATCCAGAAAGCGATTATTGCCGACTGGTGGTTGATACAGTTTACTGGATTATATACCTCGACAACACTGTTTTTTATTTTGAAACAATATTGTGGAATATATGTTTTCCTTTGCGTTTTGCATCGTCTGATCTAATACAGAATATTTCCTAGGGATGAGCCTTATAATATCTCTTAAAACGTTGTTGAAATAGACTATGGTCAAATTCCAAAATGCACCTCTAATCAATTTCTGAGAAAACTATAGTTTCTACAATTTTGTTTGAATTTTAAGTTACTCGTTCATATGTCAGTGCAATATTTTAAACCTTTATTAAATCATTTCAAATATGCTCATTAAGCAAATTGATGCAATTTTATTTTTTTTCGTGCATATTGCTTTACGAGCGTATTATTTTATTCTCGTAAAATAATGCAATCAATCGGTAGTAATACTATAATCAAGAGACAGCGTTTGCTTCTCTAACTGATTTAAAGTAGGGTCAGGGAAAGATTTTTCAGAGTCCATACACAATATTCTGTGATTGAACTACTAGTTTTTTCCGACGAATACGTTAAATATAACTAAATAGACACTTAAATTTCAGTACCATTAATCAATCTTGCTAACTGATCCTTATTGTGTGACAAAATTAGAGTCAATTGAAATATATAAAATGATATTCATCAGAGGGAGTCCAAAGATTAGATTTGTTTATTGAGGGGTCAATGGCTTCTAAACGAAGTCTTAGATAGTGACCAACACGTTAACTTGGGAACCACTTCTCTATGAATCTGACCGACATAAATCAATTACAGATTTCGCTTCAGTTGCGACTACTTAAACATCTCTCCTTATATATCTCCTTACATCTAGTTATTTCAAATAATTTCATGAGGTAATGTGGCACCTACAGCGACAGGTATGATTCCTTATTCAGGATGAATCATTTATCGGTTTCTTTGAGCATGACCCCCTTTCTATGAGAGACACCGGGTCTACTTCAGACACCTTAAGTTAACACATAGCTAATAATTCTCATGTTGATTCATAGATGACGATGTTGCTGTCCTTAAATTTTTGGGCAAGGATAAGCTCAGTCTGTAGCGCTCCAGTTTCGTAATGTGCATCTCCCAAGTTCGCGTCCTAACTATACATGTTTTGAGATTTATCTCCGTTAATCCTCACCTTGTCTTCGGTGAGAAATGGGACAAAACTGTTTGCGAAAGGCAGTCCTCCATCGGATTGGACATTAAGCCATGGTCCTGTATTCAAAAAAGTGTGTGCATGTGTATGCTGCGCTTATTAAAGAACATTTTGAATAACCATGGAGGGAGGCTTCCTCTGTCTTCTAACAGCTGGTCAGTAGATCCCCTTCCATAACTTTCTCTGAGTTTTTGGAGTTACTTGTCGCCTTGACTCTGACTATTAATTTAGCCCAATGTGTGATGCAAATAAGTTCTACTCAATGGCAAAACAACTGTACCCTTCACCTTTCGTCCTTGATTAATTCGTTACCTTTGTCATTAGAATGCAATTGTGTTTTTTTTTTCAGAATAAATTTCGGTTAACATAATAATGTTCGTATTTGAAAGTCGTAAGTAATGTTGATACTCTTGATATTTTGCATTTTCTTTTGTCATCCATGACAATTTACACTTACAGCGATGTGAAAAGTAAAAGCAACGTTTATGTGTTGATATTAATAAAACCTTAAAGGATATCAGAAGAATCGTATTTAATCTAGGCGGTATTTCGTGGCAAAATCATAAATGCTTCAAATTGGCACATGATTATTGGTAACAATTGAAAATCATGAGAATTTATTCTTTACCCGTTCTTTATTTTTCGAAAATTATTTTTCGGAATGTTTATTTTTATATCATATCAAAGAATCGCCCGGCGAAAATGATTCAGAGTAGCAAGTTTCGAGGCGTATTCCGAAAATCTGCTACGTAATCCCGCAGGTACTTGATCGGTCACGAATTTGGTATCGGGATCCCACTTGCGTCTTGTTATGTGGGGTTTAGAGATGGGTTTCGTAGCTGCGCTAGGTTAGGATTAAACCCGCTGGTTCAAGCGTCTGAAATCTCTGAGAGCTCTGCAGTCTCCTACCTTGTGAATATAGGATTTAAAGTTACGAATGAAGTAGCACGTTGCCTATGCTCAAAGTTATCAATGTACAGAAAACCTCACAATGCAATCTGTTATGGTGAGATGAAGCTGTAGACGAAGATTGCTGGTCCTAGCTCTGATCGTCTAACACACACACAGACAAATTCTCTAAATATGTAATAGATAATACCTTTTAGTTCTGAAGTTTATCTCGCTAAGGCAGCATCGGAATTATTGGAGGTTTAAATCTTTAAATATAAAAATGAAAGCACTCTCTAAACGTTAAATGAAGCGGCGCGTCCTGATCTTTGTGATAATTGCAAAAGAGTTTTGTCGGCATTAGTTTTTGAAGAACCGATATCATCAGTAGTCCACCTTCCCCGTTTGGAATGACCACTATTATTTATATGCATTAAGTAGTAGCATAAAAAGCAAAAAGAAACGTTAGGTGTAAATGATTGAAATACGATATTCGCCTGGATCAAAAGTAATATTTACATCATGTGATTTATTTATTTATTTATTTATTTAATTATAAAACAAACGAAATGAAACTTGCTTAGAAAAACAAATCTGAATATATTATTTAAACTAGAAAAAAATTGTGCTGATGCTATATTTCTGCTTAATATTTAGTAGTATTAATAAAAGAATTGCACATTAAATGCTGATAGTGTAAATATATTAATAAAAGGAACTTGAGATATTATATTTGGAAATAAATTACATTTTGTTTATGTTTCAATGAACAAACAAATTATTTGTAAATAATGATGTACAATTGAAAAGAATAATGAGTACGAAAGTTTTTTATCCTCTGTCATTACAAATGCGTTTCGTTAATTTGCTCTCAACCTTTTTTAAACGCATTTGTTAAGTTAAATTACACTGGTATACAAGGTTTTTATAACATGAACAATTGTAGCTGCCTTTAACTATTTTTTCAGGTGCTGATTTCAGATCTGGACTTAAAAAATGCCTAGCATGTCACGTTTTTTGTTATTTGTCATTTTGACTCCTATTAAGATCTTCCTATATCAATACCTCCAGACAACTGGGAGGATACTAGCTATTTTACTTTTTGTGGCTGCAACACTGATTGCCAAGAGCGAGAAAACATGCAACAGTAAACCTAACCTCACACCGCCATTCTTGCTGTTTTCACTGTAGGTACGTGAAGAGTGAATTTTGGCGTTTAAATAGCACCAAGGCAGCGTCGCGGATGTGTTAATGTGCCATGTAAGTTTTGTTATGTGAGTGGAAATTATATTTGAAATCCCAGGGTCGTTCTTTGACAAAGATTGTGAAGAAAGCCTATAACTTGTATTTTGGATGTCATTTTGGAGATTAGGACAAAACATGGGCTCTACATGTGTGCTGCATTTTGTGCTTTGTTGGCCTGAGTGAATGAATGGTTGAAAGGTAAGATAAAATCCATGCCCTTTGCAGTTCCAACATTTGGCGTAAGTCAACTAGTCACTTGCATGATTGCTATCTTTATTTAACTAAAGTGTCGGGCTTTTCAAAAAAGAATAAAACGAAATACAATATCCAAATGTGTCTTCAGACATAAGGCCAGTTCCTCGTGGAAAATATCTTCTTATACCAATACCTCCAACCAACTGCGAGGTTGTAGTGATGGGAGTAGATTAAGACCAAGGTTTTAGGTTCAAGACTTCAAGAGTGGAATCTTCTGGTTAATGATACCAGAGTTTCTCTGTTCAGAGCGGGAAATTTGACTTTATCTGCTTATTAACAGATGCAAGATGTTTCGTGTTTCTCCACAGATATTTCAAGGCTGATGAAAGAAATTGGAACAACTCACGACCCTAAGGAATGGCGTCGATTTATAGATTCCTCAAAATTCAGCTTAAAAGCTGTCCTTTTGCATAAAGGAATCCAAAATCCATCTATTCCAGTGACATACGTTGCAGGAATGAAGGAAACTTATAAAAGCATGGAAAAAATACTCAATGCTATAAATTATTAGCAGTTTAAGTGAACAAAATATGGCGACCTAAAAATATATCTCTCTTGCTCGGGCTTCAAAGAGGCTCCAAGTAGGCTCCAAGGAGGCTTCACAAAATTTTCCACTTTTCTGTGTTTGTGGGACAGTAGGGCCAGAAAGGAACACTATAAAACAATGACCCAAAAGAGATGTTTTTATTCCTGGAAACAGTAATGTGAGATATAAGCCTCTAGTTGACCCCTCTGATGTTCTACTCCCATCACTACACATCAAATTGGGGCTTATGAAAAACTTTGTAAATGCCATGGAAAAAACTGGTAAAGGGTTTTGCACTTTGAAGGAAAATTTTCAAAACCTATGTGATACCAAACTCAAAGAAGGGATCTTGTTGGTCCTTAGATCAGATAGTTACTGAATGATATTGTCTTCGAAGAAAAACTGAATATGAAGGAGCGCGCAGCATGGAAATCCTTCACGTCCAGTGTTTTCTGGGAAATCACAATAGAGGAAAACTACCATTAACTATGAAAATTTGGCTGCCGAATGTCTTTGAAGATCTGTTTCTTGCACTCGCATCTCTGCTTCTTTCCCAAGAAGCTTAGGAGTTGTCAGTAACGAGCAAGCGGAAAGATTTTACCAGGATATACGAACCATCGAGGAGAGTTATCAACCTAATCAGGGACACAGCAATGATGGGTGACTACTGCTGGTTCTTGCAGAAGGAAGATACCTCAGTACACAAAAGACAAAAATGAACTTCTTGTAAGTATAAAAGATCCTTAACCATGTTTTCTTATTTTGCGGACGGATGTAATATTATTTCATTTGTTACTTTATATTCAGTAGTCTATAACTATGATATTTCTAATTCTTTGCACTCTAATCATGTAATTAATTAATGAGTTTTAAAGATTTAATGTTGAGATTTAAATTGCAACTTAATAAAATAGTCCCATTTATTTTTATTTCCCAAATATGCATATTCATTAAAATTTGAAATACATCAATCCGTAATTAAAAAAAATTGTGTGTACTGCAGATTTTCCACAGCCATATTTGAATGAATATCATTATTTAACTGCCGTCCCGTGGCCGAGTGATTAGCACGCTTGGCTACTGATCTAAGGGACCTGGGTTCGAGCCCCGGATTAGCCATGGATGTGTGTGTCGTTTTTCTGCTGAGGTCCTGCCATCCTCTCAGATCTACTGTGGCATATAAACTGACAGGCTCCTGTCAGACCTCTGTGGCAAGCAGCTGCTTGAGGGGGTATTTATTTTTTTTTATTTATATTTGAATTCAACACCCCAAAATTAGTTAAAAGCATCCTATTTGACCAGTGTTATAAAAAAAAGTTTCAGTTTGTTGTCAAGTGTTATCAAGACTTTGTATATAATTCAGTAAAAGTTTTGCTAATCGGAAGTATTTTTTTTCATTCTTAATGAACATAATTCATTTTTTATAACTACATTTACCGTGAAATTTGCATTTTTTTTTATCCTGCAAACGAAATTAGTTTAGGTAAAATGAGAAGAATCGTTTATATAAACTAGTAAAGCACTTCAGCGGCGTTTTTTTAAAGCAGCGTTTTGTTTACGTTTTTTTTTTTTAATTTAATGTAGTCATCACTCTATTATAAATCTTATTGCAATGTTAAACTCTTTTATTAATTATAATATTCCCTTAAATTTTTTAATATATTTTAGGACTAAATTGTAAGCTCAGAATTTACACTACAGTAGTTTGGCGCATGGTTACTTTGTGTTCCTGGTAATCACTGCTGCCTGCCAGGATTCGGGTTTGGTTCCCATGCCGTGACAGGGACATATTATTATTTTTTTCGGGAAGTGGGGGGGGGGCATTTTTCAAGTAACATTTTCTTTGGTATGAAGCACTTAATATTTAACGGTTATTTCCAAAACATACAGACACACTTCTAGCAGCATATGTTATAAGTGTCATGTCATAAATAACGCTGTTATGTTTCCATAATGACAGATCTGACCATACTTAGTTGTAGCTCATCGAATCAGAATAGAACAGTGAAGTAACAAAAATTATTTTGATTTTTAGAATGATTGAATGTATTCCCCTCACTTAAAATCTCCCGTACGTTTGCATGACCTCTAAAAGCCGTATCCAAACAGTTTTAATCCTTATATGGACTCTAATTTATATTAATATACGATTAAGTTTTGGTAATTATTCGTTTTTATTATCTTCTTATTGCTTGACACTCGTCCTTTCTCTGTTTGTCAGTTTCTCGGTTTGCGGATTAGTGTTGGTCCACCATACATCTCGAACGCAATGGGCAAACTTAATGATTTATGTATCAAATGAAAGCTTACTTCCTTTCCCTTAAATACAGTGGATATAAGGTTGGGTTGTTTTACCTCTGAGCGGCACTTTTTTGCACACCATGGGCTAAATGGCCAGGTCACATGGACCCCGAAGGCTCAGAGAAGGTTGGGGGAGGGGACCCACTGGAACAGCTCTTGGGAGACAGATGATAGCTTCCCGTTAAGGTCATCCAACGTGTTCTTTAACGTGTACAGGGTATGGCTCTCCATCACACGGGGCCACGGCTTAACATTCCATCCGATGAACTTTCCAAGCCCATCGGTGTCCCCTGCTGACCGTGGGCAGGGTGGTGAATTTTTCAGAGATAAATCTCAACGCTGACCCAGCTGGGACTCGAACCTGGGAACTGCAAATTACGAGCCTGGCGCGCAACTGACTGAGACCCCCCCCCCGCCCCTGAGGATATAAGGAAATAATTGTTCTACTATATCACTAGAACGCAAGTACCGAAAGTAACAAGCTACGCGTAAAATAAAAACTTGCAACTCAGGGAGTATCATAAACAATACAAAATTGACTCAACCCATGATTTCTTCCCTTTTAAAAAAGGGGAAATACTAAAACTATGTTCCGTTATATCTTCGGAACGCGATGGCCGAATGTAACAAGCTGTGTCAAATGAAAACTTATTACATGGGGAATGTTACAGGATGAAAAAATTCCACCCTTCTTCCTTCTTTCCCCGTTCAAAAAGGGGGAAATTTGTTGTTGTCTCGCAAACATTCACCTGTTCAAAAATGGGGTGGATATTTTGCAAGCACCTTAATGATTCATATCTAAAAGTAAACTTGTGTCGTCTCCAATTTCTTTGACTATCTGTAACACGACTGCGAAAAAAGGTAGAGAAAATTTTGCTCGATGTCTAAGAGTCATAATCTAATAAAAGTTTCTGGAGATAGGTGTTTTTACTGACAAAGTAAAACTATAAAGAAATGAAAAAAAAAATAAAAAAAATACTTATCTACTTATATGTGCCCTAAAAATTAGAAAATAAACGCAAAATATATCGATGGTGCAATCAGTCACTGAATTCGTATTCACTTCAAAGAAAGATAGGGCGCCGATTTAGCTACTCAATGAGATTGTCAGTGCCCTAACTTCCTTTGAAGGAATACTGATTCAGTCCTTGATTCCACCATCGATATATTTTACGTTTATTTTCTACTTTTTGGGGCACATATGGGAAATACTTTTTAAAGTTTTTAATTTATTTATTTTTCTGTTAACTTATCTACTGAACACATATATTATAAACAGCTAACTGTAAATTATGATATATTATATTATGATATATATATAAAGTTCATGAAATGTTGCACTCGCTACTGGTAAATTTTTTTTATCTCATTTACACCTGCGAATCAACAGTTTCAGCAGAATTGGAAATTCTCGTTTTCCTTTGTGTCTTAACTTTTCTGTGGCAGACATATCTACGGCTGCCGCTTCGCCAACCCTGACCTTGAAGGAGTGAACTCCAAAGGACCGCTCCTCAAGCATCTAGCATTCCCCACGACGCATCACAGCCGCCGTGTACTGCCATCCCTTGGTCAGCCTTTGTCTGCTTTCCCCCTCCAAAAAAGTCAAGCCACTTGCATACCACTCAGGTGAATGGAGATTTGACTCAGAACTTTCTACGAGATTATGACCCAGATTGATTGTATGAATGCAATCTTTGTTCGTATTTATGAGAACAAATCTGCTAGCCAAGTTGAAAAAAGTATTGGATACTGCGAAATGTCAGGCACCTCTCTTTTTAAATCCGTTTTACATGAATGTATAACTAATTACTCTCAGCCATCCGCTGCCAGTAATTCACCAAATATAATGGATATGATTACCAAACTAAGTAATAATCTTGACGCAAACAATAACCATCTACTAGCTAAGATAGAAGAACTAAATCTCGAGATCAACACCATCAAACATCAGCAGCATGCGAATCATTCCAGTTGTCCATTCAACATAGTTATTCCTAAACACGCCCTGTTGAAAACAGCTGAACCTTATCTGAATCGCGAACAAACCTATGCCATGATTGTTAAAAAGGATACTCCTCTCAGCACATCTGCTAACCATGCCATCGCCGACACTAGTAGCAGTTCAAAAGTCCTCCATCATTCGACTACAAACCGCAATGAGCCCACAATTTCCTCGAAAAAGTGTTTCACGGGTACCCGAGATGCTCCTAATATAACTATTGTTAATGTTCCTAGAAAAAAAAAACGCATCTTGGTTAATAGATTTAATGTCAACACATCGGAGAGGATATTGTCAATATGCTAGGATCCAAAATTTTCTCCTATGAGTGTGTGAATATTCAAACCAGGAAAGTTGACTTATATCCATCTTTTGTTATATCATGTAAGGAGACACAATTATGAACGAAATGATGGAATCCGCGTTATGGCCTAAAGCAATTTTCATCATAGAATTCAGAGGAACTCCGAGACACATCATTGCAACTCCAGTTCTCTCTACTGTTCTTCTGCTAATGAAAGATTCTTCTAATGAAGATTATAATGCGCAACCTGCTAATAAGCAGAGTAGAGTTCAACAAAATCAAGTACCCTCAACATCACAACATAATAATTCCATCAATTATAACGAATGACTTGCTCAGGATATTAACAACTATAATGCTGCATTCATGAATCCACGGAGCAATAATGTCTCGCTGTATTTATTAATCCACGTAGTATCTGCAATAAACTTCAGTTTCTGCATACCTACATCGAATCCCATGACATGATGCGCATTGCTAAATCTTGGCTGGAGAAAAATATTGATAATTCGTATATCTGTCCTAGCAAATATACCTTCCGAAAAGATCGCTGTGACAGTAATAGAAATGAAGTTTGTATCATAGTAAAAAATTCTATTCATGTTCACTAATATTTGCTCCTGAAGTTCCTTACAAAGTTATTGGAATTAATAGCTTTGGGAAAAATCTCTCAAATGCAGATTGATAACAGTTTACATTCCGTCAAATCGGTCCAATAGGTATGAAAGCATCTCCGACTTCTTTCACAGTATTAACTCCATTCTGGCAACTCAGTTCCAGTTGTTATAGCAGGTACTTTAATCTAAGTGGAATTGATTGGCATACCTCCACTGCCAGAAGTTCAGCACAACAATACGAAATACCTCATTTCCACTTTCATTGTTGCCAACAACTTGTTGATTTCCCCACAAGAGGTAATAATTTTGTTGTTTTGATATTTTGCCCTACTGATGCAGTTGCTTGCAATGTACAAGCTTTCGACCTCTTCTTCCACAGCGACTCACCATCACATATTCCCATCTCATTTAATCTTAATTTCAACACTAGCAATCTTGCAAACAAAAGTATCATGATTATCATAACGCTAATTATAGCTTTATGACCAACATAATCACTAATATGTTGTCGCACTTAGATACCAAATCGCAACTAGATGCAAAAAATAATACCAAAAATTCTGATAAAGTTTATTCGGCATTTACCATTTTCATAAAAAAATGCTTAGCGATAATACCTATTAGTGCAAAGAAAACTAATAAAAATACCAAGTTAAAGAAGGTCGCAAACTGCAAGCGTAAAAAATGAAGAAAGTATCGAAATGATCGCTCTGACGAAAACAGAAAAGAATTCGACATTGCTCCAACAAAGTATACCAAGGCTGTGGAACACAACGTATCGAAAAAACTGAAATATTTAAGTAATGCTTTCTTCCGCGACATTGGAAAACGCATGAAAGAATCGTGTATCATTCCACTATTACTGAAATTTGATGACACCATGGTCACTATGCACTCTGACAAAGCATCACTTTTAGCTGATACCTTTGATCAAGTTTATGTCCCTGATTGTACACCGATCAATATATCTCTTGAAGAATCTATCCTTGTCTTACATTTTGATGGACTATTTGATGTGCAAAATATTAGGAAAGCCATTAATGAAACTCTTACTACTTCTGCTCCAGGACCTGACGGGTTACCAACCATTATATTTCAAGAACCCTCATTAGTTCCAAAGGCGATAAATTATCAGTACTCATCAGTATTTGTTTAAGTATGACAATTAGGGTGGGCCGAAAAATTTCAAAATTTTTTTTCAAGTCGTAATACCGCGGAAAAGTTGTGAATTGGGGAGACTAAAAAGGGGTTAAAAAAGAAATAAAATCGGTTTATATCTTCCGGTCGCGCATGTGCTCTAAAATGTGCCGAAATTTGGAAAAATTTACATTTTTACGATAATTTTTAATATTTTTACATTAGCCTCTCCCCGAATGTAATAGCTACAGTTCTTATGCATTAGAACCACAGAAACTAATGTTTAAATATTATTTAAATCCATCAACATCTTCCGGTCGCGCATTGCCTTCAAATTTAATGAAATTTTGAAAAAAATTTACAAATAAAGGTAGATCACAGTTCAAGGGAAAGAAAAACACTAACAACTTACATGTTCTTTATATTTGTTCTTTATTGAATACAAGTTTAAACGTTTAAAAACAAATTATTTTATACCATTAGTAATATTTATAAACACATTTTTTTATTGAAAAAACTAAGTTTTTTGTATGAAGAGTCGTAAGTCCAAGGAACTCATGTTGAACAATTGAACATATCCGTTTTCACTCATTCTTAGCTGAAGGTACTTTGAAATCTGATTTATGGGCGACATTAGGCATGGTTGACCTTGACAGCAGAGTCGTTCTGATAAAATCATCCCTAGACTCAGCTCCGCAACTTTTCCTGTGGCTTCTGTCACGAGTTTCACACATCGTTCAACTGGCTGTGTGTGAACTAGGAATATCTTGAATGTTATATCCCAATTAGGGACTGAGTCACTTTGAATATGCGATTTAATCTCATCGTCACTGATATGTTTTAATAATGGGGGAGAAGATAAATCACAGTCCATCCAGTTAATTATTTCCGAGTAGTCTTGAAATTGAGTTTTGGCGGCATGAATGTTCTGATAGTTGTTCTCTTTTGATCTAACTGTCTCGCCTTTACAATTCGTCGAAGTCCGACACATTCTCAAATTCAAGTCCGAGTCTTCATACAAAAGTAGATAATATCTACTCGATATTTCTATGACAATAAAGTCGGGAAACTGTAAAGAGGATTTGGCTGTACGAGATCCTGGTCCCTTGTCACACTCGAGGTGGTTGACAACAGCAAATCGAACTCTCAGATTGTACTTAAGTGAAGAAAGTCCCCCACCTGAACTTCAAGAAATAGTTGTATTTATTTTGAAGTCATACATGCCAATGTGGTTTAGTATTAAAACAAGTAAATGCTTTACAGAGGGACCAAAATTTGTGTACCACTCAATACAATCTTCAAGGTACCTGCCTGAAGATTTACGTAATATTGTCGACCGAACGAAATGGCTTTTTCGATCATCCAGAACATTTAATGTTAGGCATGACACAAGATAATACAAAACACATAAGAGAGCTCGGACTTCGACGAATTCTAAAGGCGAGACGGTTAGATCAAAAGAGAACAACTATCAGAACATTAATGTCGCCAAAACTCAATTTCAAGGCTCAAGACTACTCGGAAATAATTAACTGGATGGACTGTGATTTATCTTCTCCCCGATTATTAAAAGATATCAGTGACGATGAGATTAAATTACATATTCAAAGTGACTCAGTCCCTAATTGGGATATAACATTCAAGACATTCACAGTTCACACACAGGTAGTTGAACGATGTGTGAAACTCGTGACAGAAGCCTCAGGAAAAGTTTGCAGAGCTGAGTCTAGGGATGGTTTTATCAGAACGACTCTGCTGTCAAGACACTCCCATATATCAGATTTCAAAGTACCTTCAGCTAAGAATGAGTGAAAACGGAGATGTTCAATTGTTCAACATGATTAAAACCGATTAAGATTAAGATATAAACCGATTTTATTTATTTTTAACCCCTTTTTAGACTCCCCAATTCGCAACCTTTCCGCGGTATTACGACTTGAAAAAAAAATTTTGAATTTTTTCGGCTCACCCTAATGACAATATCTCACAGGAATGGCGTCATGCAATAGTTATGCCTGTTTTAAGGAAATGGTGAAGCATCAAATCCTCGCAAATATCACCCTATTTCACTCACCAGTATAATACTTAAGCTTATGGAAAGATCGTATTATATAAGCTTTTACCCTTCTTACAATCGCGACATTATACGTAATGAACAGTTCGGATTCTTGCCTAACCATTCTGCAACGATTCAGCTACTCCAAAATATGCATTCATAGGTCTTACCTTTAGATAATAATATCCTTGTTGACGTCAATTTCCTAGACTTAAAAAAAAAACCTTCGATAAATTAAAACGATTCCCATTTAATCCAAAAATTGTTCAACCCTGGTATACCTAATCTGATTATGAGGCTTTTTTTCATCCTGATTACTCATCGAACACACCAAGTTCGAGTTGGGAACAGTTTTTCCTCCATCAGAACCGTAGACAATGGAGTCATACAAAAATCCGTTCTAGGCGCATTGTTCTTCATATTCTTCACCTCTGATATTCCTAGTATTCTTCTTCGTCCTAGCCAATGTACAGCGTATGCAGAAGACATTAATTTCTTTTGTACCTCCAGCAATGAAGAGGAATGTAATTCATTTCAAACTGCTTGTGATGACATTTACAAATAGAGCTTAAAGTACGAAATACCTATATCGAAAGGCAAATCAAGTGTTCTGTACTTTAGAAGCAAGAATCCTCATTATAAATACAATTTCACAAATGTTCAATTCCAAATGTACAGATTCAGAAAAACTTAGGAGTGCTATTCTCATCACAGTTAACCTTTGGTGACCACTAATAATAACATTGTTAGAAAGGATAATCGCACCGTTTTCTTAATTTTGAAATGTTATGGTAAATGTGGCATTGACTCTTTAATTCGCGCATTTGGGATTTTCATCAGACCCTCACTAGAATACTTCTCACCTGCATGGACACCTGATCTAATATCAGACATCAAAAATCTTGAACGCACCCACAGAAGGTATACAAAAAGACTTCCTGGGTTTTAGAATATGTCATATGAAGAAAGGTTACAAAGTCTCTCTTTGTATTCCTTGGAGTGGAGAAGACTAATGTTTGACTTAAAAACATGCTATAAACTAATTCATGGAGTAACTTACTCTAACGCCGATACTTCAATATTCAACCTTGTCAACTGAAAAACAAGAGGTCATTCTCTTATGATTGATGTGCCTTTTGCTCGAAAGAACTAGATTATCCTTCCTTTGTGTGCCGTGTTTGAAGAATATAGAACTCTCTTCCCAGAGAGATTGTCACTTCTACAAGCATTGATATTTTTACTTTTAGACTGAAGAGATTTGACTTATCACCAATCTCAAATGTTTCACATTTTGATATATTTCCCTTGTCTGATATCGGTGTGCTGATGTAGCACCTTCCACGGTTCAATTCAAGGTAATGTAAGGTAATAATAATAATAATAATAATTTCTGGGTTGAATACAGCCATATATGGAATACCTCTTATCTGATACCCAGATATGGCAAACCTCATATCTGGGTAACGAACTAAATGATCTTTGTGCCTCACACAGGGAAACGGGTATGCTTAGAAGAATCTCAACCACACCAGAATCAGTGGGAAGTATCAGTTGTGAACGTGATAGACGTTGTATAGATTGCAAACAAACCTGGCATGAAAGCATCCAACTTGAACAATGTTCGTTATGCTACGTTTTAATTTGACTATCAGGGTCCGCTGTTGATTGACTCTCTGAAGTGAGGTGAAACCATTAATTTGCAAATATATTGCCAAAACTATGGACATTAGGAGGTATGCAAGAAAGTCGAAGAGCCAAGGCGTTTGAGTAAAACTGCTGTTTCTTTTCATGACAATGTCTAGTCCCTTACTCTCCAAGTAACCATAATTTTGAAAAGGCGAGGTTGGAAATGCCTGGAATATCATCCCTACAATCCTGTCATATCACCTTTCAGATTTTCATTTCTTCACCTATTATACACCATGAAAAGATGGAGGATTAAATATGATGAATAAATATAGTGCATTGTCAGACTCTTCCTGATGCATCAGCCAAAGTCTCTCTAGGAAATAAATATCATGTAGATAATTTAATGTTAGGATAATAGTTACAAAAGGCAGATTAATAAAATATTTACTTTTCATTTCCGACTTTTCCATTTTCCATTACAACGACACTCATTCTAAACGGTTTTTCCTCAAAGCATATATATTTACAATGCCTAGAGTGACAACGATCGTGTAAAATCCAGTATATAAAGATAAAAGTTTCGAAAAAGGATATACCTTTTTAATGCAGCAATACATACGAGTGTATCTAATTACGAACATAACTATTGCCAATTGCGTCATGGGATGTTGAAAAAAATACTTAATCTCTCTTTTCCCTGGAGGAAAGAAAAAGTCTTTATTACAATCAGAAAGCTTTCGCTATGGTGAAAAATCTCTAATGGACAAATGTATATAATAAAAATAACCGTTAAAGCCTTTCTTTAGACATCTAATGATAAAGCGACTCAGAACTGCATCATTACTCATCTTGTCACTTCTTTATCATCTGTTCTTTATGAGCCGTACAATTCATTTGTCATCAGAGACTGCAAGATGAAATAATATATTCTGGTTTGGTTAATGACATATCATTCAATTAATTGTGATGAAGTAATGTTCAGTTTCGCGAGGTGGCGAGACAGACCACATCTCGAAAGCAGTAATTTTCATAATATGCAATTTCGATCATTTTTCTCCACACGTCGAATAATGTTTGGCAAACATAGCTTAACGAAATTTAGTTTCGTAATTTAAAAACAATTCTACATTTATTTCTTAAATGAAATTTACATTTTTGTGCAATCGATTTAACTTCTGAGCAATTTTTGGTTTTTATAACAAATATCAACGTATATACGTAATCTCAAAAGAACATTCAGATAATTCCGATTCAAAACAGGCTCTTTCAGATAACTATTGATGATCACCATGTTTACAGGATATGTCCTGTGCTACACTACTATTGAATACGGAACAGGATTGCTCAGTTGGTTGCTCGCCAGGCTCTTAATCTGCAGTTCCCAGGTTCGAGTCCCAGTTGGACCAAGGTTGAGATTTATCTCCTCAAAATTCCCCGCCCTGTCCTCGGTCAGTAGGGGACACCGATGGGCTTGGAAAGGCAGCCGTCCGTAGGATGGTACGTCAAGTTGTGGCCTAAGGGTGGGAGAGCTATTTCCTCTGCACTTTAATGAACACGCTGGATGACCTAGACGGAGCGTACCATCTGTATCCTAACAGCTGTCCAGTGGGTTTCCTCGCGTCAACTTTCTTTGAACCCTCGGGATCCTTGTGACCTGGCCCTTTGATTCACTGTGTGTGCAAAAAAGTGCCACTCGAAAGTAAAACAAACCAGCCCAACTATTGAATATTTCATATAAGTTACATTGATAAGTAATAATGTCAAAATTAAGCTTGTGTGTTTCCATGGTGACACATCTGACCAGACATAATTCTAGCTAATCTAAAACGATCATGACAGTCACGTAATAAGAATCATTTTCGATTTAATGAAGGTTCTTTCCTTTCTTCCCTCACTTTAAATGTGCTGTACCTTTCTATGAACTATAAAAATCTATATCTCAACAGTTTTATTCCTTATACGGTCCTTTTTTATATATGGTGCTGCGCCTTTTTTCCTTATGTGGTTAACTCTTTAATATATATATATAATATGCAATTATTTGTTTTAACCAATGATAATTTCATAACATTATGAATTAGAACATGAAGTACAAGAAATATTGTTATGTATATACAGTCCAGCCTAAAGGTTTTACAATACTTTATAATTTCGCGATACTTAGGTTTTGTACCTTATATAAACTTATTGATTTTATTTGTTTTGCGCTACAATGAATATTTTAATTCTACAAAATACTGAAATTAATCCAATTTCTTGTCTAAACGCAAATTATAACAGTTTTATTTTTTATATCCTAAAGAAGAGTTTTTCCCCTAAGACTTCCGTAAAGTTTTGCATTTCAAATAATTTAGATGTCACAGAATATCATAATGTATGGGAAATTAATAGTAATTAATGATGATTTTGCATAATATGCTTATGATTGGGAAAATAGTCCCATTGAAGGTCTTGTAATCTTCAAAATTTCTAGCATTTTACAATGTTTTATGTTTTAATGAAAAAATAGAATACAGTATGTCTATTGTGTCGGAAACACATTCAGTTTTAAAACAGAAAGAAAAGTGAGACGATGTGTTTAAAAATATACGATCTGAGATAATTTGTTTTGTGTGTTTGGGACAGAACACATTTTTTTAGTCAGAAGATCAAATTTTAAAAGCTTTAAGCTAACACTAACCAAACAAAATCCGAAAATACTCGTTCCACTGGTTTCAAAAATATAGATCCCAGATTCAGAAAATTAACCAAACTATAAAACAATATAATCTTACGATCATGTCTGAGAACATAAGATATTTACTTTTGTCAGAAATATTAAAGGCCTTTATAAAAAAAAAAATATAAATATTTTTATAAACTTTTTATATGTACTAAACTGGGCCAAAATTAAAGAAAAATAATATTTATACGAAAAAGTTATTGTATTAATATATTGAGTTTAATAGAAACAAATTTGAAAAGCAAATATAAGTAAAATTGTGCTGAAAGAACTGGGGGGACTCATTCGGTAGCGGGACTGGCTCGTAATCTGCAGTTCCCAGGTTCGAGTCCCACCAGGGTTAGAGTTCAAATTTATCTCCGCAAAAGAGGTAAAACAAACCAACCCAAAGAACTGGGGATTACTTGTTATCCTGAAAGTCATTTCCTCTTCCTAAAGATAGATGATTAAGAGCAGCGACCTAATATATTTCAGATGCGACACCCTTAATTCGAAATTATTGACCAAAGGGAACAGGAGCGGTCAACATCAACGCACTCGTATATATAAGGCTACGCTTCTCATTCAACAGCAACGTTTGCCATCCGTTTCGCAACGCACTCACGGCCACCATTCTGGAGCTCTATTTTACGGTCTTGGGATTGAACTTTTCTTCTTCCATCTGGCTCTTGCCTCCTGAGTTGTTAATAGCGAGGTTCGCTGGTCGGAATGACGAGTATCTCCTTTATGAGGAAACTTCTGCCTACTTGCTATGCTCTGTCAAGCGCAATGGTTACAAACGGGTGGTCAGAACTATTAATAAACGAGTATATCTATTTAATTATTGATACGCGATTAAATTTCATAATTACCTTTACCGTTATTTAAAGATTTAATATTAAATGCATAATGAAAAAATTCATAATCTTCAGGGATATATTGGATTGATTTATTATGGAATTCGTTTCAAGCAAATAATATTTATATTATTTTTATGAAATAAATACGTACATATATTAATCATAAAATCTGAAATTAATAGCAAACATGAGATTTGTTACTTAGATGATGATTACTTCTAAGTAACTGCCTTGTAAATCAAACAGTAAGAAATCACCGCGTGGGCTAGCAAGTCCAGCTATAGCCATCCAAGCCAAAGCCATTTGAAGAGACAGTTTCGCTAACAAAGCTAAGAGCAGAAAATATATAGGATTTAAGGGAAAGTTCATATGTTAGTGGTTAGCTGGCAAATATCTCGAGCATGCATTCCCGAAAAATGAACCAAATCTTCTCTTTGTAGGAAATATTATGGGGCGAGTAAACATTAAAGTTTTTCATCTTCTTGACCATATTTTTCCAGGATACCTTCAGCTGTATTTTTAACTACGACGAGTAGCGTAAACATTCATATGATGAACACAGAGAGATTAAAAAATAAAGCAATATATAAAACTTGCGTTTACAGTAAACTTCTTATGCTGTACACAGGAGCGGAAAAATTAATGATGCTCTCAACAGGGAAGAAGAATATTCGAGTCCACGTAATTTTAAAAATAAGGGTTGTGAGAAATAATGTCACGAGAGAAAAATAAAGCTCTCAACAAGATCTCTCGAAACGCTAAATAATTTGCAACGAATTTCGTTTATAAATGAAAATGCTATGCAAATTTAAATACTAAAAGCAGCATCGTACGAATCAAACATGGCATTTTTTTAGAAAAGTGAATAAAACAAGAAGTAATTCAAAAACACCTGCTAATACACTAACTACGAATAGTTAGACATACGAATAGTAAAGGTTTAATTTTATTAGTTATATGAATATGACATTCACCTTTAATGTCTGGTCAGCGGCAATGCCACTCTTGAGCATTTTACTTCCCATAGGACTTGAAATGTTAAATAATACGGTTGAAATTCCAAAAGTCGAGGGAGATGTGATTCAAAGTTCAATTTATTGACAATCGAAACTTCTCATAAATAACATAAACTGTGCAAAGCAACACGCGATTAAATAAGGTGATAACTGAAAACTGAAATAAATTGTGAATGGCTGCATAATTTGGCAACGTACAGTCTCTCAAAAAATATCCGAACACTATGGTTGATTACAGAATTCAGAAAAAATATCTGGCAACGATTTTTTTAGAAATTAGTGACTGACAACCTTCATGTACACGAAGTAACCATAGTCTTCGGAAATATTTTGAACGGCTATACAATTTCAGTTTCATGAAATTAAAATGCATCGAAGTAAAAGTTCTAATTTGTACTGAATTACAGGCTTTAATAAAGAAAGTAGTAAAGTCTAATTCTTCAGGTATAAAAAATAACGTACTATGCAAATATGATATACGTATGCATGTCATATCCAAAACAGAGATTTAGAATTTTTCTAGGAAAATGCATTGATAAAAATTAAAAACTTATATATTAATGACAAATACGCTTTGTGGAAAAATTTGTTAACTATGCATAACTGCATTGAAATTATGGAAGTATTGAAATATTTTAACGGATGGACAGGTGTAAGTTTACGGTTTGGGATACTCTGCACATTCTCCATCTCCTTCGATGTTGGCACGAATGTCTCGATTAATGTCACGGTAAATAACAGCATGACAACATCACAGCTCTGGACTTGGAGTATTAATTGATGAATACCTTCAAGATTCGCAGATCTATCGTTGTCAAATCTAGTGATTTCAGAGGCCATTCCATAGGTTCTCCAAATTCTCTCCAATGATAACGGAATGTACATATTAACCATGAGACTCTTACGAGGTTATGGAGTGAGGCATTGTCACACTGAAATCACACAACTTTACCGATTATACACATATATCATCTATCCGGTTCAAGAGTATATCTTTATAGAAGCTGCAAGTAGCCTTAGCTATTTTGGATACTGGATAGAATATCGGGATTAATCATTTGCTTTACCACATCCTGCACCATTTATTTGTTTGCTATTGCATAGTAAAAGTTTGGTCGAATATCATTTGCTGAATAAAAATGAGATAGAGATAAAGAAATGACAGTGAAATATTTCCCCGAACTTTGAGTGAGTAAAAACCACAATCTCCATTTACCTCTCTCTCGTTCTGCAGAGTGGATGATCAAATACAATGATGTCCTCCACAATCACTGTACCTCTAAATGGAATCGACCTCTTTCAATTACTCGAAGGTGATTTATTACAGGCTTCAGGAGCGGAACACCTAAATTCAAATGAACACTTCTCATACCGTGGCTGGATACCTTGAGGTTTTGTGATATCCACCATGCAATATATTAATTCACAGCATTTCTCTGGCATTTCGTCGGTACAATTCCGTTATATTACCGAAGATTTTCAGTTCCATTTGGACAAATATGGGTAATATGCAAGCAGAACACTGTGCACATATTAGTGAAGTTTGAGGGTCTTGCAACTTTATAAATTCAACTACTAGGAACGCATGATAATTAATTCTTAAAACTGCGTAATATTTCGAGAGTATGAGGGGTTGCGATGTCGAATATTACAGTTTTAATTAAATCTCCCTCGACATCTGGAATTTCAACAGAATTTTATATTTCGGGCCCTATGGGAAGTAGAAATGTTAGGCAGTGTCATTGCCGTTCACAAAATATTAGACACAAAGTTGTTTGACATATTCATATGATTATTAATATTAATATGTTAACAGAGTAGATGTTTTTGTAGATGATATTGCACTGTGTCCCTTTCGCTCCCTTTTCCAAACTATCGTTAGACAACTGTTAGACTCTGTGTTCACATTTTAATTTGTATAATGTGTCCGTTCTAAAGGAAAAAAAAAATCAATGAAATTTAATAACTCGAGAAATCTGATTGAGAAATTTATCACCTTTTTTGTGTAATCATTATTTTTGCAGTTAATGGTATTCGAATATGTCTCTTCCCTTGACGTAACACTGAGGGTGACTCTTATTTTGTCCGTTCTGTGTGCAACCCAAAATATTTACAACAATAGATACTTTTCATGATATATATTTTAAGCTTTATAAGCTTCTACTATTTTTCACAGTCAATAAAAATAGCGAACGGATTTTCTTGCAAAATGACATTTAGGTCATAAAAAACATGGATATGAAGTTGAACATAGTGGTTTCTTTTACCAAGGCATCTTTATTTTACCCCTCATGCAAATGCATTCTCAAGATATTTCTTGACCTGACTTTCCTTACACCCTACATAACTAGTATATCGACGATTCAACCAGAGGAAAAATAACTGTAAGCTTACAAAGAGCAAAGATATATGAAACAAGTTTTTTTGTGTTACTTTCTATCTCCGATTACCTAACAGATTTTATACACTACTAAATAAATTCAGTTGATACTTTTGCAAAAAAAAAGGCAAAACCTGCAATCTGCAAACACCTTCTCAAATCTCATCCTTTTATCCTCATATATTTCCACTTGGGCTTATGTTATAACATTATGCTTTAAATCTCAAAACCATTCACTCTTCATCATACAACTGGTGGCCATGGAAGATACTATATTAATTACATCAAAAATAGCCTTATTATGGTATGACTGTCTCGTGCACACTGAGCCACGGCTTTTCGTCCCATTCGATTAACGGCGTCCGTTTCCCCTTTCTGACTTTTTTCCATCCATATCCCCTTTCTGACTGAGGGAAGGTTGGTTGTTTAGAAGAGATAAATCTAAATGCTGGTCCAGGTGGGACTCGAGAGTGAGTTTACGAGCCAATCCCCACCCCTCTGGCAATGTAACTACCAGTATATTCAATATCTGTGTGAATTGCATATGTTGAATGTTTCTTTAAATTGCAATTTGTGCACCCACTTATTTCTCAAAATATTTAGATCCTCAGCAGTTCATATGTTATGTGATAAAACGGCAGAAGCTGAAAAATGCCAAACTGTGTCACGTTTGCTATTATACGCCTAAAATATAAACTGTCTCTACTGCCATTGTTCGCCGACGACATAAAGTCGCCTGACCGGCGCTTCCCTGCAGTTCTCCGGATGTCCTTCGAGGCACAAATGTTGCCCTCTGCATTCCAGCACAAGAAGAGAAGGGTTGAATACTTTTCCCAACTCCTTCTTTTCAAGTGTCTATTGGCGCTCGAAGAATTCGCATTTTGTCTTAGCTTACTAGAAAGGTGCTAGTTTTCCCTTAAAGGAAATGTTTTCTGAGTAGATGGCGAAATCTGTAATGTGGCGACCACGACAATAGTGATTATTTAAATATAACATAATATTTATATAATAACATATTATATTATATAAACTGATACTGAACAAAGAAATACAAATATTAATGATGGACAAAATATAAAATGCCATAATATATGAAATCGCCAGGTTGCGATTAAGAAATATGGTTCATAGAAAGCTTCACTGAACTTAGGAGTGTTTTGAGAGACGTTCAAAACACCACCCTATTAAATTTATGGCTTAAACTTCTTGGTCTAGTGATCGTTTATGACGCATATAAATCATAAATTCTGCAATTTGGAGAATTTCTGAAACTGTTCATATTTTAAAATTTCTGAAATTATAAGAAGATAACGAAAATAAGTTTGATATCCTTTAAAGTATTTGTTTCCAATAAGCATAATTGCTTGCATTTTTATCCTGGGCTAAAATTTAAACGACAATGCCGTACCTCAAAAAGTATAAGAACATAACGCATTTTAAGTGTAAATTTTACAATATGGAAGAAGAACGAACATGAAATTGTCCTGATCATTGGCATGCAAATTATGACTTGTATTAGTAACAATAGCAAAATAGAGTTTCTATAATAGAGAACGTAGCTTCGGTCACCAATCATTCCTGTTCCAGTCACTTTGGTGATGGCTTGGATGGCAATTTGATATCATCATGTTAAAAGAACAATATATGAATGATTTTGTGCGGTTAAGAACATAGATAGGATGGAAGCAGGTTAATAATCTGACAGAGGCATCCAGGTCCTTAAATGTTAAATGTCCGCAAAATGTTCTCTCCAGACTGTGTAAACAATTTAAAGAAATAACAGAGATTAGTCGCCAAGACAAACCTTCTCTGCTTCTGAAAGGACAAAATCGCACCATAGCCACAACTACTCAGAAATATACTATCTACCTTTAACAGCATGAAAAAAAAAACTTGCAAATAACAGCTAAACATCTGTCTCGCGAGTGTAGGCTTTATCCTCAATAAATCTGATGAAGTTTCAGAAATTCTAAGCAAAGTGAAGTCGATTGACGAAACGAATTAAAGTAACGTTGTTTCCAATCAATAGTATAGATTTTTAGTACACTGCAAAATCAGTCTGCAAGCGAAATACGGAATATTGAGTGTAATGATGAACAAATGAATGGAGCGGGATGTGAGAAAACAAATGATTAGTCCCGATATTCTATCCAAGTAAGCAAAATGACTGACAATACCTGCAGCTGCTGAAGAGATCACTGTTGAACTCATTAGATGATATATGCTTATAAAGGGTAAAGGGATGTGATTTCACATGATAGTGCCTCATCCCATAACCCCATAACAGCACATTTCACCATCATTGGATCGGATTTAGTGAACCTGTGGAATGACTTCTCAAATCACTAGATTTGACATCGATAGATTTTTTTCTCTGTAGGATATATGATATCGAAATTATATGTTACTCCATCTGCGAATCTTAAAGGTATTCATCAATCAATATCCCAAACTGAAATCTGTGATGATACCCTGCTGTTACTTGTCGTGGCAACATTAATCGAAGTATCAGTGCCTGAATTGCTGAATATGGAGAACGTTCAGAGTCCTCTTATTAAACTGTCCACTTATGGAAAGATTTAAATATTTCCATTTTTTCAGAGGTTATGTACAATAGTATCAAATTTTGCCACAAAGTGTATCGTTATTAATATATTCGTTTATAATTTTCGCAAAACATTATCATGTAACATCCTTAATCCTTAATCTCTCTTTCTGATACGACATTCATACGTACATTATAAAATGGTCAAAACTTAAGATTTTAAACTCGTACTTGGATTTTACGTATTACAGGTACGCAACTCTAACACAATATCGTTGCCTAGGTGATTTCCGTAGGTACAATTTGGAAGCCGAAGACCCCAAATCATCAAGCAATCCTTTGATACAACTTTTAAGATACCATTCAACTCCTTATCTCCCTTTAAGCCACAATCCTTTGCTTCCACTGACCCGACCTCCCCATCCCCTCATGAAGGTTAACTTTGAAATCTGAAAAAGTCTGCTCAATCAATTTATCTTATTTTAAGTTGAAGATAACTAAATTTGTTTCCTGCTGCCTTACTTTGCTCACAATAAGAATCTGTTTGTGGTCGAATTTGTTTTAGAATTAAAAAATAATCAAAATTTAAGAAAAAAACTTTTGCAAAAATGTGGGATAGGAAAGCGGGAGAAATGTATTTGCAGATCGTAATTTCAGCCGTTATTTTTTTAATATACATTTCATAAGAATAATAATGTTTGTTGGCATAAAAACTACAAGTAGGAAAAAAATCATTGATTATTATTATTGGCAGTACTATTACTAGAATACTTTAACTGATGTTCAGATATGATGATACGATTTTCTGCATTGCAGAGCACAATAAAATTTGTTATTTTGAGGTTTCTGAATAAAATGTGTTTTCTAAAATTTGTTCCCGACTAAAATTGCTATTTTTTAGGTTTCTGACTAAATATTGTAGAAAATATTTTAAGGTGTAGCATTATTTCCAGCGGGCACTCATTTTTCCTTTAACGTTGTTTCGCTTAATATAGCCTTCTACAAGAACGAATTAACGACGTTAAGTAATTCATCGAAAAGTATTCCATACTCAATACAAATGTTTGCATAATATGAGTATTTATATATATATATACTAATACATTAATAAAAATATTCTGCTGGTTTGCTGCTCAGCTACATTATGTTGAAAAATGGGTCCGGACACTTCCATGTTATGTGAATGGAAAGCCACTTTCAAAGCTCCCCAGCATCGAAAACAAACATTTTACGCAAAAACTGTTATTGGCGATAACTTGTAGATGTCACTCAAAGCCCTCTAAATATATTTCTCTTAATAAGCGTTGAGTATTTAAATAATGAATGGAAGCTAAAGCATTTATCTTCAATTTTTGAGACTTTTAAAAAATACTCCAATAGATAAAACACAACTTTATAACAGTTTGTTCACTAACATAAATTAAATATCCGAAGTTTCTATGACGAAATTTTAAGATTTCATCAATTTGGAGGCAATGTGACAGTGTCAATTTTCAACAATCTTCGATCAATATTTAAAGAGTCATTGAAGCGGGATCATTTTACAGCCGACGACACTTTCACATTGCCCCCAAATTGAAGAAATCTTAAAATATTGTCATACAAACTTCAGATATTTAATTTATGTTAATGAACAAATTGTAACAAGAGCTGTGTTTTATCTATTGAAGTATTTTTACACAAATGTCAAAAGTTAAAGATCAATGCTTCAGCTTCCATTCATTCTTTAAATATTAAACGAATATTGCGGGTAATATACCACTGGACAACAAATTTTTATAAAAGTCATGCCTCTGAGATAAAAGTAGCCATTTCTTAAAGATCTCAAGGTGCTGAACACGAATATGACAATGAAAATGCAAAATTGGCTACGATTTCTGAGAAATCCGGATAGTTTCTTATATAATAGAGTAATACGTACAGTCGCTCAAAAAATATCCGAACATTAAGGTTGATTACAGAACTCAGAAAAATAACTAACTGGCAACGATTTTTTTAGAAAATTGTGATCTGGGAACCTTTGTGTACTATACACGAAGGTTGCCAGATCACTAATTTCTAAAAAAATCGTTGCCAGATATTTTTTCAGAATTCTGTAATCAACCATAGTGTTCGGATAATTTTTTCGACGATTGTACATACGACAGTTATCGGTAAAACTACGCTCCTACTTCCGACGTCGCTTTGCCCGTCGCTTATAGAGATGCTCAGGATCATCTCTGGTGAGCATCCAACAGTAGTCAGCCAATATTGAAGTGGACCAATTTCCCTGGTAACATTTCTCCATCGTTGCAATGTTTGGTGAAAACGTTCGCCGTGCTCATCACTAACCATGCCGCAGTTGTCGGGAAGAAATCTAAGTGGGAATGGAGAAAGTGGATCTTTATAGACATATTGCAGCCAAGTTTGTGATACAGAGACAACATGTCCTTAACTATTTTCTTGCAGTTGTCTGCCCTGACATTCCCGAGGAATTTAGTTGACACCAGACGAAACGCCTCCCAAGCCTTTTTCTCGTCACCCTGAAGCAGATTGTCGAACATCTGGTCTCTGAACAGCTCGCGGATCTGACGACCCACAAATATTACCTCTTTAATTTTCGCTTCGCTGAGTCGAGGAATTTGTCAGCCAAGTACTTGAAAGCAGATCCAGTCCTGTCCATGGGTTTTACGAAATTTTTAATCACACCGAGTTTGTCGTGTAGGGACGCTAGCAGGATTTTGTGCTTTTTTGCCAGTGCTGGGTGTTCAACATTCTTTTCTCCGACCTTCAGCGATTTCTTCTGAGGCCAGTTTCTCTTCACGTAATGCAAAGTCTTTGCTCTGCTGTCCCATTCACATAAGAAACAGTAGTACTTAATATATCCCAGCTACAAACCCATCAACAAACTACCTTCAAGTCACAACAGAGATGCCAGCCATACTTGCTGTATTGAAGAGAGTTCAACAGCTGTTTTAGTTGTCACAAGTTTCTTTCGTGTAGACAGCCTGTCCGACCGAAATGAATGGAAGTCGATTTCCATTATGCAGCAACACCAACTTGAGACTCAATTTTAAGGAATCTATGAATAGTCGTCATTCTTGAGGGTCATGTTTGATTTCGAGGACATTCATCAGGCCATCTACATCGGAGCAGAACACAAGGTCATCTTCCTTTCAGAAGTAAGGTGGACACTGCTCATAACGAGTTCGAAACGAAGTCACTCAGACATTTTCCTTGAGATGATTCAATTGTTTAAGTCTTAATCCCAGTAACTCTGCTTTGGCCTTAAACAGCTCCAGATCGCAAACAAGATCATCCATTTCTTCTTCGGTGAGATGGGTCATCATGACGCACCGTGGCAGACGTATGCATCATCATTGACACCGAAGGCTGCGGAGAACATGATGTCGGTTTGCCTCCCTCCTCACCGTCTAAATCGATGGAAATTTCTTTTGAATGTTTGGGAATGGGAAGGCCTTCGTCGTGCAGAACTGGTCGGAGAGCAGATTGTATATTCGAGTACGCTGTTGTCCTCTTCTTTTTCCTTGTGAAGCCTCCAGAAACAGGTGGAACAATGCAGAAGTAGCATCATTTGCGTATTTGCTTGGCTCTCTCCAAACCATAGGAATAGCAAAAGGCATCTCCACTTTTTCGCCTTTCAACCACTTCGGAAGATTTCTTGCACATGTACTGCAGTATAGTGTGGGGCCCAGGCCTTGCCCTGTTCCCCGATCTTTCATCCAAAACAAAACTCATACGCCACTTTCCCTATTGGAGTGATTGCCCTTTTCTGGCTTTCATTTCCCCGCAAATGTAACAAAACGTATCTGCACTATTAACACAGTTACGTGGCATCACTACTGCTGGTTTAAAACTGCAGGGATCACTTGTGTGTACTTATGACTCAGGGGTAAATGGAAGTGGCTCAAAAGACTTGTTCACCCTACGAGACGTCGCTTACAACTAAGGATTGCATCATCTTTTGTCCGTGATCGTAAAGCTGCGATGTCATGACTCAACTACATTGCATCAGACAATGATGCAGTACCTCATGGGGTTGTGTGTATGGCGGGCTGATGCAATACAACGCAATATGTTGCAGTCTGGAGTTTAAAATACAGCGTTGTTAAATAGTTACTTATGTACTCAATGCAGACTGAGTCATTTATACATGACCATTTCTGTCTCTCCTAAACAAGAGTCAATCGACAAATGTTATTGTCATTTTCGTGTTCATAATCATCATTATAATCCCTAAGCAGCCATAGGCTACGGAGGTTCAACCAGATCGTGCAATTTAGTTCTCCAAGCAAGTCTGTCCTGAGCTACATCTGCTGCATCTGGCCACTGCACACCAATTCTAATAAGGTCCGGTTTGACATTGTCTGCCCAACGAATCTTAGGTCTGCCCCTCTTTCTGACGCCTTTAGGCATACTGTTCATAACCCTATTCGCCAATCTATAATTATTCATACGGACAACATCGCCAAACCAACGGAGTCTCTCTCTGCACGATATGCTGCTTAAAGGAGGTTGCAGACTCCTTTGCCTAACCTCATCATTAGTTACAAAGTTAAACCACCTAATACCCAAGATACTGCGTAAGCATCTAGAATCAAAAGTATCTAGTTTCCTGTTATCTTGTTTATACAGCGTCCAGGTTTCACTACCATTCATGACTTGAAGGTAGTCTGTTGATGGGTTTGTAGCTGGGATATATTAAGTACTGCTGTTTCTTATGTGAATGGGACAGCACAGCAAAGACTTTGCATTACATGAAGAGAAACTGTCCTCAGAAGAAATCGTTGAAGGTCGGAGAAAACAATCTTGTCATATGTAACCCTAGAAAGAACCAAACTATTATACAGTCAAATTTTAGTCTTTAGGTGTATACGCCTATTTCTCCACAATCTCCATAGATTCTTAAAAGTCCCGGCAGCAATCCCTATTCGTCTGTTAATCTCATGCCGCACATCACCAGTATCTGTTACATAGCTCCCAAGGTAATTAAACTGTGACACCTGCTCAAGACTGCAACCATTCAGACGAACTGAATCACAGCCTGCCTGACAAATTTTCATCACTTTACTTTTCTCTCTGTTTATAACTAAACCTACTCTACTACCAGTCTCATCAACAGCTCGAATGAAAGAGTTCATCTCATCAACATCATTTGCCAAAAGGGCTAAATCATCAGCATAATCTAAATCAGAAATTTTCGTATCTCCTGCCCATTTAAGGCCAAAATCTTTCCCTTGAAGTGAATTTTGCATAACATAATCAATAACGAAGCTAAAGAGAAAAGGAGACAAAAAAATCGAACACCAGAAGTAATGCTAAACCAATTGCTACAAGTTTTATCAACTCTCACACACCACTCAGTGTTATTATAGAGAGCTTTCATTATGTTAACTAACTTGTCAGGTATACCATATGATCTCACAATCAACAAAGAATTATGACGATCAACAGAGTCGAAAGCCTTTTTGAAATCAACGAATCTAGCAAC
Source organism: Ryuthela nishihirai (assembly GCA_038380435.1). Taxonomy (NCBI): domain Eukaryota; kingdom Metazoa; phylum Arthropoda; class Arachnida; order Araneae; family Heptathelidae; genus Ryuthela; species Ryuthela nishihirai. The sequence continues at coordinate 50,123,347 of JAWZYU010000016.1, read as the reverse complement.
CAAAGGTTTCTGAAACTATAAATATTTCTCGAGAATCTGCCTAAGTGAAAAAATCTGATTAAATAAAATCTGAAGAAAAAATCTGATTAAGGACATTCCTGCAGTTCCTTCTTTCTGAAATAAGCTCAAGTGCTTTATCACTTAAATAATTCTGCCTCCTCTGCTCCTTTTTCCGTAAAAGAGTACTGTTAGTTTCCAAAAAAGCCTGTTTGAAATGGGCCCATTCTTCCTCAACTTCAGTAGTAAGCAAACCATGACTGTCATAATGACTAAGTAACATATCGTGGTAAGATTTGGCAATAACTGGGTCTTTCAGAGCTTCGGTATTAAAAGTAAATTTTTTCACCCTAGCACAACATTTCTGAAGTTTAAGCTGCAAGACACAGTTAACAAGGCCTGGGTCAGTCCAATTTCAGCTCCCCTACATGACCTGGTATTCCTAACAGAATTAGACCATTTGCTGTTAATTAATATATAATCAATCATATTCTTATGCAGCCCATCAGGTGAATCCCATGTGTACTTATGTATGTCACGGTGTTTGTAATAAATTTTAGTTATTCTGAAACCATTAAGTTCACTTACCTGTAGGGGACGTTGCCCATTGCCATTGCAGTTACCAATACCCAAAGGGCCTACCACTCCTCCCCAAATGTCAGAGTCAGTACCAACTTTGGCATTGAAATCACCTAGAACAAGGGTAATATCTCGTTTCTTGACAGAATTCAAAATATCCTGAAATTGTTCATAAAACCTATCCATCTCATCCTAATCGGCATCCTCAGTGAGGGCATAACAGCAGATAACATTCACGTTTTTAACGCTTGTCTGAAATTTTGCTCTAAGAAATCTTTCATTAATGCACTCATATCCTAGAAGAACATCACTAGCGTGTCTGCTGAGTATAATTAACAGCAAACAGAGCTAGCCCATTTGCTGTTAATTATATAATCAATCATATGTTTATGCAGCCAATCAGGTGAAATCCATGTGTACTTATGTATGTCGCGGTATTTGTAATAAGTGTTAGTTATTCTGAAACCATTGAGTTTACTTACTTGTAGGAGACGTTGCCCATTGCCATTGCAGCTATCAATACCAAAAGAGCCTATTACTCCTCCCCAAAGGTCAGAGTCAGTACCAACTTTGGCATTGAAGTCACCAAGAACAAGGGTAATATCTCCTTTCTTGACAGAATTCAAAATATCCTGAAGTTGTTCATAAAACCTATCTATCTCATCCTCATCGGCATCCTCAGTGGAGGCATAACAGCAGATAACATTCAAGTTTTTAACGCTTGTCTGAAATTTTGCTCTAAGAAATCTTTCATTAATGCACTCATATCCTAGAAGAGCATCACTAGCGTGTCTGCTGAGAAGCAGACCCACACCATAGTGATGTTTATTGTCGTTCCTCCCTGAAAAGAGAAATTAAAGATTATTTATAAGAATCTGACCTTTATCTGTCCATCTGGTCTCTTGCAAGCCGATAAAAAACAGAAACCACAAACAAACAGAAAACACAGCGGAAGAGCTCCCCTCCCCCACAAAGCCCACCAGTGCAGCAAAATCAGGATCCATAATCAAGCTCAGAGCCATATATCTGTAAAGTCCAGTGGGTTTATATGGTCAGCACCAGGACCCTGTGTGGTTGACCACTCCTCAGCAGGGTCAGCACCTCGAAATTAAAGATTGGCTATTCTCTTTTCAAAGCCTTTTTGTGTGTTGCCCTGTATATTTAGAGAGATTTGAGTGACATCTACAATTTATCGCCAATAACAGTTTTTGCGTAAAAGGTTTATTTTCAGTGTTAGGGAGCTTTGTAAGTGGCTTTCCATTCAAATAACATGGAAGTGTCGGGAGACCTTATTCAACATAATGTATGTTTATACCCAATGCGCTAAATAGCCAAGTCAAAAGTTCCCCAAGATCTCAGAAAAGTTTAGAAAAGGTGATCAACTAGATACTATTAGAGGACAGAAGGAAGTCTCCCTTTAAGGCCATCCAGGTGTTCTACAATTATGCAGAGTATTGCTTCCCTACACTTGGAGCATGGCTTAACTTCCCATCCGTTGAATGGTAACCATTCCAAGACCATTGGTGAGCGCTCTTTCAGCGAGGGTGAGTAGGGGCTTGGGAGGAAAATCTCAATGCACTCACAGTGAAGATTCGATCCTAAGAACATCATGCTATGAACCTGCTAGTTGCTCAACACCTCGAGCCAACACCCGTTTACATTTAATGCAGTGAACAGACAAAAAGAAAGTCAGATATTTTTTAAATAATTGTAAAATAGCGAGAACGTGCTCTATATTGCTAATATTTTGAAGATAAATCCTTCCGTAGACACTTAAAATGATAGGTATTTGATTAATTTCGTATATATAAAGGTAATGAATTTTAAAAAACTTTGGTTCAAGAAAGCAGAAATGTTTATGCATAGTTAATATTTCTGAAAAATAATTTATCGCCGACACGGCGGGATTCGAACCCGCAATTCTCCAAATCTGTGTTTTACTATGAATGGATCTTTAATAATAAACGCTTGAGCGTGATTGACCTTCTCATTAACATCAAATTCAATAGCAACAATTGGAAAAAGTTGCCTGGTGTGTAAAATTGCCTGGTAAAAGTTGACTGATGCGTGGTGTAATGGTAGCGCGCTCTCGCTATGAATCTGGAGTAGTTGCGGGTTCGATTCCCGCCTTGTCGGCGATAGTTTTTTTTTCCACAAATATTAACTAATGTTGAAGTCTATTTCTACAGGTAATCTGTGTATTTACTATGGGTGTTTATGCGTAATTTCGTTTTTCATGATTGGAATTATATAGCTTAAGCCACTAAATTTATTATTATAATACATTTCTTTTACAGACGCCAATGAACTATTAGAATAGAGAAAAATTAGCATTCTATATATAAAATTAACAATTCTATATATAAGCATTCTATATATAAAAATTAGCATTCTAAAATTAGCATTATATAATTCTAAATTATATAATTATATATATATATATATAATTATAAGCATTCAATATATAAATATATATATATATATAATTATAATTATAAGCATTCTATATATAAATATATATATATAATTATATACATGTCTATGCGGAAAAATGTTAGTTGTTTAAACCTTATGATTTCTCAATATTTTGAATATTTCCGTTTTCACTAACCCTAATTCCATCTTCAATTAACACAATTCTCAATTCAGAAACTCTGGTTATCCACACTTTGTAATCCTTGTCTGTAATATTATGAATAATTATTTATGTTCTTGAGATAACAGTTGCTTTCTACTGTAGTAATGAAACAAGGTTAAAAATAAAAACTGGTTCAAGAAAGTAGAAGTGTTTATATATAGTTAATGTTTCTGAAAAAAATTTATCCCCGACACGGCGGGAATCGCACTCGCAATTCTCCAAATCAAATAATAATTTAAACTGTTTTAGATATCTAAATATGATTATGTCACATATTGTGGTCACCATCTTCTTATTGTATTTTATTAGTGTTGATAAATTGGCAGGATATATCCGGGTTATGGTTCTTCATACATAGATCACAAAATGAAAAAAAAATGCCCCTCAAGCAGCTGCTTTGCTTTGGAGGCCTCAGAGGAAGCTCCTGTCCTATAGACAAGAAACACTTGAAATAACTAGATGAAAAAAAAATTGGCTGTCCTGAGTGTGATTCGAATCCACATCTCCCAGAAACATGATAGCCACTATACCATTACAGACTGAACATTTCCTTCAAAATATCACTTATAAGCATTCCCACATACTTTTGTTGATTCACCACTGGTGTCACGAATGTTGGGAATTGGGCAGCCAAGTTGCCACATATAATGGGAGAAATATTTGGCAGCTTGGCTGCCCAATTCCCAACATAGATGGTGCCAGTAATGAATGAATAAAAATATGCAGGAATGCTTATCACAGTGAGGAAGAAAATAGTCAGTCTCTAATGGTGCAGCGATTATCATACCTGGCATATTTCTGGGAGACCTGGGTTCAAATCCCACTCTGGGAAACCAAATTTTTTAGCCAATTATTTTAAGTGTTTCCAATCTACAGGATATTTTCTTGTGATACTTTATTATTGAAGCATTTGATGTTTTACTAGACCTCTGTGGCAAGAACCTGCTTGCTACAGAGATCTGACAGGAGACTGTCAGTTTATACTGCCATAGTAGAAGGTCTGCGAGGTTGACGGAACCTCAGCAGGAAAACAACACACACACACACACACACATCCATGCCTTAACCCGGGGCTCGAACCCAGGTCCCGTAGATCAATAGCCAAGCGCGCTAACCACTCGGCCACGGGACAGATCATTTTCTAATAAACCTAAAACAATTTATTCGATTTGGATAAATTCCCATACAAGGAATCAGGAAGAATATCAATTGACTGAAATGATTTCAACTGCAATTAATTACTATGCAAAAGTTTTACAATGAGTAAAATTGTGCTATTTCACAATTAAAAATTTTATTAGCAACACTGAACAACTTACTAAATTTAAGTACGTATATTTTCTTTAACTTTCTGCTTCCTGGATAGTAACTCGAATTTTTCGTATAATTGGTAACCAGCGAAAACATGACTTAATATCTGAAATTAGTTTATCTTGCTCTTATTTTCAATTATATTAAAGTGGTACAACTTTTCCAATAAGCAGGTAATTACATTGGGTATAGCTCTAAGAAGTAACAGCTGAAGGATGATAGATCATTTCGCATCAGTTTTCCTTGTTCCGTTGGAGGAAGCATCGATTATTCTGTTTATAAGTATATTCGTTCACTAGTCTTTTCTTAAAAATGCTGTATAATCTCGAAATGCAAATTAAGTTCTTAACCTGATATTTATAATTCGTTAACTATTTTGATTCTTAATAACTGAATATGTTTTCTAGTGATTAACTTCAATATTCGTACAAATATATATTTCAGTTAAAATTGCATTTTTCTGCCTTCTTCGGTGTTTTCAGAGCGCCTAATGGTTTGTGCTGTCAGTTATCCTGTAGCATAATGAAATTAGAAGAACAATATATTACTTACTATATATAAATTTAGGTGGATATGAAATATGTATTTTTCAAAGAGAATGAAGTTAATTTTCGGATTTTATGTCCCACTAATTATAGATTAGAACCAATGGTTGATTAAGAAAATGTGAAGAATAATATTCCATTAGTTCAGAACAATCCAAAATAAATATTTCTTTTGCCTCTTAAAAAAGAGAAAAATATCATTTTTTCCATCTCCTATGAGTAAGAGGGCAAAATCGGTTTTGTTAACGCAAATCCATTGAACACCACATTGTACCACTTGAATTTAAAATTTCTAGAAGAATGTATTGTTCATAGCAATGGTTTAAAGTTGTACAAATTTCCAAGACGGCAACGTCTTGGAAATTTGTGATCCTCCAACAATAGAAATTAAAATATTTGGTTCGGAAAATTAAAAAATAAAAGTTCGGAAAAATGTAAATCATAATATTTTATTAGTGCTTAAGAAACTTAAAAAGAAATCATGATTTATCTATAAAAATGTGAATATTTTCGTATTGAAAGAGACACGAGAAAGTGAATAGAATAGCTCATTTTTCTTTTCTTCAATAAAAAATTACTTATTAAGTAAAAAATATGTAAAACTCACTTCCTCGATTTTTCTCGCACTTACTACTACTAGACCCAACTACTGATTTCTGACCACTAGACCCCAAAAAACTACCTAGTGTTAAAACGCGTTACATAGTATTCAAAATATTATATTACGACAAACAAACACATTTAGTATAAAATCAGATATTACTTAAATATTTATGAGCACAACAACTGAAATATTTAGGATGTAGCCCTTTAATCTATTATATACACCGAAGAGCCAAAACAGTATGGCCAGAGTGTCTTTATGCAAATCGAAGGAACTGTAGATAAACGACGGCGCGTGGTGAAGGTCATGAAACGGTATAAATAACACCTGATACTGAGCCAGTGTTATTCTCGTTTTTCAGATGGAAAAGACAGCGGACCTAAGTGAGCTTGACAAAGGCCAAATTGTAATGGCCAGATGACTGGGTCAGAGCATTTCCAAGACGGCAAGGCTTGTGGAGTGTTCACAGTCAGCCATGGTTAGTACCTTCAAAATTAGTCCGAGGGGGGTAAAATCACGAACTACCGCCAAGGTGTGGGCCGACCACGACTCATCAATGTTAGAGGTGAGCAAAGCACGTGTGCGTCGTTTACCCGGAGAAGTGTTGGCACCAGGATGCACCATGGGACTGCGGTGGAGAAAGTGTAATGCTTTGGACAAAGTTCTGCTGGGAAACCCTGGATCCAGTCATTCATGTGCTATGACATCTACCACTATACCTAAACATCATTGTAGATCAGGTACATTCTTTCATGGAAATGATATATCCCTCTAATAGTGCCTTCTTTCAGCAGAATAATGAGCCATGCCACACTACACAAATTGTTCGAGAATGGCTCGTGGAACATGAGTTAGACTTCCAGGTATTGTCCTGGCCTCCAAATTCATCAGACATCAATTCAATCGAGCATATGTTGTTTGTTTCACATTTCCTTAATCAACCATTAGTTCTAATGTGTTGGTACCAGATGCCACAAGACACCTTTAGAAATCTTGTAGTGTCTATGCCTCGCCGGGTAAGAGCTGTTTTGGCGGCACATGGAGAAATGGCACATGGTCATAATGTTTTGGCGGCACATGGAGAAATGGCACATATTCATAATGTTTTGGCTCTTCAGAGAGCTTGTACTTTTGAGAGCTGTTGTGTGTCTGTTTGTTTGTTCGACAACTCCTATGCATGTGATGGCGAATCTGTGGCACGCGAGACCATTTTTGCCAGTACGCTACTGAGGTGGAAAAAATATACTGCTCACAAAAATTAGGGGATATTTCACAATGAATATGAAGCGATAAAAATATCCCCAAATTATTGTGAGCAGTATACATATCTACGGTTAAAGTAAAGAATTAGAAACATTTGTGCACCCATACGATGCAAAGATCTCGTCAAAATATACCCTTGAAAAATCTATCAGTTGTTAATTGATTACTGAACTATTTTACTCTCTAAGCCAATGAAACTCACTTCATTCTGATCATGGCCATGTGGCCTCGTTAATGCGCTGAACATAATAAGTGAAAAGTTGCCTATTTCTTTTTACGTTTGATTGAATGATTTTGGTTGTAATAAATCGTCTATTTTTTTCCCGCTTTATGGAGATTAGAGATCATAAATGGCTATATCAGAGTACCGAATGCATTGCGCCTATACTTCTTTCATCTAAAAATGGTCATATTGGCATATTATATAAACATATCAATAAATTAATAAATCAAAAACAACATGTTACAAGCAAATATTTGCATAGAGGAAAAACAAACAAATACATATCCATTACTGTAGGAGTCGTAAATCAGGACGAACTTCAAGCTAGGAGGAAAGGTCAAAGGTTCTAAAAGTAAGGAAATAGGTCTCTTGTACTTCTGTTTACATTCATGTTCATAATCTAAAGTTCAGTGAACAGCTCCATTAGTTAGTGATTAATTCTATTAAATATGAGAACCGTTTTTAAAAATAAAAAATGAAGACAATGAAAAGCCCACTCTTTTCGAAACGGGGGCAACTGAAAAACGAGTTTGTTTGTTGTTTTTTTTTCTTTGGGACACCTTAAAACTTAGAAAAATCATTCAGTGATTTCGTTGAAACTTGGTAAAATTATTCAAGGATTCTGTTGCTCTTAGGGGCGGAGGTGGCTCAGTCGGTAGCGTGCCAGGCTCGTAATCTGCTGTTCCCAGGGACGAGTCCCAGCTGGTCCAGCATTGAGGTATATCTCAGAACATCTCCCCACTCTACCCACGGTCAGTAGGGGGACATCGATGGGCTTGGAAAGGCCGCCGTCCGTCGGATGGGACGTTAACTCGTGGCACCGTTTGCGAGAGAATCATACTCTGCGCCATTAAAGAATACGCTGGATGATCTTGCCGGGAGGCTACCATCAGTCACCCAACACCTTTCCAATGGATCCCTTCCCCCAACGTTCTCTGAGACAGCGGGGTATTTCGGATCTGGCCATTTCGCCCATTTTGTGCTAAAAAGTGCCGCTCAGAGGTAAAGCAACCCAACCAGCCACTCTTAAGTTATTGAGAAACATTGTTGTAGACTAACGGAGCAATCGAAAGCAGTTGAACTTTAGATGGATCAGTTGTTTTGTCCACAGATAAAATATATCCGCAAAATTCCCCGCCCTGCCCACGGTCAGTAGGGGACACCGATGGGCTTGGAAAGGCTGCTGTCCGTCGGATGGGACGTTAAGCCATGGCCTCGTGTGCTGGAGAGCCATACCCTGTGCACGTTAAAGAACATGCTGGATGGCCTTGACGGGAGACTACCATCTGTCTCCCAAAAGCTGTCCCAGTGGGTCCTCTCCTCCAACCTTCTCTGAGCCTTCGGGGTCCATGTGACCTGGTCATTTAGCCCATGGTGTGCAAAAACGTGCCGCTCAGTGGTAAAACAACACAACCCAACCCACAGATAAAGACTACTGTGATCACTATCTCCTACGCAGTTTTCAATAAGCGAAAGCAGTACACTTTTATTTAAAGCAGTGCATAATTTACTACAAATGTTTTAAGAATTTGTTGAAAATAAAGCATCTCATTAATTAATTTTCATCATCGCTTCCTGAAATTTTGCCTTAGTTTTATATGAAAGCAGAATAGAAAACAAATGAAGATTAAAAAAAATTAACATGCAACGTTTAACTATTCTAGAAAATTTAGTTAACGATGAAAATATCAGTGTTCTGTTTTTTTCCCTACTTTATGCAGTATTGTTTAACATCTTTTAAACTTAACCCATCTATATACACTGCTCAAAGTGGAAATCGCAGCACTAAGAAGGAATGGAAGTCGGGATATAAATCGCAGGAGGCAATTGGCCAGCGAAGATATGCAAATGGTCAAAGTTCCGTAGCGAATGGTCACGTGACACCCAGCCAAGCTGTGGATAATACCGCGTGCTAACGAACTAGTATAATAACACGACCGAGAGTGAGCTTGGGTTGCATGCCGCGAAAACATTCGGTACAAGCCTTGGAGACGCTGGTAGGATCCTTATGCATAATTGACACCTTCTGAAAGAAAGCGAATCGTCGATATGCAAGAAATCGTATTGAGCCTTCGAGCGATCACAACACATATGGGGTGCATTGTGAACACGATGCTAGGGTGCGTCTCACGCAACATCATGGAGCACCAAATGACATGAAGGACAGGTATGGGAACAGCATGCCACACCACAGGATGTGAAGATCGCATATTCCATAGGAGGGTAGTTCGCGAGTCCTTTCACCATAGTGACTGTTCTGCAGAGTAATTTGCGGACCCCTAGGGAGTACCGTGGTGTCTATGCAAATCATTAGACAACATTTGCATGATGCAGGAATGAAGGCGAGACGTCCAATCTGGCATCTGCCATTGCAGTGACATCACGTTACCGTCTCTACTGGTAATTGAGCAAAGTAACATTGGACTAGGGAATGGAGGAGAGTAGAGTGCGGTTCACAGTCTTCTGTTTCTGCATGCCAGACGCCGTTTTGACTCATCATAACGACGTCTCAATGACATGAGGAAACCTATTCCATTAAATACCATATGTCTCCCCACCGTGGTAAAATGGTACAGGATGGCATCACATATGGCGGTCAGACATCTCTGCTCCATGTTTCTGGTACGCTAATGGCGATTCATTACATCGATGACATCGTTAATCCTGTGGCACGATTTTTCCTTAACCCCATGTCTGGACTCATTCTGCAGCAAAACAACACTTTCCCACACACTGAACGTATAACAACATACCTCTAGACACCATCAAGCATCTGATTGATGGAATGCCGAATCGTCTACAGGCTTGTATAACCGTCCGAGTGCTATATACTGATGAATTGCAATAAACGCAACGAACGAACATTCTCACGTTCCGTTTTTGATCATTTGCACATCTACCCTCATAACTTCCGTCCTGTCAGTTTCGGGGGGTATACCTCACTTCCACCGTGGTGTTGCGAGTTCCACTTTGAGCAGTATTAGTTTCGTATCAATTCCCAGCATTATTTCTTTGAACAATGGAAGTTTCCTTTGTGGCAATGCAAAAAACGCTTTATTTTTAAATAGGGAAATTAATTTTGTCATGCTTTTTGTGTACTGATTATTATATTATTATAAAACTAAGGTTTAGTTCAGTTTGTCTCGTACTTTTCATTTTGATGTACCGTCGCTCAAAAAATATCCGAACATTAAGGTTAATTACAGAACTCAGAAGAAATATCTGGCAGCGATATTTTTAGAAATTTGTGATCTGGCAACCTTTGTGTACCGTACACGAAGGTTGCCAGATCACTAATTTCTAAAAAAATTATTTCCAGATATTTTTCCTGAATTCTGTAATCAACCATAATGTTCGTATAATTTTTTCAACCACTGTACAGTCGCTCAAAAAAGTATCCGAACACTATGTTGATTACAGAATTCAGAAGAAATATCTGGCAACGATTTTTTTTAGAAATGAGTGATCTGGCAACCTTCGTGTCACGTGACACGAAGGTTGCCAGATCACTCATTTCTAAAAAATTCGTTTCCAGATATTTTATCTGAATTCTGCAATCAACCATAGTGTTCGGATACTTTTTTGAGCGATTTTACCAGATCCCCAAAATGACCCTAGATTTAAGATGTGTTTTTGGGTTGTCTTACTTCAGGGTGGCACTTTTCTGTACGAAATAGGATGGGGGGGGCTAGGTCTTAAGTAGTTGGAGGACTCAGAGGAGGTTGTAGGAAACTATAAGTGCGATTCGTTAACGAAACGAAAGACAATACTTAAAGAACTGAAGGCTGAATAGAGTTTATTTTTAATTGCTAAAAACTTATAACAGGTTGAAATTAGAAACAAAATACTTTCTCTTCTAGTTATTTATTTTTTCAGAATTGAAATATATTTAGAAGTCTAGGTATTGACTCAGCACGACCCCATAAGTCGTCTGTTGTATTTCTAACCCATATCTGGGTAAACTACTGGCCGCCACCTTTTCCTTGTGCTGGCCAGGTAGCTACTGATGACAAATAAATTTGCAAAAGAGAAAAATAACGTATAGAAGACAAGAAGTCCAACTTCGTCAGAGCGTATTCTCATTAAAATAATTGAATTTAATAAAATTATATTATTTACATTTCACTTTAGCTTCTTGCGTTAGTTTAATATACGTTATCGATTATATATTTCTGTGGCGGCTGGCCGTATCATTTCAGTTTTCTATCGGTACTTCATCTAAAAGATTTATCCAGGCCTGTTCTAGCCGAACCCAACCCAACCTGAAGTCATCTCTAATTCTTGCAATATTTGATGACAAGTTACCAACCGTGTAGAGGCACAGATATGAAACTTTACAAACATATCTTATGAAATGTTTCATAATTCCCAAACTCTGTTATTCTATTGACCTGAGAAGTTTCACTATAAAATTAAAATTCTTTACCAAACCAAGAATTCCTTTCATCTAAACGACACTTCTAATCTTCATTACATAAATCGCAGAATCAACCTCAAAGCAACACTCTAGTTACACATCGTCAATTATTCATTCAATATGTATGCAGAAACAATACGATTTGTCTACTACATGATTGCAAACTCCTACATTCAATAACTGCAGTTCCATTGTCTTTTCGCATTTCCAGACTAAAATTCTTAGGCAATGGCATATAGTAACTTTTCCGTATGGTCACCTAGTCTTGTCTGAAAATATAGCGAGCATTGATAAGTGATGTCACGTCACGTGATTAATGTTGTCATAGTCCTCTAACGACGAGAGGCGGCATTTTAGGAGCAATTGGAGAAAATCTTCACCGCAAACAGTTGAGACTCGAATCTGGAAACTTAGCATTACTAATACGTTGATCATCATCATCATCATCATCATCATCATCATCATCATCATCATCATCATCATCATCATCATCATCATCATCATCATCATCATCATCGTCGTCGTCGTCGTCGTCGTCATCATCATCATCATCAAGCAGCCATGGGCTAGGAGGTCCAACCAGACAGTGCAATTTAGTTCTCCAAGCAAGTCTATCCTGAGCTACATCTGCTGCATCTGGCCACTGCACACCATTTCTAATAAGATCATGTTTGACATTGTCTGCCCACTGCATCCTAGGTCTCCCCCTCTTTCTGAAGCCTTAAGGCACACTGTTCATAATCCTATTAGCTAATCTATAATTATCTATTACTGGCAACATGGCCAAACCAACGGAGTCTCTCTCTGCACAATATGCTGCTTAAAGGAGGTTGCAAACTCCTTTGCCTAACCTCATCATTAGTTACAAAATTGAACCACCTAATGCCCAAGATACTGCGTAAGCATCTGGAATCAAAAGCATCTAGTTTCCTGTTATCTTGTTTACGAAGTGTTCAAGTTTCACTACCATAACTAACCCTAGAAAGAACCAAACTATTATACTGTTTAATTTTAGTCTTTAGGTGTGTACGCCTATTTCTCCACACTCTCCATAAATTCTTAAAAGTCCCGGCAGCAATCTCTATCCGTCTGTTAATCTCATGCCACACATCACCAGCATCTGTTACATAGCTTCCAAGATAATTAAACTGTGACACCTGTTCAAGATCGCCAGTATTCAGAATAACTAAATCACAGCCTGCCTGACAAATTTTCATCACTTTACTTTTCTCTCTGTTTATAACTAAAATTACTCTAGTACCAGTCTCATCAACAGCTCCAATGAAAGAGTTCATCTCATCAACATCATTTGCCAAAAGGGCTAAATCATCAGCATAATCTAAATCAGAAATTTTGGTATCTCCAGCTCATTTAAGGCTAAAATCTTTCCCTAGAAGTGAATTTCGCATAACATAATCAATAACCAAACTAAAGAGAAAAGGAGACAAAATGCACCCTTGTCGAACACCAGAAGTAATGCTAAACCAATTGCTGCAAGACTTACCAACACTCACACACGACTCAGTGTTATTATAGAGAGTCTCATTATGTTAACTAACTTGTCTGGTATACCATATGTTTAGGTAAATTTTTTAACCCTAGCACAACACTTCTGAAGTTTAAGTTGCAACACATTTTTAACAAGATAATGGTCAGATCCAATTTCAGCTCCCCTATATGATCTGGTATTCCTAACAGAACTAGACCATTTGCTGCTAATTGATATATAATCAATCATATGTTTATGCAGCCAATCAGGTGAAATCCATGTGTACTTATGTATGTCGCGGTGTTTGTAATAAGTGTTAGTTATTCTGAAACTATTGAGTTCACTTACCTGTAGGAGACGTTGCCCATTGCCATTGCAGTTACCAATACCAAAAGGGCCTATCACTCCTCCCCAAAGGTCAGAGTCAGTACCAACTTTGGCACTGAAGTCACCTAGAACAAGGGTAATATCTCGTTTCTTGACAGAATTCAAAATATCCTGAAGTTGTCCGTAAAATCTATCCTTCTCATCCTCATCGGCATCCTCAGTGGGGCATACAGCAGATAACATTCAAGTCTTTGATGCTTGTCCGAAATTTTTCTGTAAGAAACGTTTCATTAATTCACTCATATCCTAGAAGAGCATCACTAGCGTGTCTGCTGAGAAGTAGACCCACGCCTTGGTGATGTTTATTATTGCTCCTCCCTGAAAAGAGAAATTAAAGATTATTTTTAAGAATCTGACCTTTATCTGTCAATCTGGTCTCTTGCAAGCCGAGAATATCTAAATTATAATAGTGGAATTCTTGTGTGAGGACATCAAGAGAAAAAGCTCTGTGCAGAGTCCTCACATTCCAACTACCTATGGAGAGAAAATGGTTAGTGGGATGTTTAAAGAAACTATGTTTATTGAGATAGGGAATGCCGACAATATCAAAAGCCCCCTAATCGCAGACATGGGCCACAGATCCGTTCCCCCACCACTAAAGGCTGAAGCCATCTATACTGGAAGACTTCCTCCAATGTAGAATTTGACGATGCCAATAGAAGCAAAAAGTTCAGGTGCCTGCGATGATCTCTGCTCAGGATTATCCACCAGCTGATAAACATATCCTGTGAATCTATTCACTTGGGGCTGTCAACCCCCAAAGAATCAGAAATCACAGCAGAAGATATTCCCTCCACAGAAGCCCGCCAGTGCAGAAAATGCAGGATCCAAAATCAACCTCAAAAACCTTAATTCAGTCCAGTCCAGTGGGTTTATATGGTCAGCATCAGGACCCTGTGTGGTTGACCACTCCTCAGCAGGGTAGAAAAAAATGAAAAGTAGTCCTAGTTGTCCAGATCAGTAGGCCACACTATTCTGGCAGCCCTCTGCTTCCGTTCCCTTCCAAAAGAGAATATCTCTTTGAACGGTACTAACGGCCTGCACCATGAGAAGGCGGGGTCGGACATTAAGTGTTAGACCTGGCCGGTTCTATCCATCATCACTGTGGATTGGTACACAGTTCTCCTTTCAGTTTATGCCTAGCTACTATTTACAGACCAATATGTTGATAAAGTTCATTAAGTATGGAAAGGATAGTAAAATTTACAGTTATAAATCAGCTTAGAGCAAAAAATTTAATTTTTTTCCTATCCATAAAGATATTTTCACACATGTATGAGGATTGTGCAAGTGGCGAAAAATATGTGGGGGGGGGGGGGAGAAGACCACTGGATCAAGTAGGAAAAAATTAAAAGTTGCTACGAACAGTGGAGCAGAGACTGAATCGTCGAGCATAATGTAAAAGAGTCCCCAATTTCAGTTGTGTTTGAAAACTTTTGTCCAAAAAATATGTGGAATAAATGTACATTTTTAATAATTTGCTGCCTCCATTTAGGTTTCTAGCAATTTCAAGAGCGAAGCATGACCTCCTTTACCGCCAACCTAGAACACACCCTATGCTCTGCTACAGCCTGTTGTTTCAATAGCTATCAGCTGTTGCAGAAATACATTCATTGATCGATTAGAAATGCCACCTAGAAATCAGGAGGCAGACATGAGATAGCGATTCTGGTATAAACTAATCAATATCAGATCGCTATTGACTGTCATGCGATTTCATAGAGTCTGCCAACACCGCTTAGAACAGAAGGCGTTATAACTCAGTTATGACGCAAATAAAGGTATTTCTTTAAAACTAAACATTTCTTATATTCATATTTCTTTTATTATTATTGATGAAATTTAATACTAAAATACAATATATATATATTATATAGACAGCAAAGAAGGAAAGTAATTTAAAGACTTAAACTTTTAAGAAGACTTTTAAGAAGGAAAAATATTACTATTTATTAGCCTTATCATAACTCTAATTTTGGTCTAAACAATGCACATTTATAAGTAAGCATTAGTATCAATATTAGTATTAGAATTTACCAGTATAATAATAAAAAGAAATATATTTGAAACATACAGATATTATGGATACCTACTTACAAAACTTAGTATGGCCTGTTATAGCAAAAGGTGGCCCTGTCAATTTTCAGATCCGCACTCATAATGTAAGACAGATATATTCAATCAATCACTGTGCTCGTAGAGCTGTTAGAAGTGCTTACCGATGTGTCCAGTATGAATGCTCACGAGTACAATCATAACACAAATTTTCTGCGTTTCACGCGCATTTTTGGTGTGTGTATGCTAGTGACTGTTGTGTTAAAATTCCGATTAGCGCAAAAACCTGTGACGAATTTCTTATAAAACGTATTCGAAATGATTTGTATTCACTTATATGAGCAAACGCAGAGCGATTCATTAGAATTAGTCCCTAGTGAACGATGTCTTACATTGTTCCTGAGGCAAAATTAAGTGGTCGGTTAGTTATTTCTTTTAGGTTTAATGGACCACTACAACGGAATTAAGTTCCTCCTGCTTACTTACTAATGGCCCAGTTACCATTAGACCGTAATGATTAGAGGTTCTAGACTTCGGAAAAACTAACACCTTGCACGCAATAAAACTAACATTAATCCTGTACTAGAGACGTGCGATCTGTAAGACAATTGACAATTAAGAGTATTGCTATCCATTTTGCATATTTAAGACAGGTTTCCTATTTGTTAAGAACTCTTTCACATGGCAAGAGCTAGGTCCACCAATTTCGATGTATCGCTTCTCTTCATCGTAACGTAGAGCAAATTAAGGATTATCTCCTTATGGTAATCCATCATCAGCTCCTACAGCAAGTCACATATTCATCCCGAAGCATGTAGGTCTCCGGTTATTTTTTGCTGCTGATTTTTTGCTTGTTACTCCAATGGTACTCCATTCTTGTTACTCTATTCCACTATCTGTTATTAGTTTCGTAAACGTTCCTTTTTGCAAGAGGATAGCCCCAAAACTTTCATTTTGTAAAAAAAAAGAGTAAATGGTAAAATCGTCATTTATCCATCCGTAACATATTCCATCTTCAAATTGTTGTGAACTTAACGAATGGAAGAATTGGGTAGGGTTGTTTTACCTCTGAACGGCAACATATTTTAACCCAACAGGTTAAATGGCTAGATCATGAACACACAGATTTATGAATCACCCTAGTAGTAAAATAAGCGTGGGGGGGGGGGGTACATTTTTCTTGCAGGGACATGAAAATATTTCTGTCTAACTTGGAGGGTCCCGAAGTTGACTAACCCTGGGATACTGATTTGAACGATGTGGATCGTTAAATTAAATATAACAAAATATTTAAGTCCGGTATTTCTGAAATAGGGGGTAGACACAATATCTGATACTTAAGTCATTAACTAATATTTTTATGTAATATGATACGTGTAAGTAAATTTCGAATTTTAATATTAATATTTTCTTTTTTGGTGGTGAAGTTTTTGGTACTTTAATCCTGCATTGATAAACTAATAGTTTTCTTTTTTCCGATTACGATACCTTAGCCGTCGCTTCAAGTCCTTACAAAAAATATTAAAACTACTAAAAAAATTTCTTATGAGTAATCATTCCTCTCTACATTTAGAGTAACTTCTTATTACAGAGGATATTGCATCACTGAACTCTCTTCATTATTGCTTTCTAAGTTATTTCAAAAGATATTAAAAACTTAATTCTTCTAAAAATATAAAATAATACCAATTTTAATAAAATAAAAAAACTGTAGAAAAGATACTAATAGCACATTAAAGGCTAAAGTTTTAAGTTGCTGTATCACTTAATTTTAATATATATATATACTTACGTAACATTATTATTTTTCTGTTTGATGAATTCAAAGTATTTACATTATCAATCATGCAACTCCTCACGAATCTCAATTAGAAATCGCTGCAAAAAACACAAGTTTGCTATCTTTAATTCTATATTTTTGTATTATAGCTCGCATATAACTATTTTTTTTTCTATAACACGATATTAAGTAATTTAGCTAGGAGAAAAATACAAAAATACAAAACATTCGTTGGCAAGATAAAAACTAAGTAAGGTAGGATATTACTATTTCACCACACGACAACACATAATTTGGAAGTAACAAAAACAGATTCCCATTAGTTACAAGAATTACCAAATTACAAGATTACCATTTTTAACCTTCGTTTCTAAGTGCGAGCGGAATTTATAATTGTGTCTGAAGGTCACAAGCACGCTGCTAAACGTCTGTCGCTAAGCTAAATATACTCTCGGGTCTGTAGGAAATGAGATCAATGGTGAAGCGTTAATTTACATATTTATATTCACTATAGTTAATGATGTTGAAGTTAATAATTCAATTTTACAGAGTCAAACATGGGAAATAATAGTGTTATTCTTTATTGTTTCAGCAATAATATAAGGAATACTGCAGATGAAAATGTTTGCTTTAATCGCCGTGTGCTATACCATTCGTCGATTAGAAAGCGAGGAACACAAGTCTCAAGTATAACACACTAATTCATCTAACACTTTTAAAATAATCCTTGCACTAAAACTGACTTGACGAATTCAATATATGCATTTTAAGAATTGCGATAAATTAGGTTTATTCCGTTTATGCTGGATTCCCAAGAACGGGGAATATAATAAACAAAATTAAGTAATATATAAAGTCAAGAGCTCAAGAATCAATCATAGACAAGTAGTTTCAAAGATCAGTTTTCAGCTTGATTTCACGCACTCTGGTTCAAAAGAACGTTCGGATATTGTTATCTGACGAAGCATCTACTTGCACAAAATTCTTCAATACAAATCAGAGCATGTCTACTAGATTTTATAAATGAAACTTGGTTACATGTCAGTTACATAATTCCTAAAATTTGACATGAACAGAAAAACAAAAGATAATTTGTTCGGTAGATGTTATGTCATAGCGCCTGAAATCTCTTCTTGCATGGTGGGGGGTAGAAATAATTATTAGATGAATAGTATAACTTGTAACATTATAAATGAAACAAATAATCATCAAATATTCCCAAAAGTATTGCGATAGTTATTGAGAATCCACCGTATAGCATTCTGTATTAAGAAACCAGCATTTCTCCATTTCTAACTGGAATTCCATTTTCATTAATCCATTTTCATGTGATTTTATTTTCCGATAGTGTAGAAGAGTTGCCGATTTAGACCCTAAACAAACATGCAAAATATTCCTAAAATAAAAATTATCCTAGAATTTCTCTCGAATCTCGAATTCTTCACCTTAGTACATGTCGAGAAAACTTCTCTTTTTCGATGATCTTGAAACAATTCTTTATTTCTTTTATATTTTTCCCTATAAGTTTATTTCATCTACACAGCATAGAGAAACTACGCTTTGCTATTACCCATACAAGCAAATGATCCAATGACACCGAAGTCAAGTTTGTTGACTACTTCATCAGAGCTAATACCAAAGCAACATTGATATATATATATATTCGTATATAAATATATAAATTGGGGGAGAAAACATTTTCTTCCTCAAAACGTCATAAAAAGTAAAAAAAAATGAAATTGAATCATAGCAATGATGAAATCCATTATTGAATCCGTATTAACTTCAAGGGAAGATAAGATACCGGCAATCTTCCTTTGAATTTAATACAAACTTAAGAAGTTATTTCACCGTTGGAACGTTTTACTTAATTTTTTTTTTACCTCGTTTTCAAAGAAAATGAAATAATAGTTTTGCTTTGTCGTCTGTCTGGCTGTCTGTTCATCTGTAGACATAGAACTCTGTTTTGTTTACAGATATAAATTAAAAATTCTTTTTGTGTTGAATAGGTATTTACGAAATATTACGATATGCATTTTCCTAATCTCTCTAAAGCTATAAGTACGCCCTCTAGGGGTGGAAAAAGTAAAAAATTCCAAATTAGAAAATATTGCAAACAATGTATTTATGCTAGAAATTTGAAAATTTTCTGGTGGAATGCGAAGGTCACGAAGTTTACACTACCAATAATGAGTTGACCTCTTAGACCCAGAGGGGATAGGAAAACACACCTTTTTAGTTTTAGTAGATAATTGCTTGTTTTAGAGATAAGTGAAAAAAATTTGGGTTAGATAGCAATTGATAAAAATATTATAATTCACACTTTTTGAACCTTCCGAAAACTATAATTGCTCTCTCTAATGGTGAAAAAATTAGCAAATTCCAAAATTTCAAACAAATATTGCAAACGACGTATTTAAGCTAGAAATTTTAAATTTTGGTGGGGGAACGTGAAAGCCATGATATTTCCATTGGCTACAATGAATTGACCTCTTAGACCCAGGGAGTGGGAAAACATATATATATATATTTGTTTTATCAGATAATTATTTGTATTTAGAGATAAATGAAAAAAAAAAAATCTTTAGCAGCAGATAGGAATTGATAAAATATTATGATTCACACTTTAGGAATTTTTCGAACCTATAATTGCACCCACTAACGGTGAAAAAAATTGAAAATTCCAAAATTTCAAATGAATATTGTAACGATGTATTAATGATAGAAAACGAAATTTTGGTGGTGAAATCTGAACATCATGAAATTTCGATTCGAAACAATAAAAATGGGATTAGAAACTCTTTTTTAGTTTGATTGGTACTAATGAAATATAATTCCCATTTTTCAAATACTAGGAGACGTTATTCAAATTCAGTACCGAGAGTCCAGCCTTTGCGTCCATGCGTGGCTGAAACTCTGATCATATATAGCTCACAGCTTTGGCTTCCCATGTATTCGTCGTGAGAACCGTAATGGGAAAGGTGCAAGATTTAGATACATTTGGCAGAGGATAGATCGTAGGTGCCCGACGGATGGGACACTCGATCTCCGAAATTGTCAACGAAGTTGGATTTTCTCGTACGACAGTTTCAAAAGTGTTCCGGGAATATGTAAATTCCGGCAAAAAAATAAGCACCATGACAAAATACAAAGTACAACCAGCCTTGAATGATCGTGGGCTTCGCCGTGTGACCCGCATCGTACGGACTGATAGGGGGCAGACATTATCTGAAATCACCTGCCATCTGAACACGGGTTCCAGCCGGGAAGTCAGTGTACGGACCGTGTGATGCTCACTTCATCATCTCGGCTACATAAGCGGCCGACCTACGAGAGTCCCACTTCTAACGGCACAACGCCGGGCTCAATGCCTTGCCTGGGCTAAAGAACATCGAAACTGGACCATCGAAAATTAGTAATGGATAGCCTGGAAGGATCCATCCCTATTTAAACTTCATCACGAGGATGGGAGACTGAGGGTAATGGCGCCAACTCCATGAAGCCATGAATCATGCATGTCAGGTCGGAAAGTACAAGCTGGTAGTGGCTCAGTGATGGCCTGGGATGTCTTCAGTTGGACATCTGTGGGAAATTTGGTACGTGTACCGAAGACTCTCAATGCATCCCGGTACGTAGAACAAGACAACTGTTCATCTTACAGGTCCAGGTTGGCTACTGCATGGCTGCAGGAGCATTCTGCTGACTTTGAAATAATGAACTGACCACTTAGAAGCCCAGATTTAAATCCCATCGTAAATCTTTGGGATATCATCGAGTAGAGTCCGAAAGCAGAGTGTTAGGGTCTGTGTCCCATCAGCAATGACCTTGAAAGAATTGTGGACAGCTCATGGGTGGTCATAACTGTGGAACGTTTACGCAAGCTTGTGGAGTCCTTGCCTCATCGTGTGGCGGCCGTTATCAGGGCCAGAGGGGTCCCCACGTTACCAAGTTGCTATTCATAATTCAATGGCACTTCAATGTATGTATCTTCATTGTTACCAATGGAATCATTGTTGCCAACATCTTGCTGAAATGATGAAAGGGCGGAGTTCTTATTGTTTTAAAAATAATATATATAGTGTTGAAGTTTGAAACATTAGTGCTGGTTTTATGAGATATTCTACTGACAGCAATAATCTACCCACTTTTACGACAGAGGTGTGGGAAATGCAACTTTTTACATTTAAGAATTAAAAGACAAATACCTTTATGTTGTAAAATTACTAATAAAATACTATTTACATTTTTCCCATCATCCGCTATCTCAAATGAAAACTGTTAAGGAATGAAATTGTAGGTAAAGGAAAATCTTCATTCTCTTTGAAAACGAGGTTATCATATGGGCCACAGGCGATATAAGCTATTCTAGTTTACATTTCAAAGCGTTTAGAGTTTTAATTTACTTTGTCAATGAGAACACTTATTTTCGGGCGAGTTAACTTCTATATTGCTATTATGCAAGTGCTTTCATTTGACATACGAATCGTAACGATCGATTCGCAGAAAACATCTTTCTCCCTTTTTTGGGGAACAAAGGAGAGGCATAATTTGAGGTATCTCACCAGATTTTCGCAAGGCAAATTTTAATTTCAGATATAACTCGTTGGTAATCGATTACGATTATATTTAGGTCCCCTTTTTGGGGTGGGAGTTGGGGGGGAGATGGTGAGTCGAATTTACATCTAACCCCGCCCCCTAGCGCCTCCCGCCCTCTATGCACACTAAGTGGTAGTTAGTCCTTATTTTAAGTAGGACAGTATTTTTGTTTCATTTTTACAACAAAGGAGGAAGGAGACACGCAAAAATATGTGACTCTTAAGGAATTTTAATTATAATTCTATAAGAATTTTAATGATAAATAATACCTTTTATTATCAATTGTTGTAAAAATTAATGTAATAAATTAATATTATATGCAGCATATAATTTAGCAATATTCAATATGCAGCAATATTTAAAAATCAAATTATTTATTTTTACGGGTGAGAATGACTCAGTCGGTAGCACGCCAGGCCGCAATCTGCATTTCCCAGGTTCGAGTCCCAGCTGGGTCAGCATTGAGATTTATCTCCGCAAAACTCCCAACCCTGCCACGAGGACACCGATGGGCTTGGAAAGTCCGCCGCCCATCGGATGGGACATTAAGCCATGGCTCCGTGTATGGGAGCCAAATCCTGTGCACGTTAAAGAACACACTGGATGGCCTTGATTGGAACCTACTATCTATCTCTCAACAGTTGTTCCAGTGGGTCTCCTCTCCCAACCTTCTCTGAGCCTTCGCGATATTTGTGATCTGGACATTTAGCGAAACAGTGCTGCTCAGAGGTGAACAACCAACAATCTATTCATTTTTATATTCAACATTTTCTTCCTCACTTTTCTTTTCCTCTGGGCAGAGTAAATTAAAAAAAAATAAATACCTTTGAGCATTTCCGAGTTGTGAGAATGGAAAACTATCCGCATAACTTGTTATTAAAATAATTTTTTATAGCTAGCTATATATGTAGACATAATATAAGCCAGTAAAAAAACTAGTGGCAGATATCAAGGATATCTGCCACTAGTTTTTTACTTCTTCTAAGAATTGAAAATACACAATTTTGTCGTCCGGTGGACAAATGGCTAGCGCGCTTGGCTATTGATTAATGGGATTTCGGCTCGAGCCCCGGATAAGGCATAGACGTTTGTGTCGTTTTTCTTCTGAGGTCTCCCCTTCCTCACATACTTTCTACTATAGCGTATTTCTACTATAGCGTATTAAACTGACAGGCTGCTATCAGACCTCTGTGGCAGGCAGATTTATTATTTTTAATTTTGCTATTACTGAAATAAACAAATTTTAACTCTTAATACTGGTGCCCTTATTATGTTCTCGCACATAGGCAAGTGTGCCTCATGGGAAATCCGATCCTGGGCAAAATGGCAAAGTAGTCCACGTAACTATCGGAAGATGTAGTACAGAAATTCTCAAGCATCCATTGGCGATGAAGGTCAAACCAGATGGAAAAATGTAGTCCTCCAAACACGTCTATCTGTAGAAAGTTGCATAAACTGGCCACTGCAGGTTAATTCTAACAAGATCCTTTTTGACATTGTCTGCCAACTTCATTTTAGGTCTTCCTTTCTTCAGACGCTTTTAGGCACACTGTTCATAACCCTGTTTACTAATTTTTAATTATGCATGCTGGCAACATGGCTAAAGCAGTCACTCCAGAAACAAAATGCCGCTCAAAGGCGACTTATGACTTTTTCTTCTAACCTCATTATTGCTTGCATAACCAAACTACCTAATACTAAAGATACTACGTAAGCATCTAATTTCAAAGATATCATATTTTCTGTTGTTTTGCTTAGAGAGAATTCAGCTTTCACTTCCATAAGAAATTTTATTAAGGGCAAAAATAATACATAACCTAATTTTTGCCTTTAAGAGTATATGTCTATTTTTCCCATAATCTCTACAGTTTTTTAGTATATTTTCTCCAGCAGCAATACTTATTCATCTGGTTATCTCATGCCGCACATTATCAGTATTTGTTAAATAACCATCAAAATAATTAAACTGAGAAATGTATTCAAAGGAGTTGTCACTGACAAGAACTGAATCGCAAGCTGTCTGACCAATTTTCAGTAGTTTAATTTTGTTTATCACCATTTACTCTATTACAAGTCCGATCAATAGCGTTAATGCAGAGATCATCTCATTAAAATTATTTACCTAAACTGTCGAATCATCTGCATAACGTAAATGAAAAATTTAAAATATTCCCTTTACAGTGAATTCCGCATAACATAATCAATACTCAAACTAAAATGGAAAAGAGACAAAACGCACCCTTGTCGAACTCCACTCATTACTATACCAATTGACTCAAACATCACACACAACTAAGTGTTATTACAGAGAGCATGGAGATCTGCAGAGGGAGAGCAGCGGGGGAACTCCCCCCCACCTTTCAGGGAAATCTCGAAATGTGATTTTTTAAGCATCATATGACATATATATATATATACATTTTGTAAATCATTTATTTTATTTTAATATTATTAATTATAATTTTATGAAGAAATTAAAATGCTAATGTTATTTGGAACGAAAAATGTTAGAAATACTAGTTGCAGAAGCCGAACATTCGTGGATAACATCATTATAAATGCAAAAAGCTAAAGATAACGAATTCGCAATACAGCAACAACAAAAAAAAATATGATGTTTTTTTAAGTAGGAAACATTGATTAACATATTGAATCTATAATAAAGGAATACTTTTATCTATTTTCTTCACAATTACGGGAATATTTGAAATTTAAATTATTCTGAGACTTACCCAGTTCAAACACGAAGTCGCCAGTAGTATTTTGAGCCAGAACCAGCCCTGGCCAGGATGGACTAGGGCGAGCTCCGTCTCAGCCTTAAAAATTCCGAGCCCGTACTCATTTCTAACCTCTGTGTTGCGTTTGAATCTGGTATACGAATGATAATACATACAGGAAATATAAATGCAAAACTTACAAGAAGTTATGCAAATGTGATGGAATTTATGGAGGCGGTAGTACTGTATTTGGAAGTGCATGGAAAGGATTAGGTTTGCAGGAGGACGATCGAAACGACTGGACAGGCGCGAACTGATGTTATAGGCGCGGAGCAATCAAACACAAATAAAGGCAACCAAGGCTTCTGGGTTAACAAAACGTTGTGGAAATTGTTCTAAACCGCTAAAGGTATCCTTGCGCAGACGTCAACAGTCGTTCCAATAGTTAACAGACTTTGAGCGTGGAAGAATCATCGGCCTTAGAGAAGCTGGTTTGTCATACAGAGATGTGGCCAAACTTGCTGGTCGTAATCCCAGCACCATCGTACACATATGGAGCCAGTGGGTTCAAGAAGGATCCAGAACACGCCGACAAGTATCAGTAAGACAACGTATGACCACAGAGCGATAGGACCGCTATTTGCGACGCATGGTATTGAGTGACAGATTCGCGACTACAACGTAACTGCAAAGCGACTGGCAACAGGTAAAACATCAGATACCTACCAGGTAAATAATAGGCTTTTACAGTTTTCAATACGAGCCTATCCTCCGGCATTGCATTTGCCCCTCACATCTACCCACTTGCAAGCACATCTTCATTGGTGTCGCCTCAGACAGAACTGAAACGAACAAGAGTGGAGTACCGTGGTGTTTAGTGACGAATCTCGTTTTTTTCTTGGTCAGCACGACGGTAGACAACGAATTCGCTCTTATCCAGGAGAAAGGAACACCACTCAGTTCGTACGACATCGTCACACAGCTCCAGCACCTGGTGTCTTTGCATGGGGTGCTTTGCATCGGACATCTCGGCCAAAATGGGTCATCATAAGGTTATTTATAACTGCCCAACGATATGTTACCAACATTTTGAAGCCAGTGGCTGTCCCATTTGTTTTCAGCACGGAACCTTTTTACCAGCAAGATAACACCCGTCCCCACACAGCCCGCATTAGACTGCAGTATCTACACGAGCAAAACGTTCAGGTACTACTATTGCCAGCGCGCTCGCCTGACCTTTCTCCTATTGAACATGTCTGGTACATGATGACCCGACAACTCCAACAAACCCAAGCGGTGCGCCAACCACTGTAGCTGAAATGGAACAGCGCCTTCGCGGTATTTGTCGTTCTATTCTACAGAAGGACATTATAGAGCTGTACGATAGCCTTCCCCGCCGTGTTCATGAATGCATTGCTGCGCCGGGCGACTCAACATCATAGTAATTATACCACTTTACTAAATAGATAAAGTGATAATTTTCCATATTTTATTTTATATAATACAATCAATTGAACTTCTCAGTGCGTTTCAATAAAATGGCATTAATCCTTCTAGTGTTGGGATTTTTTTTCCTGTAGTGTAATTTAACCATTCTGTTTGTGATACTGAAAACATTGTTTTCTTGATCTCGTTAGACCATCACATAATATTATACATAAATTGACCCAATCATGCGTGAAAAATATGAAGAGCAGCAATATGTTCGGTGCTTGGAGCGATAATCGAGACGAGAGTAAAATTTTGTCTGAGTATTAAGATGACTTGAAGCATTACCTATTAGTTAGGCTTGAGCAGAAGAATTCACACTTCTAGGATCCTGCTATTGTCGACAAAATATCAATAAGCATTAGCTGTGAAGAAGCAGGACTTACAGCATCATTCCCCATCAGAATTGCAGATTTTGAGCAGTGACTAGAATAGAAATTTGCATTTACGTGATTAAAAGTAAAATGGTTTTGCTTTCGCGTCTTTTTTAAACGCGACTATTCGATTTCCACATTCTTTCTTTCAGGTTTTATGCCAAATTACTCTTTATAATTTTATATTTTCTGTTATATGCCCAGAACAATTTTTATACACTGCCCTACTAAAATAGAAGAGAAATTCATGTTTTGTTAATGGGAATATACAGTATCTTCGAAGCTTGAGATCCGAGGAAAATTTTGTTTCAAACTATACTTATTCTACCTTTACGGTAATGTTTATGCTCTTTCACCCACGTTAATATCACAATAATATGTCTAAATACAAAGATACCAGAAGTAAAGCAGATTCAAATTTTCTGAGAAAAATCAGTCAAGAAGCTCCTGAGATTATGGCTTGTTGAGTGTATATGCCTGGAATTGGTCTGAAGAAACTGGCTCCCCAAATGTATTCAAAGACACTGATTGACCCGATAGATTATATATAACATCAGCAGTTGAAGAGCGATTGATCAGCGGCTGTAGCTCAGTGGTCAGGGCACCAGACATGTCAGGAGGTTGTCGATGGTTCAGAACTCACCTTCATACTGTTACTAAAACAACTTAATAGTGCTTAAATACTTATTAAATCAATAGTGAGCTGAGGATTAATTTGTCTAATCACAAATGGTGACTTATTTGTTAAATATTGTCTAATTCATTAGTCATAAAAAGACGAAACTTGAGTATTAACTTCTCTTGGTGGCCCAAACAGTAAATATGTTTTATGTCTTCTGATTACAGAGGCCTGCAATGGTTTTAATTTCCACCAATTCCTTAATGCTGATCCAGAATATTTTATCCAATATTCACTATCGTGTACACATTTTCCTCAAAACCTCATGTTTACTCTTACATAAGTGAGTTATTTTCACTAGCATCAGATTACATTTCATATGCTTTAATGCTGAAAGCTTAAAAAATACGTACAGTATTCATCTATTAAAATTGCTGTCTAAGTGTGCTCGATCATTCAAAAATGTTATATGTGTTATATTGTTTGCTCAATATATAGAATTATTCACTACATAAAAAAAGACAACAAAATATAATATTAAGAATTAAAGACGATGACTTGACAAAAGTAAGAATTAAAACGAATCACGTAGAGTACATATCTAGTTCACTTTAATATTAATGTTCTTTCATTTTTTAAACAAGCATAATAGTATAAAATGTTTACTGTATTAAAATAAATAATAATCTGATTTCTTTCAGTTTCCTTCTTGACCAATTTGAAAAAAATTCTTTATGTGTGAGAAAAAAAACAACGAAAAAACATTTTTTTTAAATCAGTATACTAAGTTGTGGAGAATGATCTATTACAAAAAATCACCTTTTACAACGATTGTACTTTGCAGGCCTGTGTTATTATTCGGGCTTGTGTCAACATACATGACTTGACCAAGGACTAATCAGACATGGGGATAGCAAACATGGGGATAACATGGGGATCAGACACCGCTATCCCCATGTCTGTTTTTATAGTTCTACAGCATCACAAAGCATGCAGTTTTCACAAACCATGCAGGTTTTAAAGCATCACAAAGCAAATGACTTATTTCACCTTAAAATTGTTCTCATACGCAGAGTAATGTCGAAACTTTTGGATACAAAATTTTTAAACCAGTTTGAGGAAGGAGGGGATTTTCTGGCTCTTTCTCCCACTTGGTGTTCCATCTGATAATAATGTCGGTTAATAAAATCCTGAACTACTGCCAAAGCTGAATAGTACACATAAGAACCAAATTCCGTTTTATTTTTTCGGAAAATTGACTGGAATCAGTCTTAACGGCATAGAGTCTAAGCCTTTTTGTCCTGCAGGAATATTCTCTTCTTTATTTCTCTATGTCAGTTCTGAGGCTAGGTCAACAAATTTGACTTCGGTCTTAGTGGTGAATGTCCCTATATGATAAATACTTGGACAACTAGTAAGAGTTTATAGGAAGTTAGGAATTCGATGGGCTTGGAAAGATCCCTCCACCGACTGATACTTTGAACAGTGCTTCCTCCTTCTCCCCTCCCATAGAGGAGAGTAATGATATGTATATGTTAAAGAACTCACTGAGTGGCCTTGACGATAGGTTTGATCTGTCTACCAATAACTGTCCAGTGTATATCTCTACCCTCAAACCTTGTTAGATTCCTTAGTGTCATTGTAACCTGGTCATTTAGCCCATTGTGCAAAGAAGTGCTACTCAAAGGTCAAATAACCCAACAAACTCTGGCGGTAAATTGTTACTGCGTGGAAATGAGAGAGCCCTCCGAGACTTGTGCGATTTTAAATTTCGAATGATGGCATATACACTGGCGGGAATTAAAAAAAAGGACACCATTAACAGTGAAGCGTAATCTATGAGATTTATTTAGTGAATTTTTGTGAAAGGACAGTAATCGCACGTGTGAAGTGATTCAATGTTTATTTTATCTTTTAATGAGTATTGCATATTACAGAAGGCACATTTTAATAATGTGTTGAACCTCCTCGAGCAACAATATAAGCTTGCAATCTGGCATGCAATCAGTCGTACAAATGCTGGATATCACACTGTGGAATACCATTCCATGTGCTTTCAAATTGGACACGTAATTCCGCGATGATTGTTGCTTACTGCAGTCCGGGGAACAATCATTTTCCGATATAGTTCCAGACATGCTCGATTGCAGACAAGTCCGGAGAGCGTGCTGGCCAAGGGTGTTGGTGCACTGCCTGAAGAGCATGTTGAGTTGCTCAGGCGGAGTGTGGGCTGGCGTTATCTTGCTGGAATATTACATTTGGGATTACACTCAAATGTGGCAGGAAGACCGGCTGTTCAATGTCGCTGACGTACATATTGCTATTCAGTGTACCCTGTACAAACACCAGACACGTACGAGAGTGATAGCTAATCGCACCCCATACTATGATGTCCGGCGTGGACCCTGTTTGTCGCTAGTGGATGCACGGTGGAAGAAGCCGCTCACCTTGTCACCTTCGGACGCATAAACGACCATCAGACGCTCCTAAACAGAATCGGCTTTCATCACTGAAGACCACAGACTGCCATTTTTCCCTCCAATAAACTCGTTCTTGACACCACTGCAAAAGTGCTCGACAGTGACGAGGTGACAGTGGATACCGTGCCAGCGGCACTCGTGTCCATAGTCCTGCTTCCAAAAGACGATTGCGCATCGTTCTTGTAGACATCCTTGATATGACAGAGGATCGAATTTGTGACGACATAGTCGCCCGCTCTGCCACCGCCCCCTCCTGATATGCCTATCTTCTAGTGCGTCATAAACTTTGTGTTGCCAGAACCACGTCTGCGTGTGTGAGAATGCTCTTCTGATCATCGACGTCACCATCTTATCACTGCCGATACCTCTCGTCAAAAGCGATGTGCAAATTTGACGGAAAGACCAACCTGCTTTCCGGAGATTCACTATACGACCTCGCTCAAACTCCACTAACTGAACAAATGTTGCGCACCTGCGTCTTCCAGGCATGTAGCTTCTTCAAAGAA
Organism: Ryuthela nishihirai; assembly: GCA_038380435.1. Taxonomy (NCBI): domain Eukaryota; kingdom Metazoa; phylum Arthropoda; class Arachnida; order Araneae; family Heptathelidae; genus Ryuthela; species Ryuthela nishihirai. The sequence goes on along the minus strand of JAWZYU010000016.1, from coordinate 50,093,279 downwards.
CACTGAACGACGCGACACAAGAATAATAACTCTTTCTTCACGCCCTAATCCTTAAATGCGCGTTGCGTACATTTGCATGTTGTCATCCTCAATGACGTCATTATTTCTTTCACTGACTGTCAATCTTGGATCACGATTTCTGCTGCCTTTAACTATTAACATATTATAATATGACGTTCCTAAAGGAATTCGTTCTGGGTGTTCTTTTTTCAATTTCCGCCATTATATATTTGTGATTTTTACTTCTCTCACAAATTTTCAATTTCTTCAAAATGTCTAACTCAAAAATTATCTTCTTTAGATTATAAAACACTTTGGCTGTAAGCCCAGTCTTTGCAAATGCAGAAAAAATAAAATATAATATTTTTAAGTCTACAGTTTATAAAAAATGGATTATTTTCTATAAATTAATGCACAAAAAGCTATTGATTTATACATTGAATATAACACCTGAGCTAAAACCACTTCGATCTTTCTATGGCTCAAATAACTACTAGAACAAATCGTGGCAGAGATGATTCCAGGTTATGATACATCTCTGGAGATTTGTTTAGCCAAGTTGACTATAAAGCACACAACCTCTTCAGTTGAGTAGCATTGACCACTTATGTATTAGTCAATAGGACTGGATGCTACACAACAACTGGTGAGTTGGCTGATCACGTGAGGAGAACAAAATCATTCGAATCCGTTTCAATGCTCTTAAACCATTCCTGCAGAAACCCAATAACATAGTGCGCTATCTTGTTGAAAGATGTCATCACCATCGAGGAAAAGCATTATTATTGAAGAGTATTTTCTATGCATAAATATTCAAGTATTCCTCTGTCTTCATATGTTTCGCGCCTCTCTCACAATCCAAAGCGATTGAACAGAATATTCCCCAGATCATGATAACACTGCCACCGGCAATCATTACCTGAACGATGCAGATGAGTTACACTGCCTCATTCCGGTTTCGTCATACACGTAGCCATCCACCTGAATGATGAAGGAAACGAGAGTCATCGAAAGAGCAGATACTTTTCCAATCTTCCACAGTCCATACCTGATTACCTGATGTTACGGGCAGCATGCAGGTCGTAATTTTCTACGCTGCCTAGCCAATACATATTATGAATACTGCATTGGTTCGCAAAGTGCCAGAATTCATGCCAATGTATTCAAAATTTCTTTTTGACGGTAGTATTCTACGTCAGAACGAAATTGTAAAAAAGCTGTAGATGCATGATAGAATGCAAAGTGAAGTGCGAAATGGGTAAAAAGGCTGATCTGACTGCTTCGAAAGTGGGTTGGATCATCAATGGAGTCCGATGGACCAAAACATCTGTAACAGAGGTGATGGAGCTCAGCAGAAAGTCACGGGGCATGATATCCCAGATGTATGTAGAATGGCAACCGTCTAAAAACATATTCTCCAATCGTATACCAGAGGCAGGAGGTAAAAAGATCTGACAGACAGGGTCAGACGCGTGTTGTCGCGAACTGCACAGTAAAACAGAGCAGCTACAGTTCAGCAACTGATAGAGATTATCTCTAGAAGTTCTTCAAACATATTTCAACGAAAATTATGCGCAGAGAATTGGAAATTCTGAAATTTGGGAACTATTCATGATAAAGTAACATACCAAGAAATATTAGGTAGACTTTAACAATAATTTGGCTAGGCAGTGTATGTCGTGTGGTTAGAAATAGATGTCTTTGACAGAGCTTATTCGAATATCACACACGAGGGAGAGTTGATTTATTGTTATACGGAAATTCTGTTGTCATAGCCCAGAATTGTATTCGTAGGTACAATAACACCTCAGTTGTGGCCTGCCTGTTGACCCACGGAAAACGTCGGACGCAGCTTTCAACCCGTAAACTCCACTTGACAATCTCACCACAATTCTTATGTTACTATTCATTTCTCTTGCAGTGTTCGAGTCAACATAGATCCTTACAGCAGTTACTCCAAAACAACCAATGAGACAAAGGGTTTTTGAAGTAGAGTTGGGTTCGGTTGTTTTACCTCTGAGCGGCAATTTTTTGCACACCATGGGCTAAATGGGACATGGCTAATGGTCATATGGACCCCGAAGGCTCAGAGAAAGTTAGGGGAGGGGACCCACTGGAACAGCTGTTGGGAGACAGATGGTAGCCTCCCGTCAAGGCCATCCAGTGTGTTCTTTAACGTGCACAGGGTATGGCTCTCCCGCACATGGGACCACATTTTTGAAGTAGAGAGAGACACAACTAGCAAAACGATAGAGGAATCTTGTAATTAAATCATGTCAATCAGGCAGCTATGAAATTATGATAAGTTCTGATGTGTGACTATTATTTGTATTACTTTTTAGTTAGCACTCAAGAAATTACCAACGGTGTAAAAGTTTGGCCTACAGTCACGAGGGCAATATACCCTGTTTAGGCTATGTGGACTAAGTTACTTTTTAAATAATAATAACAATAACTTTATTCCTATATTCATTTATAAAAACATGACATCAGAAGTTCGCAAATCAAACGAATCGGAAGGAAACTAATATATACACAGGGTGATTCAGTTAAGCTTATACAAGCTGCTGGGAGGGGTAGGTTGCACAAAGACGAATCGGAATCATATAGCAATGCAGGGTCGGTAACGGCATCTTCACACTATAGATGGCGTTGTTCGATAGGGTAGATGGAATTGTATGGCCGCGGGACAGCACAACGTCCTTGCAGGTAACCGTCATTCGCGAACTGCCCGCAGAGGTAGTAGGATGGCCAATTACACAAACGCGGAGATGGCCAATATGCATCTCGCATACTGGGCTGCGGACTGCAATGGGCGAGATGCTGTGTGCGTGTACCAGGAATGATACCCGATGAGACGTACTCCCAACCACCAGATATTTGCACGGCTGCATCAGAGGTTATGTGACAGTGGTTTCTTTCAGAGACCTGCCAGGAGTCGGGAACGATGGGCACGGATCCTTGACATGGAGGAGAATGTGCTACGTCATACAGAAGACACTCCAATTGCCAGTACTCAAAAAATCGCCCACCGGCTCGGTCTTTCCCAATCCACAGTATGGAAGATTATGCACGATAACCAATGGCATCCATATCATGTGCAGCACGTCCAGACACTGAAGCCTGAGGATTACCCACAGCGCATTGCATTTGCGCAATGGTACCTGCAGAAGAGTGCGGCAGAACTGCAATTTCCTGCTTCTGTATAGTTCACAGATGAGGCATGCTTTACACGGCAAGGTAGCTTCAATGCACATAACCCGCATGCATAGGTGGTGGAGAACCCCCATTCTACACGAACACGTGCAGCACAAAACCGTTTTGCTGTAAATGTTTGGTCCGGCATTGTCGGGGACCACTTAATAGGCCCATACCTGATGCCTGTTCGCCTGGATGGAAGGAGTTACTGGATATTTCTGGAGGAAGTCTTGCCAGAAATTTTGGATGAACAACAGGTCCCTCAGTCGCTGCGCCGTGCAATGTGGTTCCAGCAAGATGGGGCCCCCGCCCATTTCAGCCATGAAGTTCGTCAACACTTAAACGTGATATTTGGACAACAGTGGTCCCGTTCATTGGCCTGCAAGATCGCCGGACCTATCATGCCTTGATTACTTCTTCTGGGGTAGTAGTAATCAAAGGACTGGTTTTCGTCACCCCCGATGAAAGTGCTGAGGACCTTGTCGCACGCATCTCCGTAGCTGCCTCGGAAGTCCGAGACACGCCAGGAATCTTCCAGAAAGTACGTGATTCCATGCGACGACGATGTCAGGCCTGTGTTACAGCTCGTGGTCGCAACTTCGAACATATTCTGCTACCTCTGTGCATTTAGTAAATGTACCTATTGTGATTAACAAATAACATTTTGTTCACTTACGTGCTGCTCTTTCATTCACGTCCTCTCTGTACACTAGCACATGTTGATGCCGTTACCGACTCTGCATTGCTATATGATTCCGATTCGTCTTTGTTCAACCTACCCCTCCCAGAAGTTTGTACACGCTTAACTAATCACCCTGTATATACATAATTTTGCCATCTCCCAAATATTTCAAAAGTGTATAACAAACTCTTTTGTATTTAAAAAAATACCCACTCAAGCAGCTGCTTGCCACAAAGGTCTGACAGGAGCCTGTCAGTTTATATGCCATAGTTGAAGGTCTGATAGGATGGCAGCACCTCAACAGAAAACCAACACATACATCCATGTCTTAACCCAGGTCCCTGAGATCAGTAGCCAAGCGCACTAACCACTCGGCCACGGGATATATGGGTTATATGGATGATCATTTCAATATGGATATCATTTCAATATCATCATCATCATCATCATCATCATCATCATCATCATCATCATCATCAGCAGCAGCAGCAGCAGCAGCAGCAGCAGCAGCAGCAGCAGCAGCCATGGGCTACGGAGGTCCAACCAGACCGCGCAGTTTAATTCTCCAAGCATATCTGTCCTGAGCTACATCTGTTGCATCCGGCCACTGTACACCAATTCTAACAAGGTCCTGTTTGACATTGTCTGCCTACCGCATCCTAGGTCTCCCCCTCCTTCTGAGGCCTCTAGGCACACTGTTCATAACCCTATTCGCCAATCTATAATTATTCATACGGGCAACATGGCCAAACCAGCGGAGTCTCTCTCTGCACGATATGCTGCTTAAAGGAGGTTGCAGACTCCTTTGCCTAACCTCATCATTAGTTACAAAGTTAAACCACCTAATACCCAAGATACTGTGTAAGCATCTAGAATCAAAAGCATCTAGTTTCCTGTTATCTTGCTTACACAGCGTCCAGGTTTCACTACCATAACTAACCCTAGAAATAACCAAACTATTATACAGTCTAATTTTAGTCTTTAAGTGTATACGCCTATTTCTACACAATCTCCATAGATTCTTAAAAGTCCCGGCAGCAATACCTATTCGTCTGTTAATCTCATGCCGTACATCACCAGTATCAGTTACGCAGCTCCCAAGGTAATTAAACTGTGGCACCTGCTCAAGACTGCAACCATTCAGATTAACTGAATCACAACCTGCCTGACCAATTTTCATCACTTTAGTTTTCTCTCTGTTTATAACCAAACCTACTGTACTACCAGTCTCATCAACAGTTCGAATGAAAGAGTTCATCTCATCAACATCATTTGTCAAAAGGGCTAAATCATCAGCATAATCTAAATCAGAAATTTTCGTATCTCCAGCCCATTTAAGGCCAAAAGCTTTCCCTTGAAGTGAATTTCGCATAACATAATCAACAACCAAACTAAAGAGAAAAGGAGACAAAATGCACCCTTGTCGAACACCAGAAGTAATGCTAAAGCAATTGCTACAAGACTTACCAACTCTCACACATGACTCAGTGTTATTATAGAGAGCTTTCATTATGTTAACTAACTTGTCTGGTATACCATATGATCTCACAATCAACCACAAATTATGACGATCAACAGAGTCGAAAGCCTTTTTGAAATCAACAAAGCTAGCAACCAAAGGTTTCTGAAACTCTAAACATTTCTCAAGAATCTGCCAAAGTGAAAATATCTGATCCACACATCCCCTACCACTTCTGAATCCACATTGCTCATCACGCAATTGACTGTCAACCAGATTCTTAATTCTATTAAGCACAATCATAGAAAGAACTTTACCTGGAACAGAGAGTAGGCTGATACCCCTATACTTATCACAAGAACTGCGATCACCTTTTTTGAAAATAGGGATAATAATAGCTCTGGTAAAATCTTTAGGAACCATGCCTTTATCATAAAAGTTATTCAAAATTTCAGTCATCCAAATGGTAACAGAAACATTCCCAGCTCTAAGCATTTCCGTAGTAATTTCATCCACCTCTGGGGATTTATGAAGTTTAAGTTTAGAAATAGCCAAACTAACTTCAGATTGTGTTATAGGGCCAACATTAAAGCCAACAATGCATCTATCATCATTGCAAACAATGGGAGTAGAACTAACCACATTGTTTAGAACATCACTGAAATGCTCAGCACACCTAGCCATGACAGAATCCTCACCTTCTATAACCTTGCCGTGTTTATCCTTCAATCCCTGTATACCTGTTCGTTTTCTACCACACAAAACATTCACTATCTGGTATAGCTCTCTGCTGTTGTGCTGCCTAACTGCTTCCTCAGCTTTGTCAGCAAGGCCATGAAGCCAAAGATTCTTATCAGTAGCTAACTGATCCTTTACACGTTTATTACGTTCTTTGTAATGCTTTCTATTAGGACTAATAGGGTACTGATTAAGGATATTCCTGCAGTTCCTTCTTTCTGAAATAAGCTCAAGTGCCTTATCACTTAAATAATTCTGCCTCCTCTGCTCCTTTTTCCCTAAAAGAGTACTGTTAGTTTCCAAAAAAGCCTGTTTAAAATGGCCCCATTCTTCTTCAACTTCAGTATTAAGCAAACCATGACTGTCATAATGACTAAGTAACCTATCATGGTAATCTTTAGCTATAACTGGGTCTTTCAGAGCTTCAGTATTAAAGGTAAAATTTTTAACCCTAGCACAACACTTTTTAAGTTTAAATTGCAAGACACTTTTAACAAGGTAATGGTCAGATCCAATTTCAGCTCCCCTATATGCCCTGGTATTTCTAACAGAACTAGCCCATTTGCTGTTAATTAATATATAATCAATCATATTCTTATGCAGCCCATCAGGTGAAACCCATGTGTATTTATGTATGTCGCGGTGTTTGTAATATGTGTTAGTTATTCTGAAACCATTTAGTTTACTTACCTGTAGGAGACGTTGTCCATTGCCATTGCAGCTACCAATACCAAAAGGGCCTATTACTCCTCCCCAAAGGTCAGAGTCGGTACCAACTTTGGCATTGAAGTCACCAAGAACAAGGGTAATATCTCCTTTCTTGACAGAATTCAAAATATCCTGAAGTTGTCTGTAAAACCTATCCTTCTCATCCTCATCATAATCCTCAGTGGGGGCATAACAGCAGATAACATTCAAGTCTTTAATGCTTGTCTGAAATTTTGCTGTAAGAAACCTTTCATTAATGCACTCATATCCTAGAAGAGCATCACTAGCATATCTGCTGAGCAGCAGACCCACGCCTTGGTGATGCTCTCCATCCTCCCTCCCTGTAAAGAGAAATTTAAAGTTATTTTTAAGTATCTCACCTTTACCTGTCCATCTGGTCTCTTGCAAGCTTAGAATATCTAGGTTATAGCGCTGGAATTCCTGCATGAGGACATCAAGAAAATAATCTCTATGTAATGTCCTCACGTTCCACGTTCCTGCAGAGAGAAAATGATTAGTAGGATTTTTAAAGAAATTAGGTTTATTGAGATTGGTAGGGCCAACAATATCATACAGCCCCCTGATCGCAGGCATGGGGCAAAGACCTGTTCCTCCTCCGCTAAAGGCTGAAGTCACCGATGCTGGTAGGAACTTCAGGCACCACCTTTTCAAGTGGACTTTTTCAAGAACCATATGGCCTGCCTGAGACACATTACTCCAGTTTAGGCTTGACGATGCCCAACTAGCTAAGTAAGGTTCAGGTACCTGCGATGGCCTCTGATTAGGATTATCCACCAGCTGATATAAGGTATCCCATGCCTCTGTTCACTTAGAGCTGGCAACCCAGAAGCAAACAGAAAACACAGCGGCAGACTCTCCCTCAACAGAGGCCCACCAGTGCAGCAAGTCCAGGATCCATAATCAAGCTCAAATCCATAAACAAGTCCAGTCTAGTAGGTATAAATGGTCAGCACCAGGACCCTGTGAAGTTGACCACTCCTCAGCAGGGTTGAAAAAAAGAAAAAAGTGGCCATAGATGACCAGATCAGTAGGCCATACTGAACTGGCAGCCCTCCCCTTCTGTTCCCTTCCAAAAGAGAATATCTCTTTTGAAAGGTACTAACGGCCTGCACCACGAGAAGGCGGGGTCGGACATTAGGTGCTAGACCTGGCCGGTTCTGTGCATCATCACTGGGGATTGGTACACAGCTCTCCTTCCAGTTTACGCCTAGCTACCATTTACAAGCCCATTTCAATATACTATATATATATATATAATTACATATAATATATAGATGTTTCTGATCGATTGATGGTTGACTGATTAACACGGGATCACCTAAATCAAAATTTGCCCCCAGGAGTAATCCGGATCTCAGGTCTCGGGGAAAATCGGAAATTTCACCTTCGACATGTAGTTGAAGGGCAAAACATAATCACGTAGAGGTCAAACCTTGATCTAGAAGTACTAGAAACGTGAAAAGAGATCCCTTAAAGGTCCTCTTTTGCACACAGTGGGCTAAATGGACAGATCGCAAGAACCCCTAGGGCTCAGAGAAAATTGGGAGAATAGGACCCACTGGATAGAAGGCAGATGAAAGTCTCCCATCAAGGCATTCCTCTGTTTGGAGGTGTTTCGGGTTGTAGATGTCAGAAATGTTACAAAATTTCGGATAGGGAGAATCCTTGGAGGTCAAAGATTAAATTTAGATCTACAAGTGCTAGAGTGCTAAAAATTGGTGCATAGGTATAGTTGGAATATCAGAAATGTTGTGAAATTTAGGATGTGCTGGGTCCTTCAAGGTCAAAAGTCAAATATAGATCTACGGGTGTGAAAGGGTTAAAAATTTCTATTTAATTTCAGAAATTTTGGATGCGATGGGTCCTTTGAGGTCAAAGTGAAATTTCGAATATTACTGCTGGAGAGTTACAAATTGGTGAATGAACTATTTTAGACACTATTATATAAGCCAATGAACCGACTTATATAATATATACCGAAGTATAATAACCGTATAGTATAATAATATACACCAAAGAGCCAAAATATTATGACAAGTGCGTCTTTATGCAAATCGAAGCAACTGCAGGTAAACGACGGAGTGTGTGAAGGCCATGAAACGGTATAAATAATACTTGATACTGAGATATGTTAATCAATGTTATTCTTCTTCTTCATATGGGAAAGGCAGTGGACTTAAGTGATTTTGACAAAGGCCAAATTGCAACGGCCAGAAGACCTGGTCAGAGCATTTCTGAGACGACAAAATTTGTGGGGTGCTCAATGTCAGTCGTGGTTAGTACCTTCAAAAAGTGGTCTGAGGAGGGGAAAACTACCAAACACCGGCAAGGTGTGGGCCGACCACAGCTCATCGATGCTAGAGGTGAGCGAAGACTATCCCATATGGTACGAGTTAACAGAATGAATATTGTGGTGCAACTCGCCCGGAATTTGAATGCTGGGGGGCGGGAGTAAAGTCTCACAACATGCAGTACATCGAACCCTGCTGAAAGTGGGGCTGTGTAGCCGCAGGCCTCTCTGAGTGCCCACGCTACCTCGGTTCACCGTCGAAAGCGCCTAATATGGGCAGATTAAGAAAATTGCCGTCTACACTGAAAGTCTGAAAGATCCAGATATAGCCAAAGCATACCATGATACGCTTAGTCATTATGACAATCGTGGTTTGCTTACTGCTGAAGTTGAGAAAGAATGGGATCAGTTTAAATGGGCTTTTCTTGAAACCAACAATACTCTTTTGGGTAAAAGGGAACAGAGGAAACAAAATTATTTGAGTGAGAAGGCTATTAAATTTATTTCTGAAAGAAGGAAGTGCAGGATTAATATGCATCAACACTCTACCAGTCCTAACAGAAGGCATTACAACGAGCTTAATAAACATGTAAAGGATCAGTTAACAGCTGATAAGAATCGTTGGTTTGATAGCTTGGCTGACAAAGCAGAGGAAACAGTTAGGCAGCAAAACAGCAGGGGGTTGTACCAGATTGTTAATGTTTGATGTCGGAAGAAACAGACAGGTACACAGGGATTGAAGGATAAATAAGGCAAAGTGGTTGAAGGTGAGTATTCTGTGATGGCTAGGTAGACTGAGCATTTCAGAGATGTTCTACATAATGTGATTACTTCTATTCCCATTGTTTGTAATGAGGATAGATGTATTACTGGCTTTTATGATGGCCATATATGACATTTCGAAGTCGTATTGCCTATCTCTAAGTTGAAACTGCATAAATCCCCAGGAGTAGACAAAATCACGAGTGAAATGCTTAGAGCTGGGAATATTTGCGTTATCACATGGCTGACTGAAATTTTGAATATTTTTTATGATAAAGGTGTTGTTCCTAATGATATTACTAGAGCTATCATTATCCCAATTTTTAAAAAAGGCGATCGCAGTTCTTGTGATAATTATAGAGGAATTAGTTTACTTTCTGTTCCAGGTAAAGATCTTTGTATGATTATACCTAATAGAATTAAGAACTTGGTTGGTGGCAACTGCGTGATGAACAGTGTCGATTCAGAAGTGGTAGGGGATTATTGATAAAATATTTTCACTTAGGCAAATTCTTAAGAAACGTTAGAGTTTTAGAAACCTGTGGTTGCTGTCTTTGTAGATTTCAAAAAGGCTTTTGACTCTGTTGATCGACATAATTTGTGGTTAATTGTTAGATCACATGGAATACCTGATAAGTTAGTGTAATGAGAGCTCTCTATAATAACACTGAGTAGTGTGTAAATTGGTACATCTTGCAGCGATTTGTTTAGCATTGCTAGTGGGGTAAGATAAGGGTGCATTTTATCTCATTTTCTCCTTAGTTTGGTTATTAATTATGTAATGCGAAAGCATGCAAGGGAAAGATTTTGGCTTTAAATGGTCTACAGTTTTCAAAATTTCTGATTTAGATTATGCAGATGATTTGGCCCTGTTGGCTACTGATGTTTGATGAGATGAATTCGTTCATTAGGGCGGCTGTTGATGAGACTGGTAATAGAGTAGGTTTGGTGATACACAGAGAAAAAACTAAAGCGATGAAAATTGAGGCAGATGGTGTTTCAGTTGCTTTGAATGGTTGTACTATTGAGCAAGTGTCTGAGTTTAATTATCTTGGAAGTTATGAAACAGATACTGGTGACGTGTGGCATGAGATAAATAGAAGAATAGGGATTACCGCTGGGACTTTTATGAATCTATGGAGAGTATGGAAAACTAGGCATATGCACCTAAAGACTAAAAGTAATCTGTATAATAGTTTGGTTCTTACTAAGATTAGTTATGGTAGCGAAACATGGACCCTTTGTAATCAGGATAACAAGAAACTTGATGCCTTTGATTCTAGATGCTTATGCAGTACCTTGGGCATTAGATAGTGTGACCTTTAAGTAATGATGAAGTTAGAAGGAGTCATCAACCTCCTTTGAGTGGCATATTGTGCAGAGAGAGACTGCTTTGGTTTGGCCATGTTGCCCGTATGCATAGCTGCAGATTGGCAAAGAGAATTATGAACAGTGTGCCTAAGGGTATCAGATAAAGGGGGAGACCTAGGATGCGATGGGCAGATAATGTCAAACAGGACCTTGTTAAAATTGGCCTACAGTGGCCAAATGCAGCAGCTGTAGCTCAAAAGAGATACGTTTGGAGAGCAAAGTTGCACAGTCTGGTTGAACCTCCGTTGGCCATGGCTGCATGAAGATTTTGTATGTATGTATCTGTAATTATGCATTTTAGCATTATGTAATTATGCTGTATCAGTAATTATGCATTTTAGCATTATGTAATTATGCTGTATCAGTAATTATGCATTTTAGCATTATGTAATTATGCTGTATCTGTAATTATGCATTTTAGCATTATGTAATTATGCTGTATCTGTAATTATGCATTTTAGCATTATGTAATTATGCTGTATCTGTAATTATGCATTTTAGCATTATGTAATTATGCTGTATTTGTAATTATGCATTTTAGGAATTCACAAGTACCTCATTTCCGTTTATTCGTCTATTCCCCAAAATAACATAAAATCTAATAAAATAGCAATTAAGATACTTGGAACACCTTGGTTTCTTAAAATAAGCATCAGGCGTCGCCCTGGTGACCCTTTGAACTCGACTACACCACTGTTAATGAGATAGACGTTTATTAAAGAACATTTTATATGCATAAGAAATGCACATTTTCTTCCTTTGAATTACGTTCATTATTTTAACGTGAGATATGAGTTTTTCGAACACGTTCATTTCAACAAAAGAGCTCGTCTCCCGCTGGTACACTTTCTAATGACTCTTCCTCCCATACTGTTTACCCATTTCTGAAACAATGGTTTTATCACATGACATCAAAAAGAAATTATCTGACGATATTTTATTAAATTTTACATGTTTAATGTTATGTTATATTTAATTTTTTTGAAACTTGTTTTCCCTTCTTTTAACTTTATTGGTGGCAACAATTATTTTCGAAGCCGCTAACGATTAGGCGACTCAGCAGCTTATTCCAATTAACGTTAAATCTACAATGAATTTTGAGGAATTTAACTAGTAGCAGACCTGTTTTGTTTGATCTCGCCGGTTTGTACTTAACCTCTAATTTTCTCCTAAATGAAGGGAAAATACATGCTAAGTTTATAGCTTCTAATTATTTAAGGGTCTGGGTGTATAAGCTCACAGGCAAACATACAAAGGAACAAACACAGAGATTCTCTTCTTTATATATGAGCTTGTTGAATCAAAATATCTCGAATGGTAATTTTCTCTTCCGTTCGGCAGTAAACCTTATGGTTATAAAAATATTTCCAGTCTTGTAGTAACGAGCTGAGGCATTGTCAGCATAAGGCTATATGAGGTGAACTGTCATCGACATGCCTGCTCATCAAAATTGTATCTGGACTTCGAAACACTCGAGGACAGTCTCCTCATTACGCTGCCGTATAACCTTCCGAGTAATCTAGATCGCGAAGAACCTTTTGAGTTTGTAAATAAACTCGCCATTAGTTGAAAACTAATTAGCATCAGCATGTATAGTTAACGCCACTGTGCTTGAAAGCAAAGTGCGCGGCGTATATTTCGATGCAAAACAGTCTCACGTTTGCCTGCAGGACAAAATGAATTAACAGAGGTGTGAAATATTGGCTTAATAACGTTTAACAGGCACTAGTAAACAAGAAATGTGCACCTAATCGAATAAGTAAATATTTAATAATATGATGGAGCAAAATTAATTTATATTTAACTAGATAAAAAGCCAAAAATATTAATGAATGCAATCAAAGTCCCTATGGTGTAACTACTAATTATTCAGTGTAATAATATTAATTTCCCTAACTAAATGATGCGGGATTCATAGCTCTATCTTCTTACATTTTTCCCAACGACTGAAATCAAGATGTATCTACTATTGGTTGGTTACTTGCATGAACTGCAGGTCAATCAAATAGAATAACAACAGTGGTTAAATACATCTGATTTAAAATGATATTAGGATGCAGAAAATCTCTCTTTTTTTCAATAATGTTTTTTAGCATTGTCTGATTCATAGAGTACTCGCTGAAGATTACTTATTATTAGACGTTGTATCTTTATTGTGTTTACATTTATACAAGTTACTCCTTTGAATAAAACGCAGAATATCTAGTAATACCAGAAGGGGAGGAGTTCTAGACCTGCCGGAGCTGGGATGGAAACTGCACAGATGAATTCAGGCTAAGTAATAATTTTTCTCGTAATAGTGAAAATAAAAGAGGTAAAAAAAGTTTTTTTAATTATTAATTTCAACCCTTTATTCAGATTTTAGTTGGGCTGGCTATTTTGTTTCTGAATGACACTTTTTTTGCACACACAATGTGCTAAGCAACACGGTCCCAAAGACATCAAAAGTACAGAGATGGTTGGGGAAGGGGATCCCTTGGACAGGTATTAGCAGACAGATGAAAAGATCCCGTTGAGGCCTCGTCTTTCCGGCATCGACGGGATCTTGTTCTTTAACGAATGCAGCTTGCTCTTTAACTAAGATTAAAGATCAGAAATGATTTTCAGAGTACCGGGTATTGACCCATAGCTCCTTCATCTGACTTAGACCCAAGAAAGACTGAAAAAATATTTAAAATAATCGGCAAGAAGGATTAAAAAAATATTTAGATAATGCCAACGCCCAAGGACTAAATGATAAATAAGTTGTTGGAAGAAAGGGACGGAAGTTTACGAAATAATTGTGAAGAAATATTAGCGACAGAAATAAAAACAATAAGATAAAAGAAAATGATGCTCACCGTGACATTGGATGTCTTAGTGAGTTGCTGAAAAAAAAGGAGAGCAAGAGAAAGAGGAGAAAACAAAGATGAAAAGGATAAATAGAAGAGGAAATTGGAAGGCAAAGTGAGAAAAATAAAAAATACCACTATAACTTGTCTAAAACAATACAGACTCAGAACCAGTGCACCATATCTTTGGGCAAAATTAATGCCGTGTTCCTCAAGAGCAAGTAAGAAAGTGAGATACATCTCAGCGACAAATCTGTGTCCATAGGGGAAGTACTTTCCCGTTAGTTCTTTAACGAAGTTCATATAAACTGCTTTAGCGTCGCCATTTCCATCTAATATTTTTGCCAGGTTTTCAATGCATCCGTGATTTCCACAGCGGAATCATTATGTTGCTTGGTACCAATTGCTTTGAGCAGTTTTTTAAGTTGCAAGTTTACTGCTTTTCGTCCCCATTTTCCAGGTTGTGGAACAGCATTCTCAGTTTCCATTTGTCCACATTTCGCAATATTAGATGGAGTTGTCAAGGATTTGGAATGCAAATTTTCTGTATGATCTCCTCGAATTGAATGGGATCCTCGTCAAATGGGTCTAATGACAAGATTAGTTTTGACAGTACATAATTTTCAGAATCCTGCATTTCTTCTTTGACACAATATCTGCGGCCGAAAACATTGGTGTCCCTGTCCTTCTCAGCTTCTTGGCTTTTCTTTCTCTGTGCTCACTATGTTTGCAAAACACCCAGGTTTACTTTTATTTTTAGGACAAGAATAAGCGAAATGTCCTGGGAGTCTACATTTTCTACACACTTTTCTTACTCCTATATAATATATTGTTGCTGTATATTCAGCCACTTGACTTTGGAATTTCCGTTTCTATTTCTACGTTTGCAATGCGAATACCTGTTAAAATATTTTTTAAATATTTTTCTCATATTTCTCAGAGTAGATGACGTGCACATGTCCATATGTTGAGAGTTCTTTAACCATATCATCGTTTGAGACGAAAAACGTAAGTTTACAGATAATCACTTTTTTTTACTGGCGAACCAAGGTATTGGATTTCTAGTTGATGATAATCCCAATAAAAATTACTTCTGAAGCTTGTATTTTATCAGCATCTTTTTTGATGTGGACTATAATTATAGAAATATTTCTTGTAATTTCCTGAGCCACTTGAATTGCTTCATCGCCACATATTTCTTGAATTTTCAGAATAATATCTCGAATAATTAACTCGGGATGTTTGAGCGAAAAGTCCTTTTCATGCGTTCATCGCTAGTAGGAAGCATTGTCTCGTAAATAAAGTTTTGAAATACAAACGCCAAGATGGCGTCGAACAAAGGGACTTCACTATCAGGCTACTGCAATCGGTAAGTCACTGAGCTGATTACAAACACGTCTATAACTCCAAGAACTCACTTCGATCTCTTGTTCTTTAAAGTATGCAACTTGTTCTTTAACGTACACAGGGTATGGCTTACTGCTCAAGTAGTCACAGTTTAAAGTTCCATCTGATGGATGGGGTCTTCCAAGTCCATCGATGTCCCTTTTCTCACTGAAGACAGAATGGGTGTTAGGAGAGAAAATTCTCAATGCTGGCGAATTTGGAACTCGAAACTGGAAACTGTGAATTATGAACCTGTTGCACTAACTACACCCCCTAAGCTTTAGTAATTAAAAATAATCGCCATTCATAATTAATCATCAACCTTTGATCATTCATTAGGTATTTTGATCAACTTTTTATTATTCATTCAGTGTTTACTTTCTTTCATTAATCAGTTGCCTTTATAACGATGCTATGAAATAATTTTTCAGTTTCTACAAATTATTTCTAGCACTTTTTGTTTTGAATAATTTTAAAAATTTTTATTTTTTGCTCAAGTGATAATAATTATTTTAAATTACGTAACAACCCACAATACGAATAATTAAAAAAATCCTTTAATATCATAATTTATGTATTAATTTTTACGAAAGTATCAGAAAAAATTTCCCCAAACCGGTTCGGGGAATGGTGGGGGGGATTGAACCAGCAATTTCCGTTTCGTGCTCCAGAGTTTGAATCCGAACTCATCTCTTTCATAAGTACTAACACCCTGAATACAATTATTTCAACAAAATAGGATATAATAAAGTGAATATAAATAATGATAAATATGAATCATTAACATAGATGATATTCACACGTAGGCAAGTCAGAAAACTTACTTTTGTAGATACTTATTTGCCTAACACCGCAGTCATTACATTGGACGAATAGCATGTGATAGCATGTTTCCAACTGTTCATTAATTTTGCGTTTATAGCGCCTAAAACTAACAAAACTCATTCAACGATGATGGAAAAGAAAGATAAACCGAACTGGAGCTCTCGAATCTGGACCATGAGTGATATGAGCATTCACGTATGGAGAAAGCATGCCATTTTTAAGTTCTGGTGTAAATGAGAAGAGGTCTTGTGTTGCAAGAAAGTGTATATTTGTTCAGAAACGCTTTAATGAAGCGATTATTAAATTATATAATGTGTCCATCTAATTCAAGAAGTTGTCTTAATATATATATAAAGCAAAATGTATATATATATAAAATACGTATCTTCCTCTAAGCGCCCTAAACAGTAAAAAAAAGTAAATTATATCAAAGATGAAAACGTTTACTGAATATGTATTAACTTTAAAAGAAGTTCGTGATCTCGCAATTTATGATGAGTCGGTAAACAAGTTTTGGCATCCTATCTTCATTTGGACATAATACTGATTTTGTAAGAGATTTAATTATTGAAATATTTTACTTCTTTTCTTACATTTAAAGGCGCTTAATGAAAAATACATATTTTTAATTTCTTTTAATTCATCTATATTACTTTGTTACTAAAAACGCGCATTTTCCGTGCACAAAATTCATCATCATCATCATCATCCTCAAGCAGCCATGGGCTACGGAGGACCAACCAGACCGCGCAGTTTAATTCTCCAAGCATATCTGTCCTGAGCTACATCTGCTGCATCTGGCCACTGTACACCAATTCTAACAAGGTCCTGTTTGACATTGTCTGCCCACCGCATCCTAGGTCTCCCCCTCCTTCTGAGGCCTCTAGGCACACTGTTCATAACCCTATTCGCCAATCTATAATTATCCATACGGGCAACATGGCCAAACCAGCGGAGTCTCTCTCTGCCCAATATGCTGCTTAAAGGAGGTTGCAGACTCCTTTGCCTAACCTCATCATTAGTTACAAAGTTAAACCACCTAATACCCAAGATACTGCGCAAGCATCTAGAATCAAAAGCATCTAGTTTCCTGTTATCTTGCTTACACAGCGTCCAAGTTTCACTACCATAACTAACCCTAGAAAGAACCAAACTATTATACAGTCTAATTTTAGTCTTTAGGTGTATACGCCTATTTCTCCACAATCTCCATAGATTCTTAAAAGTCCCGGCAGCAATACCTATTCGTCTGTTAATCTCATGCCGCACATCACCAGTATCAGTTACGCAGCTCCCAAGGTAATTAAACTGTGACACCTGCTCAAGACTGCAACCATTCAGATTAACTGAATCACAACCTGCCTGACCAATTTTTATCACTTTAGTTTTCTCTCTGTTATAACCAAACCTACTGTACTACCAGTCTCATCAACAGTTCGAATGAAAAGTTCATCTCATCAACATCATTTGCCAAAAGGGCTAAATCATCAGCATAATCTAAATCAGAAATTTTCGAATCTCCAGCCCATTTAAGGCCAAAAGCTTTCCCTTGAAGTGAATTTCGCATAACATAATCAACAACCAAACTAAAGAGAAAAGGAGACAAAATGCACCCTTGTCGAACACCAGAAGTAATGCTAAACCAATTGCTATAAGACTTACCAACCCTCACACATGACTCAGTGTTATTATAGAGAGCTTTCATTATGTTAACTAACTTGTCTGGTATACCATATGATCTCACAATCAACCACAAATTATGACGATCAACAGAGTCGAAAGCCTTTTTGAAATCAACAAAGCTAGCAACCAAAGGTTTCTGAAACTCTAAACATTTCTCAAGAATCTGCCTAAGTGAAAATATCTGATCTACACATCCCCTACCACTTCTGAATCCACATTGCTCATCACGCAATTGCCTGTCAACCAGATTCTTAATTCTATTAAGCACAATCATGGAAAGAACTTTACCTGGAACAGAGAGTAGGCTGATACCCCTATAGTTATCACAAGAACTGCGATCACCTTTTTTGAAAATAGGGATAATAATAGCTCTGGTAAAATCTTTAGGAACCATGCCTTTATCATAAAAGTTATTCAAAATTTCAGTCATCCAAATGGTAACTGAAACATTCCCAGCTCTAAGCATTTCCGTAGTAATTTCATCCACCCCTGGGGATTTATGAAGTTTAAGTTTAGAAATAGCCAAACTAACTTCAGATTGTGTTATAGGGCCAACATTAAAGCCAACAATGCATCTATCATCATTGCAAACAATGGGAGTAGAACTAACCACATTTTAGAACATCACTGAAATGCTCAGCCCACCTAGCCATGACAGAATCCTCACCTTCTATAACCTTGCCTTGTTTATCCTTCAATCCCTGTATACCTGTTCGTTTTCTACCACACAAAACATTAACTATCTGGTACAGCTCTCTGCTGTTGTGCTGTCTAACTGCTTCCTCAGCTTTGTCAGCAAGGCCATCAAGCCAAAGATTCTTATCAGTAGCTAACTGATCCTTTACACGTTTATTAAGTTCTTTGTAATGCTTTCTATTAGGACTAGTAGGGTACTGATTAAGGACATTCCTGCAGTTCCTTCTTTCTGAAATAAGCTCAAGTGCCTTATCACTTAAATAATTCTGCCTCCTCTGCTCCTTTTTCCCTAAAAGAGTACTGTTAGTTTCCAAAAAAGCATGTTTAAAATGGCCCCATTCTGCCTCAACTTCAGTATTAAGCAAACCATGACTGTCATAATGACTAAGTAACCTATCATGGTAAGCTTTAGCTATAACTGGGTCTTTCAGAGCTTCAGTATTAAAGGTAAATTTTTTAACCCTAGCACAACACTTTTTAAGTTTAAGTTGCAAGACACTTTTAACAAGGTAATGGTCAGATCCCATTTCAGCTCCCCTATATGCCCTGGTATTTCTAACAGAACTAGCCCATTTGCTGTTAATTAATATATAATCAATCATATTCTTATGCAGCCCATCAGGTGAGACCCATGTGTATTTATGTATGTCGCGGTGTTTGTAATATGTGTTAGTTATTCTGAAACCATTTAGTTTACTTACCTGTAGGAGACGTTGCCCATTGCCATTGCAGCTACCAATACCAAAAGTGCCTTTTACTCCTCCCCAAAGGTCAGAGTCGGTACCAACTTTGGCATTGAAGTCACCAAGAACAAGGGTAATATCTCCTTTCTTGACAGAATTCAAAATATCCTGAAGTTGTCTGTAAAACCTATCCTTCTCATCCTCATCAGAATCCTCAGTGGGGGCATAACAGCAGATAACATTCAAGTCTTTAATGCTTATCTGAAATTTTGCTGTAAGAAACCTTTCATTAATGCACTCATATCCTAGAAGAGCATCACTAGCATGTCTGCTGAGCAGCAGACCCACGCCTTGGTGATGCTTTCCATCCTCCCTCCTTGTAAAGAGAAATTTAAAGTTATTTTTAAGTATCTCACCTTTACCTGTCCATCTGGTCTCTTGCAAGCCTAGAATATCTAGGTTATAGCGCTGGAATTTCTGCATGAGGACATCAAGAGAATAATCTCTATGTAATGTCCTCACGTTCCACGTTCCTGCAGAGAGAAAATGATTAGTAGGATTTTTAAAGAAATTAGGTTTATTGAGATTGGTAGGGCCAACAATATCAAACAGCCCCCTGATCGCAGGCATGGGGCAAAGACCTGTTCCTCCTCCGCTAAAGGCTGAAGTCACCGATGCTGGTAGGAACTTCAGGCACCACCTTTTCAAGTGGACTTTTTCAAGAACCATATGGCCTGCCTGAGACACATTACTCCAGTTTAGGCTTGACGATGCCCAACTAGCTAAGTAAGGTTCAGGTACCTGCGATGGCCTCTGATTAGGATTATCCACCAGCTGATATAAGGTATCCCATGCCTCTGTTCACTTAGAGCTGGCAACCCAGAAGCAAACAGAAAACACAGCGGCAGACTCTCCCTCAACAGAGGCCCATCAGTGCAGCAAGTCTAGGATCCATAATCAATCTCAAATCCATAAACAAGTCCAGTCTAGTAGGTATAAATGGTCAGCACCAGGACCCTGTGAAGTTGACCACTCCTTAGCAGGGTTGAAAAAAAAGAAAAAAGTGACCATAGATGACCAGATCAGTAGGCCATACTGAACTGGCAGCCCTCCCCTTCCGTTCCCTTCCAAAAGAGAATATCTCTTTTGAAAGGTACTAACGGCCTGCACCACGAGAAGGCGGGGTCGGACATTAGGTGCTAGACCTGGCCGGTTCTGTGCATCATGCATTGCTATTGTGCACATCCTAAGCTTTTATTTTGTGCACATCCTAAGCTTTTATTTGACATACAACTCGTACATATCAATGAAAAATTCGAAGTAGATTGAAAAACAGCAGTCATATATTATCCCTCCTACTTTTGGAGACAGTCAACTAATTGTCGTCGTCAGAAGCTTCCATTTGAGATGTAATAACTCTTTGATATCGGCCAACGTTAAGTGGAATTCCTGTTTCTTTTTTTGGAGGTAGAAGGGTGGGGAAAGGGCAGTCTTAAAGTAGCCTACTTCAGTCTCCACATTATAAGATTCCCTTTGACATCTCACTCGTTACTCCTGGCCTCCATAGTTGAAAGAAGAAATATCGAAAATTTTCGAAGACCCTTTCGGAAGATACAGTGAACGATGGTTTTTACATTTTAGAGGAAGGAAGCATAGGTGGTAAATATTATACCTTATGATATATCCCTCATTACAAGTTTTAATTTGACACATCTCGTTGCTATCAGTCAACGAGTTGGAGAATATGGCGAATCAACCGATTGAATAAACTGGCAAATGACGAGCGAAAAGCAATAGGAAGATAGGTAAAAAGGTGAATTTAAGAGTTCCTTTTGCGATGAACGTCAATCATTCTGTTGGGCGGATGAAAAGTTTTGCATGTTAGTCGTCTAGGAGAGGAAATTAACAAGTAGAGTAAGAGAAAATTTGCAATTCTACTACACAAGAATCTAACTATCTAAGTCAGAGTTATTACAGTTTTTAAAATAGTTTCTTATGTAAAGTGGTGTGCCTAGAAAATTTTAATGTAGAGAGATTTGACGGGTTTGTGTCCAACGGGGAGGGTGAAAGATTAATATGCTTGAGTCTGATTTCTGGGCAGTAAGAAAAAGTTTGGTATTTAAGTCATACGGGGATTTAAAACTTATGATACCAAATCTACTTGGTGCGCCACTATGTACATATACATATATATATATATCACAAATTTATATTTGTCGAAAAATAGGCTGTTATTGATTAAAAAGGCAGTAACAATCCAAATTCCTGAAATGACAAACAGATAAGAAAAATTCATTTTTAATCAAGAAACGGAGGTCGAATCAAATTGCCAATTTGTTTTCGAAACGACTCTGCTGAGCGATACTGGTTTATTTACCAACCATAGAAAGGTTATATAAAAAACCATGTTCAATATTGCCCACCACTGAACGAATTGCTAGGCTGCCAAGTGTAGCAAACTCGATCAAAAGCTACTCATTATAAGGGGAACCTTTGATTGAGTCGCTAATACTGCAGCCCATATGCATAAACATGTCTGTTTCTTAATTTTATAACACCATTATGCACTCTTAGAACATTAAAATTCAGCAAACAGCTTACTAATTTAAAAGATGATCATGTGATTTTACTGAATTTTACATTTTTAAAACTTTCTGTCAATTTAAATTTAACCAAAATGCTAGTGGCATAAATTGAATTAAAGTACTACGAGCTGTGTTTCAGATTTCTTCAAGAGTAAAATTTTAATATTTTCGTTTTTTTCAACCTATGTCAAACAATCAATTAATAAATATTACAATTGTAAATAATTAGTTTAATAAACATGATGTACAATATGTCGTAAGATAAATCCCATATGATTGTATTTTTTTTAATAGCAGGTTGGGTTGTTTACCTCTAAGTGGTACGTTTTTTTTAGCACACAATGGGAGAAATGACCAGGTCGCAATGACCTCAAGAGATCAGAGAAGATTCGAATAAGAGAACTCACTGAAAAATCTATTAGAAGACAGATAGTAGCCTCCCGTCAAGACTATCCAGCCTGTTCCTTAACGTATGCAGAATTTATATCTTGCATACGTTACTATCATACACACGGAAATGTCACGCTTAATCCCCGTGTGCATCATTATCATGCACAAGGCTACCAACCGGCGGACTTCCAACCGATCGACGGCGGCGTTTCCAACCCCATCAATTCCATTTTTGATCAACGGAAGAGTGGTGACAAGTAGAGGTAAAGCTCAATGCTCAGTTGGGGCTCGAATCTGAAAACTGCAGATTACAAGATTGACGCACTACCTACTGAGTTAACTCCCTCCCCTGTTAATGTTTCCTTTTCTAAAATATTCATATTTCTGGTGTACTTTACGGTTTATCTAATAACATATTTTCAAGATCGAAAATTTAGTAAATCCCTTGCTTGTTCTCCTGAATGTATCGGTAATCACACGGGGACGTTGGTAGCGCGCTTGCCTACTAATCGAAAGAACCTGAGCTGGAGACCAGGACAATTATTTTTGTCTTTCTGCTGAGGTCTCGTCTTCCTCACAAATCTTCCTTCTGGTATATTAAACTGACAGGATCTTATTAGACCTCTCTGGTATATTAAACTGACAGACTCTTATTAAACCTCTGTGGGTAGGCTGCTTGAAGGTTTATTTTTTATTTATACTATTGAATATTGTTAAAGAGGAGTTTATGTTTTTTATATCATTAGGCTCTAGTACATTGAAATGAAATACTGATATGAAACAAGTATAACGTGTTTTAGTTAATACAACTACTCATTTAATAGCATATGTAATGAATTGAAGCAGTGATACGTCATTTCTTCTGAGGGTTCGTCTTCCTCACAGATTTTATTTAAGGAATATTAAACTGGAAAGATGCTGTCAGATTTCTATGGTAAGTAGGTGCTTGAGAAGAAATTTATTTCTTCCGGATTTCTTTTAAACTTTACGTTACTCTTACTCTTAGTTACTTCAATGTCAATCAATAAATTAAATTGATATTAGTCTTTTCTTCACCTTTCAAAGTAATTATTAACCTATCTCAGCCGCACTTGCTCACCTTAGCATCCAAAATGTAAAAGGTTGTATCCGAAAGATTCCAAGGCAATCCACCATTTTCTTCCACTGCAATCCTCTTCAAATGCACTAAGAGTAGATTCACATTTAGCTCTTACGCTCAGTAGCGCTACTAATTTTTTCTGCTTCTGTAACCATCTGTTCTTTCCCATATGTCTCTCTAACAGTATTTTGTTCTTGGGGATTCGCGTGGTTTCATATCGACTGCATTCCCTGGAATGCAGTTCCGCAGAAACGAAGCCCGAAGTTTTCTAACAAGTAGTGGCAGAATGGGAGAAATACGGTGAAGTGAGCACTCTCGTGTATCGCAATAAAACCAATTTCGACAGGAAATGGACAGGTAGTATTACTCGAAGACGTAGGGTAGATAGAAGGAGACAATGGCATCCACAGCGCTATTCAGTTAAGCAGAAAAATAGTATCACCGATGACATTGTAATTTTGTTTCTGTCTTTGTTTACCAGCGATTCTATTTTTCTTTACTGAATATTTTAACCGGCGAATTTCAATGTACTGCAGAGGAAAATAAAGACCAAAGCATTGCTCTTGCTCCCTGTATAGTTATCAGTACGATTTTTTTCACCAAATATGTTAAAATAATTTAATAAATGAAATATTTCTTGCAAACAAAACTGTACTATTAATCTTGTTTGATTGATTAGGATTTGTACATAGCATTGAATGAGAGATGAGAAAAAATCAATAAGCACATTTTATACATTAATGCATTTCTTCTGTGCTTAGTACTAGAAGATTTACAAGTCATTGTTAAAGTCTTAAATTAAGTAAATTAAACTCTTTAAATTACAGAGTTTATGACAATTTCCACAACAACTTCATTTTTAAATTCATTACAATCAACTTTAATCAAATTCTCCTTTTCTTTTTCCAGAGGAACAAATAGGAGGGCACATAATTTGATGTATTTCATGACACATTCCACGTCAATATCATTCTTTTGAGATATAACTCCTTACCCAATTTTATAGGAGTGAGGAGAAGGTTCATTTGGGGGAAGAGAAAAAAATCAAACCCTTACTTTGATTTAAGCTATTATATAAGTATTATAACAGGACTCCTGTAAATGGCAACAAAACAGACACTGAAAATTGATATGTTTACTATCCCTTGTGATGATGCACAGAATCAGCCAGGACTAGCATTTAAAGTCCGACCCGCCTTCTCGAGCTGCAAGTCATTCGTACCTTTCAAAAACGATATTCTCTTATGGTATGGAACGGAAGGAAAGGCTGCCACATCAGAGTGGCCTGCTGATCTGGTCAGCTATGGCCACATATTTTTTTCTTCCGCCCTGCTTAGAAGGGGTCAACTTTGCAGGGTCTTGGTGCTGACCATTTACTGTATATTGATGCTGACCATTACTGTATTGGGACTGGCTTATGGTTTTCAGCTTGATCACAGATTCCGAATTTGTTGGTCTAGTGGGCCTGTGTTGAGGAAAAATCTACCACTGTGCTTTCTGTTCACTGTGGGTTTCCAGTGAACAGATGCACAGAATTCCTTATATCAGCTGGTGAATAATCATGATCAGAAGCCATTGCAGGTACATTACCCCTTACTTATTTGGTCCTCGTCAACCTACCCTGGAGTAATGTGTCTCAGGCAGGCCAGTTTCTATTTTGATTCTGGTTCTTGAAAAGGTCTATTTGTAAAGGTGGTCCTAAGTTCTTACCAGCATTGGTGACTTCACTTTTAGTGATGGCGCATCTTTGCCCCATGCTTGTTATTAGGGGGCTGTTTTGTATTGTTTGACCTACCTCTATCAATAAACGTAGTTTTTTTGATAATCCTACTAACTATTTCTCTCCGCAGGAACGTGGATGTGAGAACGTTGTAAACAAATTGTTCCATCGACGTCATCACACAGAAATTCTAGTATTATAACCTAACTTTTCTAGGTTTGCAAGAGACAAGATGGATAGGTAAAGGTAAGATACTTTAAAATAATCTTAAAATTCTCTTTACAATGAAGGAGGATGGAAAACATCTCCGAGGCTTAAGTTTGTTTCTCAGCAGATATGCCAGTGATGCTCTTTTAGGATATGGATGCTTTAATAACAGATTTCTTATAGGTAAATTTAAAACAAAGATTAAAAATTCAATGTTATATGTTATGTCCTCTGTGGAGAAGAGAATATTATATGTTGTTATGTCTCTTATATCTCCATAGAGGACTCTGATGAGAATGACAAAGATAGGTTTGACTAACATTTTCTGGTTATTTTGAATTCCGTCAAGAAAGAAGATATTACTCTTGTACTGGATGACTTCATTGCTAAAGTTGGTACTCAGTCTGACCTTTCGGCAGGAGTGATGGGTGCTTTTGGCCTTGGTAGTTGTAATGACAATTGGTAGTTTCAATTAGAATATCCTCCTTAATGGATTGAGAATAACAAATACTTTCTACAAACAACGGAACATTTAAATATACACATGAGGTTTACCTGATGGGTTCCATAGTAATGTGATCTATTATGTATTATTTAACAACAAGTGTGCTAGTTCGGTAAGGAATGCCATATCACATAGGGGAGGCGAAATTTGGCTCTGATGATTACTTTACAAAGGTGTCTTGAAATTGAAGGTTAAGAAATGTTGTGCTAAGGTTAAGGTAATTACGTTTAACACCGAAGCTCTGAAAGACCCAGATATAACCAGAGCCATACCACGCTAGGCTACGTAGTCATTATGACAATCATGGTTTACTTGCTACTGAAGTTTTAAAACAATGGGATCAGTTTAAACAGGTTTTTCTTGAAATTAACAGTTCAAGTTTGGTCAAAAAGGGGAAGAGGAGACAAATTAATATGAGTGAAAAGACTATGCAACCAGGGCCAGAACTAGATAGGGGGAATAAGGGGGCTAAGCTCCACCCTCCTTCAGAATGCTAGTAAGGTAATAGATCAAAAATAATTAAATTAATTTATATTCCATGCATTTTTTCAATAATTTTTAAGAACTTTTGAAACGGAGGGTCAAATATTATACTGCATTAGAAACTCAGTCCCTTGCACCTCCCCCTTTCATTTTTCCGACTTTCTTTTCCGGCCACCACTACTCTTGATTTTTTTCAAGATCCGGGTATGTATGCAAATTATTTCTGAAAGGAATTGTTGGACTATTCTGAATCAAATTCCTACTAGTCCTAAACAAAGAGCATTATAATATAATTTAATAAAAGACACCTAATGTCCGACCCCGCCTTCTCGTGGTGCAAACCGTTAGCACCTTTCAAAAGAGATACTCTCTTGTGGAAGTGAACGGAAGCAGAGGGCTGACAGATTAGTGTGGCCTACTGATCTGGACAACTATGGCTACTTTTATTTTTTTTCTACCCTGCTGAGGAGTGGTAAACCACACAGGGTTCTGGTGCTGACCATTAAATCCACTGTAGTGGACTGAATTAAGGCTCTGAGCTTGATTATGGATCCTGAATTTGCTGCACTGGTGGGCTTTGTGTGGGGGGGGGGATATTCCGCTGTGTTTTCTGTTTGTTTGTGGGTTGACAGCCCAAGTGAATAAATTCACAGGATATGTTTATCAGCTGGTGGATAATCCTGAGCAGAGGTCATCGCAGGCATCTGAACTCTTTGCTTTTACTGGTATCGTCAAATTCTACATTGGAGGAAGTCTTCCAGTGCAGATGGCTTCAGCCTTTAGTGGGGGGGGGGAAAGGGACTTTGCCCCATCCCTGCGATTAGAGAGCCGTCTGATACTGTCGGCATTCCCTCTCTCAATAAACATAGTTTCTTTAAACATCCCACTAACCATTTTCTCTCCATAGGTAGTTGGAATGTGAGGACCCTGCACAGAGCTTTTTCTCTTGATGTCCTCACACAAGAATTCCACAGTTATAATTTATATATTCTCGGGTTGCAAGAGACCAGATGGACAGATAAAGGTCAGATTCTTAAAAATAATTTTAAATTTCTCTTTTCAGGGAGGAACGATAATAAAAATGACCAAGGCGTGGGTCTGCTTCTCAGCAGACACGCTAGTGATGCTCTTCTAGGATATGAGTGCATTAATGAAAGGTTTATTACAGAAAAATTTCGGACAAGCATCAAAGACTTGAATGTTATCTGCTGTTATGCCCCCACTGAGGATGCCGATGAGGATGAGAAGGATATATTTTACGGACAACTTCAGGATATTTTGAATTCTGTCAAGAAACGAGATATTACCCTTGTTGTAGGTGACTTCAATGCCAAAGTTGGCACTGACTCGGACCTTTGGGGAGGAGTGATAGGCCCTTTTGGTATTGGTAACTGCAATGGAAATGGGCAACGTCTCCTACAGGTAAGTGAACTCAATGGTTTCAGAATAACTAAAA
The DNA here is from genome assembly GCA_038380435.1 of Ryuthela nishihirai. NCBI lineage: Eukaryota > Metazoa > Arthropoda > Arachnida > Araneae > Heptathelidae > Ryuthela > Ryuthela nishihirai. The sequence continues at coordinate 50,065,501 of JAWZYU010000016.1, read as the reverse complement.
CTTATTACAAACACCGTGACATATATAAGTATACACGGGATTCACCTGATGGGCTGCATAAGAATATTATTGATTATATATTAATTAACAGCAAATGGGCTAATTCTGTTAAGAATACCAGGTCATGTAGGGGAGCTGAAATTGGACTGACCCATGCCTTGTTAACTGTGTCTTGCAGATTAAACTTAAGAAGTGTTGTGCTAAGTGTAAAAAAAATATCTTTAATTCTGAAGATCTAAAAGACCCAGTTATAGATAAAGCTATAGGCGTATATACCTAAAGACTAAAATTAGACTGTATAATAGTTTGGTTCTTTCTAGGGTTAGTTATGTAGTGAAACTTGGACGCTGTGTAAATAAGATAACAGGAAACTAGATGCTTTTGATTCTAGATGCTTACGCATTATCTTGGGCATTAGGTGGTTCAACTTTGTAACTAATGATGAGGTTAGGCAAGGGAGTCGGCAACCTCCTTTAAGCACCATATTGTGTTGAGAGAGACTCCTTTGGTTTGGCCATGTTTCCCGTATGGATAATTATAGATTGGCGAATAGGGTTATGAACAGTGTGCCTAGAGGCCTCAGAAAGAGGGGGAGACCTAGGAAGCGTTGGGCAGACAATGTCAAACAGGACCTTATTAGAAATGGTGTGCAGTGGCCAGATGCAGCAGATGTTGTTCAAGAGAGACTTGCTTGGAGAACTAAATTGCACGATCTGGTTGAACCTCCGTAGCCCATGGCTGCTTGATGATGATGATGATGATGATGATGATGATGATGATGAAAATTGATCAGTAAACCGATCTATAGTAAATACACAGATTACCTATATATATTGACTTCAAACATTAGTTAAATTATTCTGAAAAAATTCATCACCTACACGGCCGGAAACGAACTCGCATCTCATCCCGCCGTGTCGGCGAAGAATTTTTTCAGAATAATTTAACTAATGATCAGCAAACATCTCATAAGTATCTTCGGCTTGACAGCTTGACCGACAAAGTAGAGGAAGCAGCCAGACAGTACAACAGCACAGATTTATACCACATAGTTCGGAACTACACATATTGGAAACTTTTTTTTCTTTCAACTGCTGATAGAAAAGTAATATCCCTGGCAATAGTATTCATGTAAAATTTAAATCACCTCTTCCCCACAAAAAAAGTTGAGACAAGCTGGGATACAGGTATTAAGGATAATGGTGCGGTTATTGAAGGTGCGATACTCTCATGGCTAGGTGGGGGAGAAGTTCAGAGATGCTCAAAAGAATGTAGTTAGCTCTGTTCCTATTGCTTATGCACTTTTAACATATACACTTTAAAAACCAAAAAGCAACTCCCTTAAAAAAGTACACCTTAACATGTCCCCATTAAAAAAAGTCCAACGTGAAGGTAAGTGAATGGTTGACCAAGGAAATGATTCATCTCTACCGATCTACTTTTCCCCAAAGAAGCCATTACGAAAGAGTCGCACACACAATACACAATGACATGGTGCGATATCTTACCGAAAGTAGCTTGTATTAGAGATATCTAATTGAAGCAATTCAGAGCTGAAATAAGTTTGCTGCATTCTAATATAGTATTCACCCTTTTCTGTTGCTTCTTCAAAGAATTATGGATGAAAGATGCATGGCTTTCTCAAAACAAACCAGACGTTGATATCGGATAAGGGATTTTTTTTATGTTGCAGAATACCCTGTGATTTCTCTGTTCCCCAAATGCGTTAGATGTGACAGTTGATTTTGTAACTGATATCGAAAATCATCTGCTGAGAAAAAAAGTTAACTTATTTAATACATATAGGAAACTTTTTTTTCTTTCAACTCCTGATAGAAAACTAACATCCCTGGCAATATCCTAAGTAAAATTTGAAACCGCTAAATTTTTCAAGGACTTTTCCTGCAAATTAACCCTGAGGATTTTGTGTACTAATGATTTTGGGTTGTTTAACTCAAGGATTGAATGGTTCAATGATTTTTTGAACCTCTTCGAATTCTTCAAAATCTTTCACTCCCTCTTCACTGACGTGCGGTCTTTCAGATCGAGGTTTGTCATTCATAGATCCATTTTCCTTATAATTCTGCAAGACATACCTTAAAACTAGCCTTGTTTTCTACAGTATTCATTTCAGTCTAAAGAGGATCTGAAATCAGAATTTATTTTAACCGTTTAGAACATGAAGCTTATTAAAATATCAAATTAATGACAAACTTGGATCTGAAACTACATTAAATGTCCTTTTAATACCATTTACAGATTTCTTTTCTATAAGTCATGTATACGAAGAAATTCTATAAGTTTTATGTACCAGAAAATGCACAGAGACTTTATGAATAACCTGCATACGCATCGAACTTGAACAAAACGAACTTGAACTAACCAATCTAATTTTGCGCTATCATTTTAGAAAATGTAGTAACAGAAAAGAAATCGAACCACGTTTATAGCAATTAGAATATAATAATATTGAACACACAGTGTCTTAGAATCCCAGAATGTTGTTTAAGTGAAATAGACAGTTTTGATAGTAAATACCTATTTTTGCAGAACCATATTTCAAAGTATTATGCATCAATATTATTTGTTTATGAGATGTTTTATCAAAAATATGAAATTTTAGTAGCAGTGTAAAATTTAGTACTTTTTGGGGAAGTTTAGAGTTGCAATCCTTTTTAAAAAAGATTTAATACAAAGAAAAAGCCTTCCAGAGAGAAACTGACCTTCCAAGCAATAAATTTATAATTAAAGAAAACTTCTGTCCAGATTAAGGTGCAAAATTATTTCAACACTATCATTTCGGTATATTCCATATCGAAAGTTGACATATAAAATTCAGTTAAATAAGATTAAAAAAATACAAGTTAGTTTACTTAGATCTCTGTGTCATCTTGATGCTAAAATGAATTTTAATAATAAAAATGATATTTTAGCTACTTTGGCGTTTTATTTGTTGAAAATTTATATATGTATAAAATAAATAAAAAAAATTAAAACATATCTATCTTCCTAAATGCGTCTTAAAAAGTAAAAAATAAACCTAAAGCATATCGATGGTGCATTCAGTCAATGAGTTCGTATTCACTTCAAAGGAAGATAGGCCGCCGATTTCGCTGTGTAGGTAAATTGGTGCCCTAGCTTCCTTTGAAATGAAATACGGACACAGTGACTGATTACATCACCGATATTCTTTAGGTTGATTTTCTACGTTTTAGGGCGTATATAGGAAGATAGGTATTTTTTAAAATTTATTTATATTTTTTATTTGTCACTAAAACAACTACTTTCAGAACTGATATATCATTCATAAACACCTACCACAGTTTTCCTCACTTTTGGAGAAGTGTTTGAGGTAGCGTATGACATTGGAGACGTCACAAGCTTCAAGTTGAGATATAACTCGATCAGGTCGACCACACCATTTTTATCAGTTCGGGGGAGATTGGCGGATGGAAAAATTCGAAATTGGCTCTGCCATTATATGAGCCTTTCACACTGTAGGCCCTCGCGTTCAGAAGATATAGCAGAAGAACGACTTTAATATTTCCCGTTTTTTAGGGGGAAAGAAATCAGAGGGTAATATTTTGTTACCCACAACACTTTCCACGTCACAAACTTTCATTTGATATGCATGTTACTTTCGGCACTCGCGTTCTAGAGATATAGCTGAACAACAGTTTTCACATTTTCCCGTTTTTTTACGGGAGAGGAAAGCTTGGAGGGTCCATTTTGTAAACTCTGTAACACTCCCCGCGTCACAAGCTTTCATTTGACACATAAAGCATTAAGTTTGTTCATTGTGTTCGAAAGTTATGGTTTGAAAACTGTTTTGAAAAATATACAAACCGACAAATGTCAAGCGAAAAGCAATAGGAACAGAGGTAATAATTGTGTAATAAAGAATTATTATAATAGTGAATATAAAAAATATGTATTATACGATAAATTAATAATGAGTGCTAAGAAAACAGAGAGTTATTGATAATTATGATCGCTCTGTGTTAAAGATTTTCAAATTCCACATTGTTCAACAAAGTACCTAGAGAAATTTGAAACCTAAATAAAATTACCCAAGTTAAAACATAATTGATTTTGTGGTTAAAATAATACATATAGAGAAAACTATGAAAAATAAAATGAATTACTTTGTTGCTATATAAAGCTATTTTTATAGTTATAATTTATGTTAAAATATGTTTAAAACATACACTGTTAATCGTATTTACACTGTTATTAGGAGTTTCACTTGACTCATTTGTAATTGACAAAGGACCTGCTGATAAGCCCTTGGTTTAGAGATAGGATTAAATTTACGTGTCTAATATATAGACAAAATTGAGAAAATAAACTTTCTATCTAACGAAGAAATTCTATAAGTTTTATGTACCAGAAAATGCACAGAGACTTTATGAATAACCTGCATACGCATCGAACTTGAACAAAACCAACTTGAACTAACCAATCTAATTTTGCGCTATCATTTTAGAAAATGTAGTAACAGAAAAGAAATCGAATCACGTTTATAACAATTAGAATATAATAATATTGAACACAGAGTGTCTTAGAATCCCAGAATGTTGTTTAAGTGAAATAGACAGTTTTAATAGTAAATACCTTTTTTTTTTACTTTAAAAATGAAGAGGAATATATTTTGAGAAACTCTCAGGGCCTGTAAATCCAAAATTTATTATTTTTCTTTTCAATGACGTCAAAGCTAAGGTCAATGAGCAATGGTAGATGTCAAGCTGGTGGTCAGTGGTAGGCGGCTGATGGCTGCATTTCCCAGACAAGCTGGCGCCCAAAAGGCACTCAGCAACTCTTACTATATAGATGGATGCTAGAACATTCTAAAACAGCAATATTTTAAAGAATTTTTTCCCGAAATTTATTGAAAATTACATATATATTTTACACTGATCAATTATTTTTATTAATGCAGTTCATAACTCTCTACACATTGCCTTTCAATTTTATATATTTTGTGTAATGTAGAATGAAGCGTGTTTTTTAACGTGTACAGTGTATGGTTTTCTCCTGCACAGGAGCCACGGCTTATTGTCCCATCCGACGGACTGCTGCCTTTCCACGCCCAGAGTCTTTCCAAGCCCAGCGATGTATCCTTGCTGACCGAGAGAAGAGTGGGGGTTTGGCGAACATAAATCTCAAAGCTGGACCAGGTGGGACTCGAACTTGGTAACTACAGACTACAAGACTGGCACCCTACCAGATAGAGCCAAACCCTACCCGTACTAATAGATGATATTTTTAGTAGCTTATAATCTGGTAATTTCCGGGATGGGGGAGGGAACTATGGTCTTACACTTTTAAAACTAATGTCATTTGGAAACAAATATATAAATTTTTGAAACATTGAAACTATTTGAATTCAAACAACCGCTCCTTTGATCTTGCACTATACATTGCTTTTTTTTAACCCGAAAATGTGTACCTCTTGTTCAAAATGATAAAAGGACGCATTTTATTTTCAAGTTCTATGAACTCCTAGATATACAAGTTTTATTCTGTAAAGTTCACATTGATTTGATTCAACTCTCCGATTTTCGGTATGAATCCTTGACAGCAGAATTTCGAAATGATTCAAGTAGAATACTTAAGTTCTAGTATAAGAATTATTGTAAACGACGAAGTCCAATTCAAATGAATGACGTTTGCAATGGCCGTTTTAAATTCTAGGGTACAGATCTGTAATAGGAGTACAAAGGATTTGCATCAAAATGTATTGATGCAGGACGCTTCAAAAGTGATACTAAAGCGATTTGTTAAAATTCAAACTGCGCTGATGGATTTAAAATATAAATACGTTTTACAGAGCTAAGTGTCAAACAATAGCTTCTTGATCGTCAATTCATTAATTTTTACTTTCTATATCCTTACCCTTTTCCGATAATTCGCAAAATTTATCTTTTGCCAGAGCTGAGGAAAACTTTATTAAATTTAGTTATGAAATTGCTACTATAGAGGGTTACTAATTTTTTTTTATTTTCCCATGGAAGTCATTTATGCTTAGTTTTTTGTCAAGGAAAAATATTAACTTTGCTTTTCTTGATTTCTTTTAACCACAACATGTAAATATTTGTAAATATTCAATGTATTATCACTCGCCAAATCACTGTTTTAAAATTTATTGCATTGCAAAATAGTACACGCTAATCCAACATTCTAAGTGAAACGTGGGCTGCAGTTATTAAGCTTGGTTGTACTAAACAGGAAATGATGGATGACTGTTTGGAAGTTCGAGGCATGATCTAAAGAGGCGCTCTGATCGTTTCAATGTAATCATGGGGTCTAGGGCTTGGAATGTTTTGCCTCTGAGGTCATTATTTTGGCACAAAATGAGATAAATTAATAGGTTACAGAACTCCCAAAGGCTCAGAGAAGGTTGGGGGAGGAGACCTACTACACAGCTGTTAATATACAGATGGTAGCATTTCGTCAAGACCATCCGGCGTGTTTTCAATTTGCACAAGGTGTGGCTCTCCCGCCCATCGAGCCACAGATTTACGTCTCACCTGACAGACGGCGGCCTTTCCAAATCCATCGGTGTCCCGTACTGACTAGGGGCAAAGTCGGAATTTTGCGGAGATAAATCTCAACTCTGGCCCAGGTGGGACTCGAACCTAGGAACAGCAGATTACGAGTCTGGAGTGCTACCTACTGAACCCCACCCCGGATCTATGGGAGTTATCTATCTGTACTATCTTTCATTTATGGCAAACCTCTATGTTGACAACCAGCTTTTTTTCTGAAATCTGACATTTCGTTCACACATCAAGCAGTGCACAAAACAAACGTATTCAGAGAACTACACCCGAGTCAGCTTTTATGCACGGAACTTAGTTTTATGTGCAAACCAGACCTTGGAACTTCCAAAAATATCTTTTTTCCATGAATTTTCCTGAAAGGACATTTTGACTCCAAAAATGTACGAAGGATATTATTTTAGATGAAAGAACTCTCCTTCCCAAGAACGAATAGTTGATAACCTTACAATTATTCCATCCTACATTATTCCATTGCCACATTTCTCTTTGTTGAATTAAAAATCTTAGAAAATACGTATCTTTGAATTTTTCCGAGGAAGTGACTTCTTTTCTGAATTAACTAATTATATATACACTGCACGACATTGAAATTACCCCACCCAGAAGGAGTGAGGGGATAGGGGTGAAATGTAGCATGCACATAGCAATACATATTAGCATACCTTGATGTAATTTGCAGCCACTTACAGCGGTTAGAAGATGAGAACAATGCAGCACAATGTGACTGCCTCAGTAGGTGGTTGCACCGCCGTGAACTGCAATACAGGCAAGTGATGGAGTCATACAGTCGATGGATATGGTCCTGGGGAATTGCACACCAAGCAGGGTTGACTTGGTCTCATAATTCATCGAGATTCAGCGCCGGCCGTTGAGAGGATTGCACACCTCATCCAATGTGGTCCCACAGATTTTCTACTGGGGATGAATCTGGAGATCGTGCTGCCATGGCAATACTTGAACATGTTGCAAACATTGTCTGGAGACACTAGCAGTGTATATACGGGCGTTGTTATGCTAGAAATTGGGTTGATGCATGCCTCCCAGGAATAGTAACAAAACGGGCTACAGAACCGTGCTAACATATCGTGCAGCTCTCAGTGTTCCTCTGATGCAGACAAGAGGTGATCTGCTGTCATATCCAATAGCATCCCATACCATTATGAATGGCTGATGGGCAGTGTGCCAGTCGCGAACAAAAGCTGGATCCATCCTCTCACCAGGTTGTCGACATACACGGACCTCTCGATCGTTAACACCCAGAAAAAAAACGGATTCATCACTAAACACAACAGTGTTCCATTCGCGACCCCAGTTCGCACGAATTCGGCACCAAGCCAGACGAGCGCTGCGATGGTTTGCAGTCAAAGGCAGTCGATATAACGATTGCCTAGAGTGCAACCTTTGGCTTACTATTTGGGTCGTTATGGGAACGTCTATGGCTGCTGACACAGACGGTCGAATATCGCCTGTACTGCTCTGTAGTGACAAACGAGCATGTCGAACAATGCGCCTATGAAGCCATACTTACATCTGTCAGACGGCACCATTCCCTCTGCGACACAGCTAGAACCTTCATTTTGCTACTGTTGTCAACGGCGTTCAACAGTTTGTGCATCCCGATGAACAAGGACAGCAACACGATTCGTAGTCCATTCAGCTTCACATAGGTCTATAATTCTTCCTCTCTCAAAATCATCCAAATTGCAATAAACCTGCTGACGACGTGCACCAGACATTTTTGGCCTTCACAGAAAAATTTCAAAGTAAAAACACCTTATCTCAACCATCGCGAGACTTTCACCTGCATAAACACAATACCATCCCTGTTCCTTCTTGTATCTTTTATATCTTGAGCTACACACGTCATTTGCTCCAGATTATTATCATTTGCATATCTCAACTGCGCACATCCACACTTCTATTTGCATGTTTGCACGACATGTCCTTCTGGGAAGGGTACTTTCAATGTCAAGCAGTGTATATAGTACTTCAGAGCTTAGGCAAATATTTTTCCCAAACTTAATAACATTAATGAATAAAGAAATTTTTCAGTCTTGGTGATCATTGCATCTCTGTTGCATATTTGAAAATGTCATTTTATCAGTTCTATTATCTCGTTTCCAATAATGGATGAAAGAAAGAAAACATCCTTGTGAAAGGTTTGCTACCGCGCATAATCGCAAGATAATTACGACTTTGGTAGGATGAAATTTAATCAGAAAACTTCGTTCACTAGCATATATTTTTAATCTACTGCATAACTTCGTTTCGTTTTTAGATATTCGTTTACAGCAGGCATGTCAAACGCACGGTCCGCGGGCTGCTGTGGCCTGCCGGGAACTGTTCTGCGGCCCACCAAGATTGATAACCAATACGTTTATTTAACTTTTGACAACACTGGATTCTTCAATTAAAATTATAAGTACGTACACCGTACATGAATTAAATAAACGTATTTCAGAAAACATTTCCATTTATATATAAGGGAAACTATTCTCTTTTCAGGGAGGGACGACAATAAGCATCACCAAGGCGTGGGTCTGCTTCTCAGCAGACACGCTAGTGATGCTCTTCTAGGATATGAGTGCATTAATGAAAGGTTTCTTACAGCAAAATTTCAGACAAGCGTTAAAGACTTGAATGTTATCTGCTGTTAGCCCCCACTGAGGATACCGATGAGGATGAGAAGGATAGGTTTTATGAACAACTTCAGGATATTTTGAATTCTGTCAAGAAAGGAGATATTACCCTTGTTCTTGGTGACTTCAATGCCAAAGTGGTACTGACTCTGACCTTTGGGGAGGAGTAATAGGCCCTTTTGGTATTGGTAGCTGCAATGGCAATGGGCAACGTCTCCTACAGGTAAGTAAACTCAATGGATTCAGAATAACTAACACTTATTACAAACACCGCGACATACATAAGTACACATGGGTTTCACCTGATGGGCTGCATAAGAATATGATTGATTACATATTAATTAACAGCAAATGGGCTAGTTCTGTTAGGAATACCAGGGCATATAGGGGAGCTGAAATTGGATCTGACCATTACCTTGTTAAAAGTGTGTTGCAACTTAAACTTAAAAAGTGTTGTGCTAGGGTTAAAAAATTTACTTTTAATACTGAAGCTCTGAAAGATCCAGTTATAGCCAAAGCTTACCATGATAGGTTACTTAGTCATTATGACAGTCTTGGTTTGCTTACTACTGAAGTTGAGGAAGAATGGGATCATTTTAAACAGGCTTTTTTGGACACTAACAGTACTCTTTTAGGAAAAAAGGAGCAGAAGAGGCAAAATTATCTGAGTGATAAGGCACTTGAGCTTATTTCGGAAAGAAAGAACTGCAAGAATGCCCTTAATCAATACCCTACTAGTCCTAATAGAAAGCATTACAGAGATCTTAATAAACTTGTAAAGGATCAGTTAGTTGCTGATAAGAATCTTTGGCTTGATGGTTTGGCTGACAAAGCCGAGCAAGCAGTTAGACAGCACAACAGCAGAGAGCTGTACCAGATAGTTAATGTTTTGTGTGGTAGAAAACGGACAGGCATACAAGGATTGAAGGATAAACAAGGTAAGGTTAAGGAGGGGAGGATTCTGTCATGGCTAGGTGGGCTGAGCATTTCAGTGATGTTCTAAACAATGTGGTTAATTCTACTCCCATTGTTTGCAATGATGATAGATGCATTGTTGGCTTTAATGTTGGCCCTATAACACAATCTGAAGTTATTTTGGCTGTTTCTAAACTTAAACTTCATAAATCCCCAGGGGTAGATGAAATTACTACGGAAATGCTTAGAGCTGGGAATGTTTCGGTTACCACTTGGATGACTGAAATTCTGAATATCTTTTATGATAAAGGCATGGTTCCTAAGGATTTTACCAGAGCTATTGTTATCCCTATTTTCAAAAAAGGTGATCGCAGTTCTTGTGATAACTATAGGGGTATCAGCCTACTCTCTGTTCCAGGTAACGTTCTTTCCATGATTGTGCTTAATAGAATTAAGAATCTGGTTGACAGTCAATTGCGTGATGAGCAATGTGGATTCAGAAGTGGTAGGGGATGTGTGGATCAGATATTTTTACTTAGGCAGATTCTTGAGAAATGTTTCGAGTTTCAGAAACCTTTGCTTGCTAGCTTTGTTGATTTCAAAAAAGGCTTTCGACTCTGTTGATCGTCACTATTTGTGGTTGATTGTGAAATCATATGGTATACCAGACAAGTTAGTTAACATAATGAAGGCTCTCTATAACAACACTGAGTCATGTGTGAGAGTTGGTATGGCTTGTAGCAATTGGTTTAGCATTACTTCTGGTGTTCGACAAGGGTGCATTTTGTCTCCTTTTCTCTTTAGTTTGGTTGTTGATTATGTTGTGCGAAATTCAATTCAAGGGAAAGATTTTGGCCTTAAATGGGCTGGAGATACGAAAATTTCTGATTTAGATTATGCTGATGATTTAGCCCTTTTGGCAAATGATGTTGATGAGATGAACTCTTTCATTCGAGCTGTTGATGAGACTGGTAGTAGAATAGGTTTGGTTATAAACAGAGAGAAAACTAAAGTGATGAAAATTTGTCAGGCAGGCTGTGATTCAGTTAATCTGAATGGTTGCAGTCTTGAGCAGGTGTCACAGTTTAATTATCTTGGGAGCTATGTAACAGATAATGGTGATGTGCGTCATGAAATTAACAGACGAATAGGGATTGCTGCTGGGACTTTTAAGAACCTATGGAGAGTGTGGAGAAATAGGCGTATACACCTAAAGAATAAAATTAGACTGTATAATAGTTTGGTTCTTTCTAGGGTTAGTTATGGTAGTGAAACTTGGACACTTTGTAAACAAGATAACAGGAAACTAGATGCTTTTGATTCCAGATGCTTACGCAGTATCTTGGGCATTAGGTGGTTCAACTTTGTAACTAATGATGAGATTAGGCAAAGGAGTTTGCAACCTCCTTTAAGCAGCATATTGTGCAGAGAGAGACTCCGTTGGTTTGGCCATGTTGCCCGTATGAATAATTATAGATTGGCGAATAGGGTTATGAACAGTGTGCCTAAAGGCCTCAGAAAGAAGGGGAGACCTAGGATGCGGTGGGCAGACAATGTCAAACAGGACCTTGTTAGAATTGGTGTGCAGTGGCCAGATGCAGTAGATGTAGCTCAGGATAGACTTGCTTGGAGAACTAAATTGCACGGTCTGGTTGGACCTCCGTAGCCCATGGCTGCTTGAGGATGATGATGATGATGATGATGATTGCGCATAAATGTATATGTCGGAGCCCGATCATAGAATTGCTCATCAGTGAAGAGTGCATATCAATCGGGCATATCATGAAATGCCCGATTATTTCATGAAATAGTGGCATTTCATGATATGAGCAATTCTACGATCGGGCTCCGACATGTATACACATGTCTCGAGGTCATTCAAATGTACGTACTTTGCGCATGGCAATGAGTCACGAAATGCCAGTAGAGTCGGAAGATATTCGTTAGCAGTCAGTGAACGAATACTGCGTTCTAGTCTAGTTTGCACATAACAATTTTCATCTGGTTTTTTTGTTTTGCGGCCCGTGATTTAATATATAATACTTAATATGGCCCTCGGTGGCTAACGAGTTTGACATGCCTGGTTTACAGAGTGATATTATTATGCTAGCTGCTCTTTCTCATCTTCTAAGATTAAAATACATAAAGAGTGGGTTTTAAAAGTATGATACCTTACTGAAATTTTTCACTCTTCTTATACAACTTAAACTTGTATTCGCAGTTAAATTGTAACGATTGTACTGTAAGTCTAACCATTAGTCATACTGGGATGACTATTAGGCTTATAGTACAATGATGTCGATTTAAATATGAGTTCCTTAATGAAAGTTGATGTTTGAGTATTTAAGCATAATGGACACATTAAGTATGGTTGAAGAATTTTTACCTAATGTTTAATGTTGTTCAGCACAAAAACAGACATGACATTTTACTAACAGACACATTTTAATTACCTTGATTAATTACCATTGTTTTTGTAGGTTTGGATAATTTCGCACTGAATCATTACTTCCTAAAAAAACGTTCGAGCTCTTTTTATATGCCCAGAAAATTCTTTCCTGGAAGCAATTAAAAGCACAGTGCTATTGTCGTTTTCCTGATGTGCAGTCTGTTGTTTCTTCTGAATTTTCAAATACCTATAAGTAAAACAAAATCTAATTAGGAACTTTTCGCTTGATATGCGATTCGTTACGTTTTAGTAGCAAGAGAGGAAATAAAAAATACTTGCAAGTTGTTTTATAAATAGGAATAATAGATAGAGAAGAGAGAAATCTCAGAAAAAAATGCAAAAGAAACAATGAGCAGAAAGGGAGGAAAAAATTTGTTATCCTGGTAAAAAAAGTTTTTTTTTTATGCTTTCATTTACTACATGCCTGAGAGATTCTAAATTTGTATGGGTAATATATATTTATTTTCATATGGAACATGTTCACCGAGAACATTTAAATGCATTGGGGGCGGGTTTCACTCAATTGGAACTGTGTCAGGCGTATAATCTGTAGTTCCAGTTTCGAGTCCCAACTGTGACTGTGTTGAGCTTTAATTCTGCTAACTCCTTGTCCTCGGTCAGTTAAAGGGACATCGATGGGCTTGAAAAGTGCACCATCCGTTGCACGGAATTTTAAGCAGTGGCTCCATGTGCTAGAGAGTCATACCTTGTGCATGCTAACGAAACATTCTGATTAGTCTTGACTGGAAGCTGCCATCTGTCTCCTAAAAACTTTCCAGTTTTCCCTTTCCCCCCCAACCTTCTTCAAGTCTTTGGGGTTCTTGTGACTTGGCCTTTTAGGACATTAGGCTTTTAAAAAAGTGCCGCTCAGAGCAGGGCCGGATTAAGAAAATCTGAAGCCCTAGGCATTTAAAGATTTTGGGAATATTCTTTTTATCAGAAGTGAAATGTAAGTAAAATAATAAATTACCCACTCAAGCAGTTGCTTGCCACAGAGTTCTGACCTGATGATCACTTATATCAGGGACGTAGCCAGAGAGTAACCAGGGGTTACGGACCCCTCCCCCCCGAAAACCCTGTCGTCTTACATAAATATCAAACTTGTCTACAAAATGTGTTGTTTTGAAATACAAAGCAGGTGTCTTTGAATAATTTTAATTTAGCCCCCGTAGTATATGTCGGATAATAAAAAATAATATAAAAAAACTATAAAATTCTATTACGTATATAATATCATTTTATACTTTCCTGTCCCATGGAATATTTTAGTAATTGTGAAACCCTACTCAAGTCCCATCCTCCCATCCCTCCCCCGAAACTAAATTCTGGCGGTACATGACTGAGATATATATCTTGTGTTTGATTTTGTCCTAATATTTTATTTTAGCAAAATACTGTTTGATACTTTCACATGCTTGCACCAAGTTATGCAACTGAAATATCTTTTCCGTCTTTTGATATAACATTTGTATTTCGTTTTTCAAAAGGGTTCTATTTATTTAATATTTATTTCTTCTATTTTTTCTAAACCGCATCCCTATTTCAATACGTATAACGACTGTGTTCCAAAGTGATCGTAAGCGAATATGCAAACAACAAGCTAGCCCCAAAAAATATCAAAATAAGCCGTGTTTTCGTGTATTATCTGCATGACGATATGATGCATTTGGTATCAATTGGAATAGGAAATCTTCTGAGGTTTTCGTTTGCGATGTACTCAGAGAAGCGACATAAAGAGAGTATTTTCCTTCATTTTTATTTCTTATTCCTAAAGATACGATTTATTTAAGGCAAATCTTCGGCATCCAAAAGCTCGCTATCTTTAGAAGCAGTTCAATGAACATTTCCTAGTGCAAGAAACCTCCCAGCTGTGCATCAGATTTGGGAACGAAAGGTCGTGTCAAATGGACGTTCATTTCGTGCTTGTTTCATTCGAGGAGGTTGCTGCACTCGGAACTGCGGAAACCTGACAGTCATCAGTTCTGGCTTTCGTTAGAAGTCATACATCAGAAATACGAGCCTAAGACATTCCTTTTATTGATTTTTGAAGGTATTAATCTTATCTTCCTGTTCCAACTCGCCCATTGACATTGATATATAGAACTTTAATGTGCAGCGGATTTGCCGTTTGTTCACAATCTTAGAATGTTCTTTTTCTCTTTCTAATGTATTCGTAAAGATTTCTACTGAATGATGTTCTTTCCGAGAAAAAAAATGAAAAGGAAGATATATATTTAAGAAGTTCGAAACAATAATTTTAAAAACATATATATATATACTTGCAGTTTTATATGCAATAGTTTCGTTTTGTACTCTTCGTTCATTTTTTATCCGTGCTAAAGAAGAAAAAGAAACTGTCAAGAGAAAGAATTAAGTGTTGAAATGTCACTAGGAGTGTGTATGGATTTTTCGTTCTAAAAAAAGGGAGGTTTTATGATTTACAAAACTGTAGTTCAATAACTTTCGGAGCTATTTGTCGTTTCGAATAAAATTTCCTATCTCAAAGTCGCAGCTTTCATGCACCGGATTTTTAAGGGCGACAGGAAACTTAAAGATACTCTGCTGTGTTTTTTTTTCCTTCTTGTCACAACTCGTCGCTTGTTGGATCATCTCCACAACTGACAGGGACAGTAAGTTGCATTTACGAGTTTCTTTTGTAGCTTTATTCCTCAAGTAATGCCCTTTTGTAATCTAGCGTTTTTCCTTTCATTGTTTCGGTTTAAATTTTTGACTGATCTTGATACTATATTGTAGCACACCATGAAAATAAATCTAATAGGATTAGGATGACGTTCAAGAGTTGAACTAAAATCATTCACGCCATAAAACATAGAACAATGCAACAATGTAACTCTCATCATATTAGTAGTTCTGTCCGTTTGTGTAAACTGAAAAATATTAGATGTGTTTAATTTAGTACGAAAATTCTAGAATAACGAAACAGGGAAGAAAATAATATAAAATACATTTAAAACGTTCTATAAGTTTTTCTTACCATATTATGACACAATAGCTGTAACAACTATAGCGCTAGTAAGATATATTTGTGTTTCATTGTATTTTTTTTTTATATTCAGCATTGTTTCAATATAAAGTTCCACAATCGAGAACCAATTCTTGAAAGGCAATTAGACAAATGCCCTGTTTCCATTCAAGGCATAATAAAGTTTTTAACAAAATGCTACTATAATTGATAAATGAATACTTTTATAATTAAATGAAGGAAAACCTAAACTTAAAATGTTTCGTATGAAATGAAATCTGTGGAATGGCATCTAGATAAAATCGTTAAAGCATCAGGTTGAATTAATCATTTACAATATGTCTGGCAATATTCTGCTGATGTAAAATGATCGACATTTCTAAAATATATATTCTTTGTTTCGAAAAAGGTAAAGACCATTGTATTTGTTCAAATTATATGCTCTCTTTCAAAATAATGTTGCTCTATTGCTCAATATTTGGTAAATATTAATAACATGTAAAAAAATGAATCAGCTAACCAATTCTAAAGCTTTTTCTTCAAATATTTCAGCTTCATATACCACTTTCTTGAATCAAATTAACAATGTCGACTTCTGACCTTTCATGCCTTCTCATAAAAAATAAAAAATGCAACAAATTCTTAAATTTCAGACTTGACAACAATCCCGGAAATGACGCAGGGGCGCATGTTTCTCATTAACGCCATTTCAAAAACCGAAATGTTCGTGACAATTGAATTCATGACTCTTTTGAAATTTATCTAAATTTTATTTTAAGCAACTTCTACCAGCAAGATTCGCTTAATTGTGGTTAAAGCGTTCTGATATTTCAGTCCCCCACTTGAACCAATTTCCTGATGAGGCAGACATATAGGATTGTAATCTTTCGCTAGCACATATATATATATGTTATCATTTTTTATGTCTGTCTCAGTGTCATTTAACAAATTTATTAAAAATACGGGTAAACTATATACCTTTAGTATTTTTCGCCTCCATTTCGGTTACTAGCATTCTCTAGGGGGGGGGGGGGAGTTGCATCCATCCAGATTGTTGGTTGCATCGACCCAAATCCGATCTTGTTTCCTCATGAGGATGTTCCCAGTGATAACCGAAATACCAAAACTCTTTAATCTCGAGTAAATGGTTCTTTATGTATTTGACATTGAGAAGACAAAGTTGAAATAAATCTAAATGATGCTTAATATTTTCACCGACTCTTCCTCAATGACTCCCTCCTTTCAGCATACAAATCTCTTATGGAACAACACTAAGCTAGTGTATTTGCATACTGATTTTTCGTTCTACGGAAACAGTCTCGTTTGCATTATTGTACAGAGCATCTTGTCTTGCTGTAGAAATAAGTATGCGAACAGTACTCAGGATGGGTTGTTTTACCTCTGAGCGACACTTTTTTGCACACAGTAGGCTAAATGGCCAGGATCCGTGGGCTCAGAGAAGGTTGGGGATCAACTGAACGTCTGCTGGGAGACAGATGGTAGCCTCCCATCAAAGCCATCCAAGCGTGCTCTTTAATTTGCACAGAGTACGGCTCTCCCGCCCACCGGCTACGGTTTTACATCTTACCCACCGGACGGCGTCCTTCCCAAACACATCGGTGTCCCCTACTGACTAGGGTCAGGGTGGGAGTTTTACGAAGATAAATCTCAACGCTGGCTCAGGTTGGACTCGAACAGGGAACTGCAGATTACGAGTCTGGAGAGCTACCGACTGAGTCCAATCCCACCCCCCTGCCCTCCAGAACTCAGGTGTTCCAAGGTTGATACCAAGTTGTAAAAACAAACCGAGGGCACCAAGGTTACTCATTTGCATTCTAAAGAGGGGAGATGAATTTGATTATGAATCTTATTTCGAATCTTTTGAATACCATAGCTTAAAAGAAGTGAAATAATGCACGGGATAGAGGTGAAGACAAGAAACATGGACCACCGGTGAAACCAAAGAAAACTCAATACAAAATTAAACACAATATATTAATTTGAGATTTTTCACCTTTTTTTCTTACTTTTTTGAGTCTTTCAAGAACACGGATATGTTTATCATTTTTCTGCGTTTTCGCACATTCTCCTATGGCTAAGGAATTTATTTTTCCCCACGGAAGTGACCCATGGATATTTAAGTATCTTCGACTACACAAAGTGGAGTGGGAGTTGCCTCAGTTGGTAGTGTGTCAAGCTCATAATCTGTAATTTTCAAGTTCCACTTCCATCTACGACAGGCAGAGTTCATTTCTGTTGTTAACACAAGTTCTGAGCAACATCATTTTCTTAAAAGAGCCAAATCGTCAGCATAATTTAAATCAGTGTCCATCGGTGTACCCTACTGACCAAGGGCAAGAGGTTTTGTTGAGATAAATTACAACACTTGCTTAGGTGGGACTCGAAGCCGGGAGCTGCAAATTACGAGTCTGACGTGCTGACGACTCGTCATTACCACCCCAGAAACCTTGGCATAAACCACAACAAAAGAACTGAATAAAGTACAGCAAGGTTGGGTTTTTTACCTATGACTGTTTTTGTGCACACAATTGGCTAAATCTGTGGTTCCCAATGTTCTTCTCAAGTTTTTCTGTAGAAATAAAATATCCAATAGTTCTTGGGTTGTAAAGATTAGAGATTTAATTCAGCTGATACAAGTTCCAAGAGTAGCTCGAAAACATAATCATACAACTTCGGCTCAGCAGCATTTTCACCTCCGTGGGGCTACGGGGAACATTATTGATCGTTATTTGAACCTCCACCATTAACAGCAACTTCTCGAAAGTTGTCTATAGTAGACGACCAGTGCGCTGTGTGGCTCTCACCCCACGACACAGAAGAAAGAAACTGAACCAGGACATATACATTCTGATTGGACCGAGGATCAATAACGCTCAGTGCTCTTTACTGATTAGTCCAGATTTGTTCAGCAGAGTGATCTAAGATGAATACTGATCTGGAGGGAGTACGGGACACGCTATCATCCATCAAACATTGCTGAGAGAGTTACTAATGGAAGAAGTAGTGTCATAGTCTGGGCAAGCATTTTATTGGGTGGTCGCATAGAGATATACTTGATTCCTATGAGCAAGATGGCAGGTCAGAGGTACAGTGATGAGGTCGTCGATCCTAACGTGCGATCTTATGCAGATACACTAAGGAAAATTTCACTTTGAAGGATGATAATGACCATCCCCAAAGAGCTCAAATGGCTGACCAACACCTGGAGGTCAACACCATCAGCCATGCGGAGTGGCTAGTACGTCTTCCCTAGCAAGTATTATGTAGAAATGTTTCAGGAGGGCATTTTGCATCTCTCGCTCATCCTACCCGTAACCACTATGAGCTGCAAGTGATTTTTCTATGCGAATGGCACCTCATACCTACTAAAATTTTGGATAACCTCATGTTTAGTATGAGGTAACGTCGTAAGGCTTCATTGTTGCGAGAAATAATATTATTAGCGAGACCTTATTAGCCTTAAATTTGTGCCTAAACTGGGATGTCACGTTTGAACTTTTTTGACACTATTGTGACATTTTAAGCGATGGATTGATAGAAATCTTGTCACGCTTTCAATATTAATTTAACACGTTTATAGGCATTTCTCTTCCAACGTTTTTGCAATTGGTAAAACGATATATGTCTTAAGACCTTTTTTTTCTGAGATTCCCTTTAAATTGCAAAACAGTGTATAAAGCTAAAATAGCTTCGTTTTCAGTTAAGCATAAAAAGATACAGTAGAATCGAAATTATCTATAGCAATTTTTGGAAATTTCTACTAATTTGATGATTCTGTCGTTCACTGCATTTTGGATAAAATACGGATATTTAATAGCAATGAAAACTGTTGTCCTTACTAAAAAAAAATGGTCATATTCCAAATTTGTTTTCTAAAAAGGTTCTCAATCCCCAAATGGTTTCCTGCCCAATAGTTTTGCTAATCTCAAAAAGTATCCCTACCGCATTAGAAAAACACGAAACATATTTCAGGAAAACACCGAATTGAAAAATTATTTTTCGATGCTTCTGATCAATGTTTGCAATGTGAATTCCTTTTGTCATTCGTTTCATTTCTGCAAAAGGCCTTTGTAATTTGTTTCTTGATTCCATTAGTGAGATTATGTTCGGCAGATCGTTCTCTTTATAAGAGAATACACTCTGCTTTCTCATTTATTTTTGTAACGCAATACTTTTCAACCAGTCTAGATAATCTTTGCCGCTTCCGTCAAGCAATTTAGACTTTTTCCAGGTTTAGAACAGTTCATTATTTAGTATTCTTTAAAGAATGTTTGAAATAAAAGAAGCGAACCACGCCCGCGACAAAGACTAAACAACACTGAGAGAGTTGTTTTGTTTGTCGACATCTGCACGGTACTTGTCTCAGAATAAACATCGTGAAATTTCTATTTGTCTCTATCCTAATGCAGATGTTACGAAACTCCCCCGATCCAGTGATAATGTACAAACCTGGCATACAATTAAGATGATTTTCTATGATATCAAAAAAAAGTTTGCAACTTTGGTCACTGACGTCTGAAATTCGTTACATGATGTAGGAAATTTGTCAGAAAGAGTGTTAAATCCTATTTCTAGCTGTATTTTTAATTCTTTGAACTCAACAATGATTAGTATTTTTACCTCGTGTTCAAGAAAAAGAGAATGGTAATTACTTCGCTTTGTCATCTGCTTGTCGTTCCGCGTACATTTAGATCTTCCATTTTAGGACGTAAAGAGAAATGATTTTAAGGTTAGGTAGGTGCTGGTAAGGTGTTACGATTCTTATTTGTATAATCCTCTAGTAATGTCAATTTCTATCGTTAGTAGTCGATGAAGTTCGAAAGCATACAATCCATGTTCGACAGAAATGATGGGTCTTTGCGTAAAAATATTATTCCTGACATAATATATTATTTCTACGATGTAATAATTTAGTCTTTACATTTTAAACACTTGTTTTTTCTAAAGTAAGATAACGCTGAAACTTATAGGAGAATTCGTACATTTCAAGATTATAGATTTGAAATTTTTTCGTGAATTGTTCTTTTTTTTTTTACCTTACTCAGCTTTTAAAAGTAAATTTGCATCTTTAATTGGAACAATTTAGGATACTGTTCCACAGTTTCCGCAACGCAAGAACCGATGATGAAAATAAAGTTAAAAACAATTTTATCATTATTAGAATTTTTTTTTATTATTTTTATGTTATTGCTATTTTTAAAATGGTAAAGAAACTGAATCAAAGGAGGTTAAAAATATTGTACTTTATTTTGAAAATCAAAATTTCTGAAATATATGTGAGTAGTTGTTTTTTTTACCTACTTCAGGGTCTACATATAAGTAAGAGGAAACACGGAAGAAGGGATATAGAGTTCTTGTCAGGTCGCGAAAATATTTTGGCTAACTTGTAGGAGAGCGAGATGGTTTGCGCTGGGAAACATTAGTTTAGGATGCCAGAGAACTTCCTATCGCACGTTATCCTTGGTTCATAATATACAAGGTCATTATAAAAAAAAAATTGTATTTAAAAGTGCAACATTTTATTAAATAATTAAATAACAAAAGAAATTTTGTGTCCGAAATGTCAAGAAACCTTCAAAGTTTACTTGGAATGAAGACTTGTAGTTAGTATCATATATAACGTTGTCTGGAGACAAATTTACAAATCGCTCAATTGGTAGAGGTGAACTGACCTTGTGAACCCCGAGAAGTCCCGATTCGACACCATTGAACTTCTTTTTTGACCATACATCAGACACATAGTTATTCCGAAAAATTCGTAATATATGTGTCATCATTACACCAGGCAGGCTGAACTGAGTATGGACGTAAGTTGAATATCGCACGGATTGGCATTTACACATTGATGTCTGCTGAACACAAAACGAAACTTTGAGAGTTTCTCGATATTTTGTATACACAACTGAATTAATTAAAAGATTGCACTTAAAATATATGAGTACTCTATTATAAATACTCTTCATAATAAAAATCGTCACCGAAATATTGTGTTAGCTATTCTTATTAGAAAATATGCACATAATTCTCATAACAAATGAGAACTTTGTCTAATATAGTCCCATTTTAGAAGATTCCTGCAATAAGTCAATTTTCATATAAAGCATCATGAATTTCATTGGAATCGAATTTAGATTGGAATGGGTGAAGCCTTTTATATAATAAGGAAAACTTAGGGACAACAAGAAATTAGAAAATTTGAAATAATCACAAGATTATCAAATCAATTTTTGTAACACCAAATTGTGGCATCTAGAACATTAAAAGAAAGGATTTATATTTGAAAATATTTTGGCTTTGCACTAAGTGGGATTGGAACCCTCGTTTATGAAACATGTCAGTCATGATAATCACTATACCACCTGAGAATAACCATTTTTTAAGCAATGTGATATATAAGCATTCCTGCATATTATGGTGATTCGCTACTGGCGCCATCTAGGTCGGAAATCGGGCAACCATGATACCTCATATGATGGAACTCACACTCAGAGTTATATATATATATATGATAAAGTAACAAAGTATCACGGGAAAATGTCCTGTAGACAAGAAACACTATTAATAACTTAATTAGCTTAAAAAATTTGTTTTACATGGTTTGATTCACATGTAGGGCTAAACTAATTTTTTCAGCTAATTATTCACAAGTGTTTCTTGTGTACAAGACATTTCCATGTGATACATTACTACTGACGCATTATATTTATTTAGCTGGTAGATATTTTAATGTTATTCCATAGGATATGGTCTTAAAGTTTTGGGATTATCAGTTCGTTGAAAAATATAAAAATTGGTTTAATAAATAATCATTTTAAAAATGTATTCATTTAATGCCAATTTTCTATAATCAATTGCATTCTTGCGCAATAATATCATTTTATGGTATTTGGAAATAAATATTTGATTGTATTGTATTAAGGTAAAATGAAATTAACTTGCAAGTGTGTACTCTTGTGGATCTGGAGTAATTTATCTCTGTGTATAACATACAGTAAATAAAGATCTATATACAGTATCTATCTATATATTGCACATACTCAAAATGAATGTTTTCTTTTGACAATGTTGGGTAACCGCCTGACGATTCATATCAAATCATACCAAATACCGATTCATTCCAAATTTAATTTGGAATGATTCATGCATAAATTTAACACTTTCTCTTATTAGAAGAATTGAATTAATTCTTATTGCAAAATCATCTTATCAACTGAGAAATAAGATAAAAGTTCAATAGTGTTCCAAGAAATATTTTTGCACATTGGATACGATTCCAGTTTTTTATACATATAGTAGAAAATCAAAATTAAAACATTTTTAATACTTAATTTGGCAACTGTTATTAGAATATCTGATGCTGACAATTAAAAATGTAATCTTCCATAACCTGATAAATTAAAAATATATGTTCCCTAGCTATTGCAATTTTGAATCACAACTTATAAAACTTACGGTATCAGCAAGAAAAATAAGAATTAAGAGAGTAAAATTTTAAAAGTACTTATGTTTGTTACACATATAAGATGAAATGTGTAATTATGCCTATTCTAAAGATTATATATATATATAAAGATTTTATCGCTTTAACATCGAGCAAGCGCAAGAATAATAATTGCATTTAAACATACGGATCAGACACATGGACACTGATAGGCAAATATAAGAGTCGAAATAGATTTCTGGAGAAGATGCATACGGTAGATAAGAATGGAAAATTTGAGCGTATTAAAGAAAAATAATCATGGGAGTAGAGAAGGTTACCGAGATGATATAAACATATGAATAGGATGGATGATGGAATACAACCAAACAGTGCCGCTTTTAAGGCTTCAAACTACGCGGTGCAATTCTCTTACTAGGGAGCGATTACATTCTGCTATTATCATGCACATATTAATTTTCATTGCTTTGGGCCAGAAATTATCAGAGGAGGGTAACGATGCTTTGCACTGACGTTAAAAGCGACACTCTGACCAAAGAGAATAAGAAAATAAGTATGCACTAGATTCTAGAAAAATAAAAGATAGAAGAAAAAAAAAATGTAAATATGGTGATGAGGTCAGTGAGGAGGAAAGAAGATATTCGAGAAAATGACTGGATGGATAGATAGAAATGAAATACTGTCTAACACAAGCAACGGTGAATTAGGGAAAAGTCTGGAAAGCAGAGTAATTGAAATTATTTACAGCCAAGTAGAAGAAAAACTTTTTTTCGAAGGGAGATTTTAGTCAAGTCGCAGATGTTCTCCTTTTGTGTCTTTATAAACATCTGTTTAGAATCAGTCGCATTCACTCACTCTACAATTCACGAATGTGCTATTTCTGCTCTAGTAAATAAAATGCTTATCTGCTAACTTTACGAAGTCAATTATTCTTAAATCGTAAAGGCAGTTTTTTTCGTAACTGCGTATGAAAAGCATTCCATTGGTGGAGCATTGTGGGGCAGGCCACTACCTCCCCAACACCATTCTGATTCTTCAAAGTGCATCATTTTTCATCATAGGTAACATAGACAATGAAGCTTGGTGATTCAGTATCTCGTTAGGTAATTCTACCGTGACTTCATTAATACATGGGGAAAAAAGAGTTATAGCATGCTAAAATATATGGTTCTGTTTATTATCATATCAGCAGAAAAGAAGTTTAGATAATTTTATGAAGCATTTAAATCCCACTAGATATTGGCTTTTGGACTGTGGTTGGATTTTTGGAAAATTGTCGGTAAATTAGTCCCAATTTAGCGATTTAAAAAATTGAAATCATACTTTTTAACTTTATTTTTGTTATGTGATCTAATTTGTATGCAATATAAAAATTTTACTGGATAATTCAATCTGATTTTTTCTTTGAATTCTGTTAAGAAATTCATATAGCAATGCATTGGAGAAATGTTTTTATTGTTAAAGTTCATTTTCTTTCAGAAATTTCAATTTTTAAGCTCTCATACTTATTTTTTAATGATTCGTTGCATTCAGAGTTGAACACGCTATTCCTAAATGCACATTTCTCATCATTAGGAGTGTTTTTGCTTCGTAAATCGGAATACAATATACGCATTACACAATGCAGAATAGCATCTATATATTTCCATTTGATGTCACAAGACGTGCTTTTCTCCTCCTTATTTGCATTTCCATCTTCTTTAAGCTTTAAATTACTTTTACTTCCTAATTGACTAACGTGAAGGAGGAGCGTCTCTTTTAATTAAACGAGAGTGTCATAGTACAGAGACCACAGGTTGAATTTAATTAAATCCTAACGTCATAAGTAAGTTATTTAATAGAAAACACCCTTGGAAAATTATGGCAGATTTTATCACAAGTATCTGAGGAGGTACGTTTGACAAACGTTTATCGTTGGCACTCCTCATGATGCAAATATTTATAGATGAATCTTATTTCACCTGTTGAATATTAAAATAGGGTCCCCTTTATTCAAATACATACAATACATAACAAATCTTCCACATTAAAATAAATAACTCCTCAAGCAGCTGCTTGCCACAGAGATCTCGACAGGAGCCTGTCAGTTTATATGCCACAGTAGAAGTCTGTGAGGATGGCAGGACCTCAGCAAAAAAACAACACGAACATCCATGCCTTACCCCAGGCTCGAACGCAGGTCCCTTAGATCAGTAGCCAAGCGCGCTAACCACTCGGCCACAGGACGGCTTCTCCATATTACGTCAAATTAAATTTAAATTCTAAACTCTAAACTCTCTTCTGTTAAATTAGTTTTTGTTTATAGAAATATTGCTATGGAATGTGGGAAGTTTAATTCCTCGTGTATACAACAACTATATTTTTAACCTAGAGGTTAACCTTAGATCAACGATTACAAATACATCCAAAACATAAAACCCATCCTCCAAAAAAAAAGGGGGGGAGAGAAAAAATAAATACTCTTAGTAAGAATTTATGATGAATAAAAACGCCGTAATTCGGTTAGACCTATACAGTTAAGCAACTGAGGTAGCTTCTAAACATTGCTTAATTTATGTGGCTGGAAGATTTCTAAGTGAATTGCCTGACTGTTACTGCGGTATAGCAGATTGTTTCAGTGTGTCTGAATGACAAGATATAGAGGATTCAGATCGATGGAGAGTGGTCGAGTGCTTGGTGGTGGTAGTGGTGGGGCTGATGCAAGGGTCATTTATCATCATTCTCTGGTGCCAATCACTCCGTTATTCAAAGTTCTAGAATCATTTTCAGATACGTCAAACTGCTTACGGGAAACTAAGTCCCAGGATTGCAACTTCACAGGAAATAGAGGACAGCAACATCTATAGCTCTGCATTCAGATATTATTGTAGATATAGAAAACATATAGATTAAGATTGTGTCGCATAGTACCCAGCTCGGGTTGGAGCTCCGGGTAAAGCATGGATGTTTCTTTATGAGTTTTCTGCTGAGATTTCGCCTAACCGATCTTCCCTATTGCTTATTATACTGACAGGCTCTTGTCAGATCTCTATGACAAGCAGTTGCTTGAGGGGTAATTTAGTTTTTTAATGTATCTATTTGTAAATTTTGGACTTATTTTGCTTTTATATATAAATGAAGAATTTTTTTTGTATGTAAGGTATTGGAAATTATTACAATTTGCTTTTAAAGAATCTAATAATATATTCTAATAATAGTATAAACAGCGCCCACCAATGATGAGAAAATGTGGAAAGGACGAAATTTTAATTGACTATTCAAAATTATCTAATTTATGTTAGCATTTTGGTGGTAGAGTGTGATATTTAGAGTTAAATGATTAAAATTTATAGTTTAAAATTTCGGTGGTGGAGTGTGATAGTCAAGAGCGATAAATTGAGTACATTGATTACCTGCTTACACCAACGGGGATAGGAAAAATAAGATTGTCGTAAGGGGTGCAAACCTTTTAGCTAGAAGGGCAGCATAGAAAACTGAAACGGAAGGGCGGCCACCAAAAAAATATATAATCAATAATGTAGCCCCACTCCCTCAACCAAAAAAAGAAATCTAAACTGTAACAAACGCAACATAATTCTCTTAAAATTAATTATTTAATGAGGTAAGTTAAATTGTTTGAAACATTCTATCGTTTTCTCCATTGGGCTTCTTGTCCTCTATACATTCTTTTTCTCTTTTATAAATTTAATCTATTTTTCACCAAAATTTAAATTTCCTAGCATAAATAGTTCATTCATAATATTCATTAAACCTTTGGCCAATTTCTATATTTAGAAATCTTCTTTCACACACAATTAAAGAAAGAAAAATAAATAGAATGGATGACTCATTAAATAAACTTCCGCTCCCTCTAACGATATAAATTAAAACTATTGGAATATTGAAACTATGCGAATCATAATATTTCATTAGTATTTGGATAATTAAAATAATGATTTTCGTTTACCACTTAAGGTAGCCACGGTCAGACACCAATTTTTATGCGGGCCCTCGAGCTATTGATAAAAAATAGATTAAATTCATAAAAGAGAAAAAGAATGTGTAGAGAACAAGAAGTTCAATGGAAAATACGAGAGAAAGTTTCAAACAATTTGACTAACTTCATTAAAATAATTAATTTTAAGAGAATTATGTTGCATTTGTTACAATTTAGATTTCTTTTTTTTTTGTTGAGGGAGTGGGGCTACGTTATTGATTATATATTTCTTTGGTGGCCCGCCCTTCTATTTTAATTTTCTATGCTGCCCTTCAGCTGAAAGGTTTGCACCCCTTACGACAATCTTGTTTTTCCTATCCCCCTTGGTGTAAGCCGGAAATCAGTGTACTTAATTTAACTCTTTTGACTAACACACTCCACCACCAGAATTTTAAACTATAAATTTTAATTTTTAACTCCAAATATCACACTCTGCCACCAAAATGCTACCAAAAATTAGATCATTTTCAATAGTAAATTAAAATTTCGTCATTTCCACATTTTGAAAAGCAAATAGTAGTATTTCATTGGGACCTATTAACTCAAAAAGAATATTTTGACTGATCTCTTAAAATGAAAATATTTTCACCAACCTTCCTTCAGTTCGAATTTCACTGTTAGAAGGTGAAAATTTGGAAAATGAAAAACTTCAGTCTCTTTGAAAATTAGTATCCCCACATTAGCCAGAGGAAATATGTTATTCTAGTTGTTAGGTTTTTTTCTAGTGAAATTGCATTCTTCTGCAGTCACATTTTGCTATCGCATGCAGGTCTCATAATTGCATCTTCCTGTTAGACCACAGGTTGAATTTAATTAAATCCTAACCGTTTTGTTACCGAACCATTTGCGATCCCGATTCTCTGTCCACTCGATGCTCTGTGCTTCAATTTTCTCAATAAGTGTAGTTTTGCTGTTCCTATTACCTTAATACTGGATTTTGGTATACAGGGCCGGATTAACCATTAAGCAAAATAAGCACATGCTTATGGCATCAGGAGAAAGGGGGCACCACAAAAATACACATAGAAAAAATCAAGACTTTTTAAACAAAAAATTCCATGAACAGCTAAGTATTTTAGTGCTCCTTTTTTTTTTGAAAACTGGCAACGTTGACTTGCAACTAGAACCACTCCCTTCCGTGGACGAAACGGTAAAATCTAACCCCCTCCCTTGACCTTCAGCCTGCTTCACACTGAAAAAGAGTGACTGTGAACAATTATGCAACAAGGCAGGCTTGATGCTTTATCTCTACTAAGTATAGAAGCAGTTGTGTTACGGAAAATTTGTTTTGAGGATGTGATCAAGACTTTGCTACTAGAAAAGTAGGAGAAAGTTTTTTTTAAATAAATAAACTGGGTGTTTACAAATACAAACATTATATTCTATCTAAATGTAGATTTTGTGTAGAACAATAAAATTTTATTTTACGGTTTATATTTGTTGATATTTTGAATATTGAGTTAGATATAATACGGGGGCACCAAAATCGTTTAAATGCTTAGGGTTTCTAAAGGCCTTAATCCAAACCTGTTGGTATATCTGTACATTTTAATGTATATACATATACTGTATATATATATATATACGCATACACCCTAGAAATTAAACGTGTCTTCGACACCTCTTGGGTTTTAGACCATTTCTACGACCCCTTTATGATCTCTAATGCGACACCGGATCTAAATATCCATCTCATTCATGAATTCCATTGCAATAAATAGCCCTATTCAGCAATATTTATTATCCAGCTGTAATATTTCGGAATTTGACCTTTGACCTTGAAGGTTCCGTTGCAACCAAAATTCAACAACATTTCTAAGGTCTAGGAACCAAAATATCCCCCAGAAACTAGTTTTCAGCTCTCTAGCATCGATGGATCTAAATTTGACCTTTGACATGGAAGGACGCTCTGAATCCGAAATTTCATAACATTTCAGGATTTATAACCAAAACACTCCCAGACACTAATTTGTACGTTTCCAGCACTTGTAGATAAAGATTTGATCTTTACGTAACCTCTATTTGACTCTAAAGGACATGTTGGATAACAGTTTTTTTCTCGAGATCTACAATCCGGATTGCTCCCAGGTGAATATTTTTAAAGCTCTACGGTATCTTCATCACAGGTAGAATTAGCGCGAAAATCATTTCCAATCGTCCATAGTATTACGAGAAATCAATCACCGCCTCCGGCCCCTGTTGATTTCTCCACCATTACACCAATACCTATTTGACATTTGGTGACACTTGATCTCAAATTGCTTAACATTTTCGATATTCAGGAAAAGAAATGCCCTAAGGCACCAGTTTTCAGATTTGTAGCGCCGTAGATCGAAATTTGATATCTGAACCCGAAGGATTTATCATATTCGAATTTCTAAACGTTTCTCATATGTAGAAAACAAAATATCCCTAAGCACCAATTTTTAACTCTGAAGTAGCAGTTGATCGAAATTTGGCCTTTGACCTCCAAAGACTCTGAGACCTATATTTAAATTTGAGCTTTTACCTTAAAGGACACCTTCGATCGAAAATTACGTAAACGTTCCTATGATGTGTAACCTGAAATACCTCTAGGCACCAATTTTTATGATTAACCTCTACGGCAGTGTCTCGCAAACTATGTGCCGCGAGAGATTTCAAGTGTGCCGCGAAAGATTTTTAAATTGACACTAGATATTCCAAGATTTCATTTTGACTTAACTTGTGTTATCGACGTGCTTTAATATCGACGTGCTATCGACATGCTTTAATAAAAAACTTTCAGATTTTATCAACTGGAATCTTGTAAGTATTTATCAAGCTTTTGAGCCAAGAATAATGCAAATTTGTTCGCAGAAGCAATCTCATACATCCCATTGAAATATTTTCATATCTAAATTTTAAATAAAATGCATTTAACGAAACTTCAATTTTCCTCTTTTTACGTAACCATCAAAAATCCTTTTTTAGGTGTGCCGCGGAAAAATTTTTTAGATTCAGTGTGCCGCGGAAAAAAATTTTTAGATTCAGTGTGGCGCAGAAAAAAATTAGATTCAGTGTGCCGCAGAGTAAAAACGTTTGCGAGACACTGCTCTACGGGAATGCTATTTGACTTCAAAGGACATGTCTAAGATTAAATTTCGAAATTTTAGGACGCTACCAATGTTACATCATGGTTAGAATTAACGTTATCCTCTATCTCTCACTATCACCTACATATACCAAATAAACAATATTTAAACTTATAATTATCTATATTCCTTCGGTCTGTCTCATTGCTGCATTGATACTGAATACCAAAATGCAAGATTCGAATACTAAGAAAGAGATGTAAATTTGTAATATGTGTTTGCATAGATAAATTTCTAATGTTTGCTATTTTCTTTGTATGCGGGAATAAAAGCTAAAACACATATCTCCTCTGAAGAATATATGATGCTCGTTTGCAAAGAGAATGAAGTTTTCCGTTTACCGACTTTTGCACTCTTCAGAAGTTTTAATACGAATTAATGGATGAGTGGGGGAATGCAACTTCTCAGAATTCTTTTAGGACTTATGCAGCAAAAAAGTTTTTAACTTTTATTCCTTAAACTGAAACAATTACTTTTCTCGTCCCCCTCTGAGAAAAAGGAGGAGAGTGTTGCTGCTAGTAAAAATTAATTGGTGTCTTGGGGTGTTTATCGTTGAAACTCTACTACCGAAATTAGAAATTTCTGCTATAAAAATGTCGGTTGGAATATTTGTTAAAAGTTCCCCAGTTTCCATATTGAGCGCCTTATACATACATACATACATACATACATACATGCATACAAAATCCTCATGCAGCCGTGGGCTGTGGAGGTCCAACCGGACTGCAGTTTTGTTCTTCAGACACCTCTGTCCTCATCTACAGCTGCTGCATTTGACCACTCTAGACAATTCTAGCAAGGTTGGCATTGTCTGCCCATCGCATCCTAGGTCTCCCCATTTTCCTGAGGCTTATAGACATGTGCTCTCATAATCCTATTTGTTAATCTAAAGTTTTGCGTAAGCAACATGGTCAAACCAATGCAGTCTCTCTTTGCACAATAAGCTGCTCAAAGGAGGTTGCATACTCTTTTGTCCTACCTAAAATAGTGCACCCAAAACACTGAAAAGAGTGTGTAAGCATCTAGAATTAAAGGCATCAAGTTTCCTTGTATCATGTGTTTACAAAGGGTCCACTACTCTAACTAACCCTAGAAAGAACTAAACTATTATACAAACTAATTTTACTGTTTAGGGTTTTTCCTTTATTTCTCTATACTCCTCATATATTCTTAAAAGTTTCGGCTGGAATCCATATTATTCTGATTATCTCTTGCCTCATCAATTGCCTGCTATTGTTATGTTTAGCTTCATCACCTGCTTATCCAAGCTATCAAGTCAAGGTCAGTTGTTAACTGATATTTTACACCTTTATTAAGCTCTTTGTAGTGCCATCTGTTAGTCTAGTAGGATGTTGATTCAAATTATTCCTGCAATTCCTTCTTTCAGAAATAAGCTTCATAGTCTTATTACTCAAATATCTTTCTTTTCTCTCTTGGTTTTTATCCAAAACAGTACTATTAGTTTTCCAGTAAAGCCTGTTTAAACTAATCCCATTCTGTCTCAGCTTCAGTAGTAAGAAAACCCTATTGCCATAATAACTAAGTAACCTATCATGGTATGCTTTGGATATAACTGGATTTTTCAGAGCTTCAGTGTTAAAGGTAATTCTCATAATATAACCTCTTAAGCATAACATATTTTAAACTCAGTTCCAAGATAATTTTGACTATATCGGCTCCTCTATATGATCTGGTATTCCTAACCGAACAAGCCCATTTGCTGTTACGTTATACGCAATCGAATATAATCCTAAGGAACAAATCAGCAGAAACCTACGTGTATTTATAAATGTCCCAGTGTTTGTAGAATGTGTTACTTATTATCAAATTGTTAAGTTTGCTTACCTGTAGGATAAGTTTCCCATTTCCATTGGAACTATTAATGCCAAAGAAACCTAATACCCCTGGCCAAAGGTCAGAGTCAGTACTAACTTTAGCATTGAAATCACCTAGCACAAAATAAATATATCCTTTCTTGATAGAATTCAAAATATAGTGATGCAGTCTGTAAAATTTATCTTTTTCATCCTCATAAATCCTCTGTGGATTGATACCAAGAGACAACATTCAAGAATTTTATCTTAGTTTTAAATTTAGCTGGAAGAAATCTTTCATAAATGCAGTCATATCGTAGAAGAGTATCCATGACGTGTCCGCTGATAATAAAACTTATGATAGGTCGCGGACCTATTGGTATTTGTAATTTCATTTTTTTACTTTTGGGATCTGGCAACAAGATTCTGTCCCACTTGTGAAATAACTGCGGACGTTGTGTTTGCCCGGGGATGGCATCTGATTGGCCCCTAGAATTGGAGAATTCCCTGGGTTGCCTGAGTTATTGTCTCGCTTCAGCCGGCGAAGGGATTCTTTGCGGGGTGATGGTCCTAATAGGACCCGTGTTCGGTCTTCTGTCTTCGAAATAATTGTTCATTATTCCCGAGTGCAGAACTGTAGTCCAACGGAACTCCGTTTTCGTTATGGATATATCTCCAATCAGGGTATAATAATTTTAATTCATATTAATCTGATTGTTGTCAGTTTTCTTTAATATTTTGACTGTCACCTTATAATTGAAAGTTTTTGAGTGGGTTAGAAATAGGATAACGTATTGTAATGTGAATTTATCCACCTTTATTAGTTGGTAGAGGAATTATGTTGATTTGAAAATTTAAATAAATTTAAATCTTTTTTGTATTATTATTGTTTAAACCAAATTTTTATTTGTCTATTTTTAAATCCTCTGCTTATCAGAGCTACAGTTAGTGAGTACATGACTGTGTATTACTAGCTTCTGGGTTGTTACTGGTTCGAACTCGAATCTTCTGAACCACTATTTCAGAAGTATCTGTTAGAAAGTAAATTTTTGTTTGAAGTCAGATCGACAAGTATAGATATTGTAGTTCTAGATGTGTTATAACTATGTATGGCTAATTATTTTTGATAAACGCAGAATATAATTTTATTTCATGTCGCATGCCTTGAAGAGGAAAAGTTGTGGGTGACACCTACATCTTGGAGATGTATGGGAATTAAAATTAGCTAGAATTTGAAATATGTAAATCGTGATATTACCTATTAATCCCATTAAACTAGAAATATAATTTTTCAATTAAATCTTAAAACAAAAAATTACGTATTCCCACCCTCCTGGTTGTAAATGGGTGACTCGTTGTTGTCAGTGCAAAAGTCGGGAACTTCACTTTCTACCACATAATTTCATTTTTTAGCATAAATATATCATTTGCAATATTAGTTTAAAAGTTTGGAAATTTTAAATTTGTCCTCGTTAGAGGACAGAGTTAAAATTTTTGGGTTATTTAAAAGTGCATGTTCTAATATTTCACCAGCACCAAGTAGCTCAAAAAAAATTAAATTTTTCTCTAAAACCATTTTTTGTCTTGAAACAAAAAAGGTGCATTTCACCCCCCCCCCCCTGGGGTTAAGTGGGCAACTCATTGTTCATAAACTTCACTTTCTTCCAACAAAATTTTAAATTTCTGGTTTAAATGCTTGTGTACAATAATCGTTCAAAAATTTGACATTTCAAAATTTTTTACCGTTAGACGTTGCGAGGAGATTCTAAAAGTGGCAATTGTATATACCCCGAAGAGCCAAAACATTATGACCAGCACGTATTTATGCAAATCGAAGCAACTGCAGGTAAACTACGGCGTGTGTGAAGGTCATGAAACGGTATAAATAATATCTGATACTGAGCTCGGTTAATCAATGTTATTGTTGTTCTTCAGATGCAAAAGGCAGCGGAATTAAGTGAGTTTGACAAAGGTCAAAGTGTAATGGCCAGACGACAGGGTCAGAGCATTTGCGAGACAGCAAGTCTTGTGGGGTGCTCACGGTCAGCCATGGTTAGTACCTTCAAAAGTTGTCCGAAGAGGGCAAAATAACGAATTGCTGGTAAAGTGTGGGCTGACCACGGCTCATCAATGCTAGAAGACTATTCCGTATGGTACGAGCCAACAGAGAGGATACTGTGGCGCAACTCGCCCGTAATTTGAATGCTGGTGACCACAATAATGTTTCACAACACACAGTATATCGAACCCTACTGAAATTGGGACTGTCTAGCCACAGGCCGCTCTGGTGCCCATGCTAACCTCGGTTCACTGTTGAAAGCGCCTACAATGGGCACCAAAAGTAGACCTTGAATGATCGGAAGAAGGTCATTTTGTCCGATGAATCTCGTTTCCTGTTGCACCATGTGGACGGTCGGGTACGTGAGTGTCATTTACCTGGGGAAGTGTTAGCACCAGGATGCATCGTGGGACGAAAACAAGCCGTAGAGGAAGTCTAATGATTTTGAAAATGTTTTCCTGGGAAACCCTGGGTCCAATCATTCATGTGCAGGAAACTATGACGTCTACCACCTACCTAAAGATCATTGCAGACAAGGTACATCCTTTCATAGCAAAGGTAATGTCATCCTAGTAGTGTCTTTCAGCAGGATAACGCAGCATGCCACACTGCACGGATTGTTCGAGAATGGTTCGTGGAACATTAGGAAGCCTTCCAAGTATTACCATGGTCTCCACATTCCCCAGATAACAATCCATCGAACATCTGTGGTTTGTATTCGAACAGCATATCCGATCTGCGGCGGCTCAACCACGTAACTTACAAGAGTTAAATTATCTGCTGGTAACTTGTTGGTACCAGATACCACAAGACACCTGTAGAATTCTTGTGGTGTGTGTGCCTCGCCGGGTAAGAGCTGTTTTGGTGACACGTAGAGGACCAAATCATATTAGGTAGGTGGTCATAATGTTTTGGCTCTATGGTGTAAATATATGCATATAATCATGATGTAATCGTTCCAAAACGTAAAAACATTAGCTCACTTTCTTTTTAAAACAAGCTGAAGAAATAACCTCCCTGAATGTAGATTATAACCAACGTATTTTGTAAAACTGAAGTTTTACGCGATCAGTTGATAACTGAAACATATGCCACAATTTGAGGTTTTAATACAGAATAAATTGATATTCCCTCAAGCACCTGCTTGCGATAGATATCTGACAGGAGCCGGCCAATTTATACACCTTTGTAGAAGGTCTGTGAGGATGGCGGAACCTCAGCAGAAAGAAAACACAATTATCCATGCCTTACCCGGGGGTCGATGCCGGGTCCCTTTGATCATCAGCCAAGCGCGCTAAACATTCGGCCACTGGACGGCTAATATCATAATCTCGTAAAACGATACAACGCATCAGACCGCGACACAGTGAGGTTGGTGTGATGTTTTTTTGAATATCAATACTGCTTAAACATAAGTTATCGAAACATAAATCCATTATAGTACTCTATTCCGCAACATTTCACCACAGGAAACTAATATCTAATTCATGAATATTCGAAGCAAAATTTTCTTATGTACATAAAACTAATTAATCCGTTAAATTTCCATCCCTTCAAATGGTTGGAGAATATTTTTTCCACATCTTGTTTGCTTTTCATTTCCTTGCTTCCTTTTCCTAAGCATTATTAATCTATACTTTTCTTTCCAAATCAGCAACTCCGAGATACAGTGTCAAGAACAATTACATTTCTTTTGTATCAAGCATTGCAGAAGTGCCTCCAATCATCTTGCATTTATACGCCAGCGATCACAAGTCCCTTTTATACATTAAACATCGTCTTCCACTTCATTCCATTACGCACGTAATTCATTCGACTTCCCACCATCTATAATTTTACGTATCATCTTTCCTTACATCCCATGGACTTCATTTATCATCATTTGTTGCATCACACGACATCTATCTTTCCATTTCACCTATCATCATATATCATTAGATCACAACAATTATCTGTCATTCATTTAAATAAAATCTTCTGCTCCGTGTCGTAGATATCTTTTTTGCGTCTTACAGAATAGTTCTTATTTTACTATACGGTCAATGGCATATTATTTCACGTATCAGATACAACGGTTTGTTTGAAGCGATGTTCTATGCCAGCGATTCTCAAACTGTTTTTGTTCACGGCACACAATTTTTCGCAGTTAAAACTCGCGGCACACTAAAATTTTAAGTTGGCAGCACTACGAGAGAATCGCGCATGCGCAGTTTGCCTTCAATAATAGCTATTTTTGTGGAGTCGACTGTAAACTCAGAGCTATTCTGGTCACTTTCTGACATGTACTAAGGTTAGTGAGTACGCCGCACGTATTATCAGAATGTTTTGTGTTAATTTGGTCTTAACTTTAAGATTTAATATGGATAAGTTTCGATCAAACGGAAACTCAAAGAATCAGTGGCAGAAACTAACAACAAAATGATTTCTAAATTTATTTTATCTTCAAACATCATCCGAAATTTGGTGCATACGTGGCAAAACTCGCGGCACACTTAAGGAGAACTACTGCTCTATATTCCAAGACATTTCCGATAGTAAGACACGAACTGACTAGAAAAGACTGCCATATGTTGGATGAGAACATTATGCTTTAGGTTTTCTGATAGATAAATTTCTGAGATTCATAATAGTAATAATTCCATAATGTAATTATGTAATATTCACATATCAGATTCTTTCTTATATATTTATCTATACGTGTCTGTACTGCAATCAACAAATAATAGTGAAAACCTCAATGGTGGTAAAGTATTTCGAACGTAGAAAAAATATCCCTCAAACAGCTGTGTACCACATAGGTCTGATAGGAACTTCTCACTGTAATAGGCTGTACATAAGATCTTTGAGGAAGATCTATAATAAAAATGTTGCCTCTCCTTGACACATTTTTTATGTTTCTGCTGAGATTATAGATCTTCCTCAAAGAAACATAAAAAAAAATGTGTCAAATAGAGGCAACATTTTTTCTTGGAAGGAGTGGGGGGGGGGGTGCAAAATTAATCAATATTTCAAGATAGAAAGATTTAGGTCTAGTAGTTCATCAATAAGTGCATTTTGATTGGGTTCAATCCAACTGACACAATACCTCTGAACGGCACTTTTTTGTACACAATGGGTTAAATGCCAGGCCACAAGGATCCCGAAGGCTCGGAGAAGGTTGGGAGAGGGGACCCACTGAAACAGTTGTTGGGAGACAGATGGTAGCCTCCTGTCAAGGCAATACAGCATGTTTTTTAACACGCACAAGGTATGGCTCATCCGCACATGATGCAGGGCTTAACGTCTCATCCGACTGATGGCGTCCCCTACTAACTGTGGACAGGGTGAGGAGTAATTAGTGCAGTTGAGAATAGAGCAATTATGCATACATCATATCATAATAAAACTCAGGACTCATTTTTTAGAGTTTGTGGTCCAACTCAGAATTCAAGACTTGTCACCATCCCCCACCAAAATAAGAGAAACGTATTACTGAAACTATGTGTAAAATATGTCTTTTACATTTGTTATTAAAATAAACATGTTTCTGAAATAAAACATAAAATAAATCAAGACTATGTTTCGTTAACGAAAAACATTAATTTTTGGTATATCGGATGTTATGTAACATAAATTAATTTTTCAATTGATTTTTCCAATGGGGAGCAACTGTCCCTCTCCCCACCTCCCCCATGGATATATATACTTTATCCGGTGCTCGAACTCCGGTACCTTTGATCAGAACCTAAATGCGATAATTACTCGCCACAGCAAAATTTAGCAAATAATATAAATACGATATATACATTGGCAAAATTCTGAACTTTAAAATAGTTTCATTTGGTTTATGGAAAATGAAAATGCAACTGAAGTATCACATTTATCTACAAATATAAAAATATTTCAAAAATTACGTTTTACTTTTAATTGTGTTCCGTTACCAATATGCTTGACATATATACAAATAATAATAAATGAAGTCAAAACGCAGATGTTCCGCTAAATGACTATAGCACTACATCTATCGGGATAATGCCCATTCTCCACTAACTACGTCGAAGGCAAGACAACACCATATAGATGCAGCACGCCCCACGACTACCTATGGCGTGCAATCCTATAGAATGAAGGTTCATCCATCGGTCAAAACCTAAATTTCATCTGTTCCCCGGTTAGCCACAAAAATGGATATACAGGGTGTCTCAAAAATATAGGTATAAACCTTTAGGGGAGGTAGATAACATCTGAAGGAATGAGAATTGCATAGGACCACATAACCGGAAACGTCACAGTAAGTCAATATGCGGCGCTGTTCATCAGTGCGCTAGAGAGGAAATTTCGGATTTCCTCATTCGAGCGGTAGTCGGCTTACGAAGAGCATGCAAAGGTATTCGAACAGGGAGCTGACAGACATGCACTTAGTGTATGGAATAGCTGAGGGCAACGGACGAGCCGCAAAACGAATGTATCAAGAAATCTTCCCACACAGACATGTACCGGGCCACCGTTTGTTTGCGCGTGCGCATCAAAATTTGTGCGATTATGGGTGTGTCATCTATGAAATGTATCATCTAGTACGCCATTTGTAATAATTATGTCCAATAAATGTTTTCCCATTAATCACTGTCTTGTGTCTTTTCAGATCTTGTACCTCTGCTACCACTTTCCCATGGCGTTCCGGTTTTGGGTTCCTATGCAATTCTCATTCCTTTTGATGTTATCTACCTCCCCTAAAAGTTTGTACCTATATTTTTGAGACACCCTCTATAGATCCAAGTTGACTCGGCTGCTTGGGTGGAGACTCTTCGTTTGGCTTTTCCATCGATAAGCCTGTCAACCGGGGTGAGTAGTCCCAGTCGCAAGCCTCAACTTTGTCCTCTCCAGAGTGCCATGCACCCACTGCCCCCCAGAAGGAGTATGTACCCCAACTTCACTGAGGCTTCACCGATGAGCCCACTGGACCAGGTTCCCCAGGCCCAGTCCACAGAACTCTCAGCCACAGCCCCCTCCATCGGGGCTGTGATTTAAAGCTTCCCTAAGCAAGTGAATAAGCCCACTGGACCGACCCCTCCCAAAAACCAGTCTGCAGACCCTTACAAGCCCTGCCCCCAAAGGCCACATCCCATCGTGCAAATGAGGAAACAACGAGCCGTGAGCCTACTTCACAGAGGCACCACTAAGCCCCCCCCCCCACCAGTAGTCGTGTTTATTTTTGTTAACCTCGTGAGCTTGAAAGAATGAAAGTCAAGTGAAAATATTTTCAACATGTGCACCATCGGCAGCCAAACCATCTGTAGTCGCCTTTGGAAAACTTGAATAATTCTAGCTAGAATTCGTTCAATTATGTTGATCACCGCTATTGAAATTTCTTGCTTCATTTCGTGAATAGTGTAAGAATTATTTCTGTTTGCTTTTATTTTAAAAATTCCATAACAGAAAAGAAAATTACGTGCATTGAATATCACTTAGATTGAGATGTGAAAAGTATGGCGGCCGGGACCAGCCAAATCCGGAAACGTCAGAAAATCGATTCACCAGGGTCGAGAAAATGTGCATTGAGAACACCCAGCACTTCAATTTGCTGTTTGTGGTCAAGTCTCATCCTGTTAGAAAAACGTTTCTTCAAAATTGACTCCCATGCCTTGGACAAAGGAGAGCAATTGTTTTAGAGAACCCGAAGGAAACGGTCAGCTTGTCTGCGAGAGAAATTGGTTCAGAAATATCACATGCTAAGGAAAAGCATTGTATAATTTATTTTTGGGGTTTTTAATTTGATTTTCCGTTGCGCACACACACGTATTATGCTTGTTAACGTAACCATTCAAATAAAAATGACTATCATTAATCAATCATATGTCCTCTATAAATGAGTAATTTTTTTCTAAATATCTCAGAAAGATTCCATAAAAGCGAACGCTTTGAAACGACGAAGAAGAGTCTATTTGAATTTTGCATGGAAACAACTGAATATAAAAGTTTAGCATTCTAGTGAGCTTCATTCTAGTGAGCTGCATTCTAGTGAGTGCTGATGAGCTTTGAAAGCTAAACGCCTATCGGATGTGAAGTAAATCCACCCTACTAAGGAGGGCTGTGCACTGAGAACGTTAAAGAGCTCGCTGGATGGCCTTGCCCGTGGTTTCCATCTGTCTCCTGTGTTTTGAACTCCCTAAGTACAGTTTTTTTACGAAGAGGTTTTACAAGGTTTTCTGCACCTTCTGAATACGAGGATTGCTTTGTGATATTCTTACAATATTTTTCTATTCCTAACACCCTTCTTATTTTGCAGCATTTTGCTACAAAACAAGAAGGATGTTAGGAGTAGAAAAAGATATCTAATCTTTGAAAGATAAGATCGATTTTGTATCTTATCCGGTCGTTTTAAACTTGTGCAGGAATCTGTTTATCACAAACCTGCAAGAAGATTTCCTATACTCAAATATCACTCGAAGTTAACGCTGCAATTCAGCAGCATTGATAAAATATTTTTACTACAAAATACACATTTCTTTCAGGTGTGTACCATTTTGCTCGGTATTTATTTTATTAAATTGTCGTTGGGGATGCACATTCTACCGAGTCTGGTTAGGAACCAAACAAAATGATATATGTCTATTAATGTCGGTATATAAATACAGTAGAACCAAATAAATCCGTATTATCAAAAAACCCAGCACTTTTTTAAAAGGGAGCATTTTAAAATTCATGTAACCTATTCCTCAATG
This sequence comes from Ryuthela nishihirai, assembly GCA_038380435.1. Classification (NCBI taxonomy): domain Eukaryota; kingdom Metazoa; phylum Arthropoda; class Arachnida; order Araneae; family Heptathelidae; genus Ryuthela; species Ryuthela nishihirai. Next base: position 50,024,827 of record JAWZYU010000016.1, on the reverse strand, counting down.
AAACAATTCACATCAAAATTTACAAATACTACAACCAATTTGTTGGCAGCGATTCAAGGCACATCCAATTGTCAGCTGACCAATGCATGTTGGTACATGTTATAGAGCACAGAGTATAGGATATAGATAGTTACGCAGGTCCTGAACTTACGAAGTTTAACTGTATAATTAAAGTCAAGTGTCCTTCAGAAACACCCTTCATATATGCATAATAAATCAACTGAAGAACACCTGACATGTTATTTAAAATATTTGAGTTCGTATTGCACTCCGCTAGAGTAGGTTCCTCCGTATTTAAAGTGATAGCAAAAGAAGATTTTGTAAAAAAAAAAAAGCCACTAATTGTATAATGCAAATCTAAATTTCCAAATATGCAAAAATAAAATAATGAATGATATTTTCTACTAAGAGAAATGGAAGAAGAAAAAATTGGATGATATGCAAAATAGCAACAAGTACATTACCAAAAGTATTCGTGTACTTCCTTGTTATTTGAATGAGAAGCCACAGACCAAGCTGTCTAAATTTAAAATAAACTTCTTATGCAAACATCCTCCTGGGGATAAATTCTAGACTCCATTCAAATCCCTCTAAAATTCGTTCATTAATAATAGAATTGTGTTAAGGATATGAGTGAAAACTGTGTGAATGTTTTTTGTTCATACACACGACAATTCAAAAAGCAGCAGATTTTCTGCTATGTTTAAAAGTGGTGTTCGGCATTCTAGTGCCATCTGGTGTTAGAAATGTTTAAACATAAACGCAGGTTCAAAATCACTGTGAAGACTTATTATTTTCGAAAGATAATAAATAACAATAATTTAAAATATTTCATATTGTACTGAAAACGTAAAAATTGTCTTTAAGTTACAGCATGTTAAGGAAAAAAAAACTTTCGATAAACAAATGTTATTTAGGATTCAAATATTGTTCCGTGAAATGATTTCTTGCAAGAAATAAGTCTTCGAAAATATTCTTCACATCCACCAATACACCTATTGTAGCTTTGAATATGTTCAGTATATAATGCACCAGCAGAAGCCTAATTTTCGAGAAGGGAAAATGCCCTTTGAACATTAGGAAAATTAAATTTTTTGCAAAAATTGTCCCTTGAACATATAAGAAAATTAAATTTTGCGCAGAAATTTTCCTTTAACATTTATTGAAATTAAATTTTGAGCAGAAATTTTCCTTTAACATTTATTAAAATTAAATTTTGCGCAGAAATTTTCTTTGAACATTTATGAAAATTAAATTTTGCGCAAAATTGTCTCTTAAACATTTAAGAAAACTAAATTTTTCACAAAACTTGTTCCTTGAACATTTATGAAAATTAAATATTGCGCAAAAATTGCCCCTTGAAATTTAGGAAAATTAAATTTTCTGCAAAAATATTGTCCGTTGAATATTTAGGAAAATTAAAATTTACACAAAAATTGTTTCAGAAGAACTGCGAATTCTGCCATTAACACTATGCAAATTTTCTAAATAAATCATTTAGTAAAAGTTAAAACCTGACTGATTCTTCTGAATTTCTTCGTAAACTTTTAATATGTGAAACCAAATAGTATTTAGTGAGCTTCATTCTAATGAGCTGCATTCTAGTGAGTGCTGCTGAGCTTTGAAAGCTAAACGCTTATCGGATGTGAAGTAAATCCACCCTACTAAGGAGGGCTGTGCACTGAGAACGTTAAATAGCACGCTGGATGCCCTTGCCCGTGGTTTCCATCTGTCGCCTGTGTTTTGAACTCCCTAAGTACAGTTTTTTTTACGAAGAGGTTTTACAAGGTTTTCTGCACCTTCTGAATTACAATATTAGCATTTCTTCCTAGTAAAAATATTTCATCAAGCTCCCAACCTATGAAGTTGGGTTGGGTTGTTTTACCTCTGAGCAGCACTTTTTTCCACACTATGGGCTAAATGGCCAGGCAGCCTTTGAAGAGATGTGTTACTTTGATTTATGGAGTTGGGGGGATTGGTTCACTCGATAGCCCGCCAGCTATTAATCTATTTCCCAGGTCCGAGTCCCAACTATATTAGAGTTTAATCTTCGCTAACCTCCCGGCTGTCCTCTGGGAGAAAGGGAACAATACAAATGGAATTTGAAAGTTCGCCGTCCGTCAGACGGGAAATAAATCCGCTCTATACAGGAAAGTTGTTAACTAAACACGTTAATAACACGCTCGATGGCCTCGAACTGTAGGCTTCCATTTGTCTCCTAATAGCTGACAATTGTATTCCATTCCCCAATCTTCTTGAGTCCTTGTGGCCTGCCTACTGTGAGCAAAACAGTGCAGCTCAGATGTAAAACAAACAAATCTTGAATTACTGAGAGAAGAATTCAAAATTTTGCACTGCTTGCCAAAAATGAGCGCATTCATCCCTGATGTAGACAACCTGATGACGCTAAAAATTAAAACGAGATCGACTAAAATATTATTTTTGGAATTATCCATGAACTGTATAAGGCCTCAAGGGAAGAATAAGTTAGTGATGCTGTTACTTCACTCTGCGTAGGAGAGTATATAGTACGGAAAATGCTTGGCTGCTTTGTCTCGGAGCGGCACTTTTTTTTCACACAGTGGGTTAAACGGATAGGTCGCATGGACCTCGAGGACTCTTAGTAAGTTGGGGAGAGGGGACCCACGGACAGCTGTCGGGAGACACATGATAGACTCCCATCAATGCCATCCAATAATGTTCTTTAACGTGCAGAGGATATGGTTCTCCCGCACATGGGGTCATGTCTTAACGTTTCATCCGATGGACGGCGCCCTTTCCAAGTCCATCGTTGTCCCCTATTAACCGAGAGCAGAGAGTTTTGCTGAGATCAATCTCAACGCTGGCCCAGCTGGGATTTCAATTTGGAAACTACAGATTACGAGACTGACACAGTACAGACTGAGCCACCAGTCCCTAAGGAAAAGTCCATAATTAAATGTCATTGAAATGCCACGTTTTCTTTTTGAAAGTAGTATTCTTTTCATCTTACGATGATGAAAAACAGCAAATTTATCATATTTTCAATTATAATCATCTACTACTAGTTTAACACTCACTTGATTTTATGAGATTTTTTCGGGCAAATGTCCTTAAAAATAATAAAAGTGTTACATACAAAATACTGCAGTAATCAAGTCAAACGTTACGTGCAATTTCCTAGGCGCGAACGAGGGATAAAATTCAGCATAAGTAGCGTTAAGTAGTTTATGACGAAAGCAAAAACGGTGTATTCTACATTAATTCCACTTGCTTATTCATCAACCTCATGTGATGTTTAGTATCATTTAATGTTTGTATAAATTAATTAATTTTCTTTACTAAGATGTAATTTGCTTGAGCGAGTTTGAATGATTATTTTGTTTTTCTGAAAAATTTACATTTGAGAAAAAGATTAAAAAAAGTAGTTACCAATATAAATGCGTTGCGATTATTTTCTATTAATTCCTTCATAAACCAACTTCTCAAGGGTCTGAATGCAAGTTACAAAATAACATCTTTTTTTTTTAGAAACATTTTTTTTTTGGCATAAACCACCACACTAAAGATGTGCGGGAACAAACAGAAAGTAATGAAAGTGAAAACAGCTCACACGGTAGTGGATACTTTAATTCCCAGAGCATTAAATAAGTTCATAGCATTTCTGCACCCTGCTAGTGGACAAAAATATATTTTTTATGTAAAGTGCTAAGTAGACGGTATTTTTTAAAAACGTCGTACCATTTTATTATTTTTTTATTAAATCGCGCATATTTTACTTCTGCTATCGACGTATTTTCAACTTTTGGAAAACATGCTAAAAGATTTGGTTTTGCCATGAATGAAAAAATACACTATGTTGAAAAAAGTGTTTGGACACTTCCATGTTATGTAAATGGAAAGCCACTTTCAAAGCCCCCTACATTGAAAATAAACCTTATATGAAAAAGCTGTTCTTGGCGATAAATTTTAGATGTCACTCAAATCTCTCTAAATATATTTCCTGCAATATTCGTTTAATATTTATGGAATGAATGGAAGCTGAAATATTTAGCTTCAATTTTTGACACTTGTGAAACAATACTTCAATAGATGAAACACAACTCTTGTAACAATTTTTCACTAACATAAATTAAATATCTGAAGTTTCTATGACGATATTTTAGGATTTCATCAATTTGGAGGCAATGTGAAAGTGTCGTATGCTGTTAAAGGATCCCGCTTCAATGACTCTTTAAATATTGATCGAAGATTGTTGAAAATTGACACTGTCACATTGCCTGCAAATTGATGAAATCTTAAAATATCGTCATACAAACTTCAGATATTTATGTTAGTGAACAAATTGTTACAAAAGTTGTGTTTTATCTATTGGAGTATTTTTACAAGTATCAAAAATTGAAGATAAATGCTTTAGCTTACATTTATTATTTAAATATTAAACGATTATTAGGAGAAATATATTTAAACAGATTAGAGTGACATCTACAAGTTATCGCCAATAACAGTTTTTGCGTAAAATGTTTGTTTTCGATGTTGGGGAGCTTTGAAAGTGGCTTTCCATTCACATAACTTGGAAGTTTCCAGACCCCTTTTTCGACATAGTGTAGCTCAGCAGTAAACCAGCAGAATATTTTTATGAATGTATTAGTATATATATAAATACTCATATTATGCAAACATTTGTATTGAGCATGGAATACCTTTCGATGAATTACTTAATGTCGTTAATTCGTTCTTGTAAAAGGCTATATTAAGCGAAACAATGTTAAAGGAAAAATGAGTTCCCGCTGGAAATAATGTTACACCTTAAAATATTTTCTACAATATTTAGTCAGAAACCTCAAAAATAGCAATTTTAGTCGGGAAAAAATTTTAGAAAACACATTTTATTCAGAAAACTCAAAATAACAATTTTAGTCAGAAGCAAATTTTAGAAATCAAATTTTAGTCAGAAACAAATTTTAGTCAGAAACAAATTTTAGAAATCAAATTTTAGTCAGAAACCTCAAAATAACAAATTCCATTGTGCTCTCCAATGCAGAAACTCGTATATATGTATCACCTACAGTTTTACCATGCGCTTGCATCAACCTATGCATTACTTGACAAATATATAATCATACTAAAATATACTCATCACCCCAAACAGAACGTCTGAAATTGTTATGATTCGCAAAACAACTCTAAAAATCAGAATGCAGCTTCTGTGTCAAATTTTCTAAACAAGTGACTGTATAAATTCTTGGTATTTCCTCAGTCTTTCATCATTTTATTTTGTTTTATTCTGAAAAGAAAATTTAACTGCTACTGCTAAATCGTACACATATAAACGAATTTAGGACTTGTTTACCCCGAAAACTGACAAATATTAGCCTTAATGGCAGGGTTGTACTATTTGTTGCCAGATGTTCAGCAACCACGGTAATCCCCGGTTCCGTCTCACGACACTACCAAGTTAACGGAAAGCCGTGACTATCTAGAGTCGGGGGCAAGAGTACACCATATAGATGCATCTCATCCCCAACCTCACATGGCAGCAGTCCTATAGAAGGAAAGCTAACCACAGGTAGAAACCTGAAATTTAATCTGTTCCCCGGTTAGCCATGAACAAGGATATGTAGATCCAGTCCGCTCGGCACCCGGGGTGGAGACTCTTATTGGGGCCCAGATTTTGAAAAGGGCTCGTGCCTACTAGGTGACCAAATCCGTTCAGCCGTGCCCTTGAACTGCTCCACGGGACACCTGATGTTGAGGTCTTGACACCGTCCAACCGGGCCACTAAACCAGTCAGCGATGTCTTCGACCTCGGTTGGTCTTGGCTCTGTCCAACCGGGGACCCAATCCGGTCAGCAAAGTCTTCGACCGGTTTGCTGGGCCCGAAGCCCCCCCCCCCACCACCACCACGACAAGGTGGACCCCTATCGGGAAGCAATGGCAGGGTTATTGTTGCGCTAGGCATTGTGTTTTGTTGTTGTTACGTCTGAGACCGTGGTCAGTAACTTGATTTTGGTCTTAGTGGAGTATGCCTTTATATGAGAAGTCCTATACAAACTAATTGTCCATCTCTATCTTATATATAACAAAGGGGAAAAAAACAAAAAAGAATAAAGATTTGAATGAATAAATTCAGTTAGGACAAGTTTACTACGAATGTAACTTGTGTATAGTGAAAAAGTCAAGGGATGGGAAAGATATTTTTGCTTTCAAATATTTTGCATGCTTGTTCAGGAGTTGAATTAACAACGATGACTTTAAGCACAATATCGTACGCCTCCCCCCTCCCACACACACATGCAACCCTAGCGCGCACACATACACAAAAAAAAACATTTCTTTAGCTCTGGAAAATGTATATACCATAAAAATTCGAAACGTATTATGCTCTACAATTAAAAATTCCTTGCTTGTCTGGCTACAAGTCAAAGGACGGATGAAAAAGATAATTTTTGCTTTCAAAATGCGAGAGTTCCGCAGATTCCGGAAAGTTTGGCATCCCAGTCGGAGACCCGGCCATTATTTACAAATTCTGCCCTGTTGCAGGGTACGATTCAAACACAGGCTACTATTTAGGCCAAGCAGTTCTATATATCATATGCAATATGATATATAGAACTGCTTGGCCTAAACAGTACGTGTGGTTTGCCTAAGTAATACGCGTGATTTTTTTTCACTCCATCCTACTACTGGACAGGATATTGCTAGTGTTCCATACCAATATAGTTCTGTGAACTTTCGAATCTGTGAACTGCAGATTACGAGCCTGGCGCGATACTGACTAAGCCACCCCCGACCACTCTGAGGGAGGTAAGAGGGAAGAGAGAAGATAAACATATAAAACCGTGAAGAGTGTAGATACTGCCTCTTCGATGAATTATGTAGAATTATAATTAACTTTCGAAAAAATTGTAGATTCTTGTAAGTTATATACTATTTGCAAGTTACAACACCGGGAGGACCGATATACCATATAATTATGTGTATTTATAAATGCACACGATTTTAAGATTTTTAAAGACTTTTGCTAAAAAAAAGTAAGGGAAAAGCTTCGTTATACGAACCCGTGTTAAACGGGGCTTAGCAGAATTTAGTCATTTTTAGACGAGAATAAAACAATAAATTCCCGCTGAAATTTTTAGCGCAAGTTACAACTCTCAGTTATATATATATTCCTTAATCCCTTCACTTAAAACTGAAACACTTGATCTTGAGCTCTTACTAAGTATTTGCATCTACATTTACCGTGTGTAGTCAGCGAAGCTTACCAAATCTCGTGAGCTGACCCGCCATCCAAATTAATTGTCGACACCTGATTCAGATGTTCTTCTCTTTGAAATGTGGATTTATGCAACAGTAATTCAGATTGCTGTTTGTGGAATGCTTTTACGCTTAGCAATCCAGTTTACTTTACTACGTTTTTATAAAGAGTATTCTTTTCTGTTGTGACTTCGGCTTTTAAGAACTTTAAATTGTTTCTTTGTACAAGATTTATCTCTTAATGATCCCTAAGAAGTAAAAGAGGCCACTTGGAGAATCACAAGCTTTGGCATCAAACATCAAATTCCTCAAAAAACGACGCATCTTCAACTGCTTCATTACGACCATATATTTACATACACCATATATTTATGAGTATTTATAAATGCATACGATTTAAAGATTTTTAAAGACATTTTGCTAAAACAAAATACTTCCCCACTGAAGATAGCCATTAAAGGTGACTGAACAAAGTTTGGGCCGAATTACTGCAAAGTAAGAGCTTCAAAAATTCATCAACTCTTAAAGAGAAAATAAAATTCTTGTTTATTCCTAAGACTGAGAATCTAAATAACTTCGTTTTGAAATAGATGTGTCGTAATTAATTATGTGTATGTCGAAATTTTGTCGGCGACACTTGAAAGCATTCTTTATTCTTTCTGGTATGTCTCTCTTAACAGCTTTTGGAAAAAAGCGTATTCACGTCGCGTGAAGTAAAATACATCAATGATTTAAAGAAACATATTTGCAGAACACTATACAGAATGTAAGACATGTGCGCAAGCAGTTTTCATCAATGAGAGAGAATTCCATGCAACAATTTTAAAATATCTTTTCATCACTGGAGGAAAGGGTTGGCACTTTTTTAAATTACCATATAGACATAATAGCAAAAATCAGTAATCGCAGGCCTTGGTCAAAGAAGACCCTTTCGTCAATTATCCGTTATGAATATTGTTGAATAGGGAAAAAAGTACTTTATTGTTCCTAGACAGTCTATTCCTTTAGGAAAACTATTCAATAGCAATTAATATGAAGTATTTAGTTTCGCAGTGAGTTGAATTACAACCACGCTCCCCAGTTACATGTCAGGCGTGGGTTCGAATCCCGCACACGAAACGTAATTAATTTCAGCTAACTAATTCATGAGTCCCATGTCTATAGGACATCTCCCGTGATACTTTTTTATTGAATAATATGAAGTATGTTAATTTCCGCATTGTACTCGAAGTTTATATATTTCGCCAAAGAGTTACTCCATGGGTAACCTAAACATTATTATTAAAAGCACTGAATAGATCAGGGGGGGGAGAAATGTTTGTTTAGGAGAGCAAAAACAAATGATTGTTTGGTGAAATAAAAATTAATATCTTTGAATATGTTAGTGGGAGAAATATGCTAAAAAGTTAATATCCTATCACTTAAAGCATAGTTTGATGAAAGATCCCTGCTTTGGTAAATAATGTTTTATTCAGTGGTGTTATCTCTCCCTCGGAAAACAGAAAAACTCAGGAATAGAGGGGAAAAATTTGAAAAATATGTGTAGCATCCTAAGGGTTTTCTTGAAAACGTTAGATCTGATTATAGAGCTGCAGAATTCTTTGATGCAAACAGCGTTTTATTTCACTCTAAAAGATAAGAATTGTGTTATTTTACTTCTGAGAGATACTTTGCTCACACATTGAGCTAAATGACCATGTCACAATCACTCCAATGGCTTGGGATTTGTTAGAGGATCAACTGGATTGTTGTTAAGAGAAGAGATTGAAGCTTCCCTTCAAGACCATCCAGCGTGTTCTTTAACGTGTACAGGGTTGGTTCTCATGAACATGGAGCTATGGCTTTCAGCATCATACCACGGACGGTTGTCTTTCCAAGCCCATTGGAGACTTAGTTCTTACTGATCACATAATGGAGATTTAGCGGAGATAAATCTCAACGCTGGAAGAGTTGGGGCTCGAAGCTGGAAACTGAAAATTATGAGCTTATCAGACTTATTGAGCCAACCCATGATTTAAAATGGATAGCAAATAACGTAGGTTCGTTTCTATGTTCATCTCGTAGTTTATATATACATAAACTGTACTTAACTAATTTTTTCGTAGTTAACCTGAATATTTATAATTGAAATGCTGAAGAGTTGAGGCAAAGGAAGAAAGATGCTGTCTAGAAGATTTTTTCTCCATCGATTAATTTTCTAAATGCAAAAATATACAGTATATAATATGCCTCAATGTGAATTGCATAAACATAAATATGACTATGAGTCATAAACTAAAACATTTGAAACAATCTATTCATTTTTTTACAATTGCAGGTAAAGTGTAGCTTCTGTGATCAGAGCCTCCATTGCCTATTTGCAAAAACATTCTGATCGATCTAATCAGCTCTAAGCATATTTCAATGTTCAAATTAAATATACGTGCACATTTTTGCCCACTTTACTATCTCTCTTTCATTGCATACCTTAACTAAAAAATAATAATAGTAAACGGTAATTGTTAATCAAAACGATACATTTTCTACATCCTGATATAAATATCACTTATATGCCACCAAATGTTTGCTATGTACACAAACTTCAATAGTATAAAATGTTTTTGAACTGATTTGGTACAATAATTGAACAGCAGAAATATTTATCTAAATGATATTTTTCGACATTACTTTGATTTTTGTTCATCGCATTAATTTTTACCGGATATGAACAAGCCAATTGTTTTCTCCTCTTCCATTTGTTTCAACTTCTCAGTCACAATAGGGAGCTATCAAATGGTGAATACTCAGACTAACCTCTCGTCTCACGCCATCAAAGGACACTTTTGATAATTCAAGGAAAAATCAAGTATCAACGTGTTCTTGAAAAGGACACTTTGATAATTCAAGGTTTTTATCCTAAGACTTCTATATACCCTCTATGTATTTTTTGTTCCCCGAATGGAAGTCTGTCTACTCAATACCACTGATAATTAACATCACATCTAGTCTATTTACCATGCATTGCATACTTTCCTCTATTGAAGTATACAAAATGCTAAAATGTGTTAGATTACATTTCATAAATCTCAGAGAAAGAGTTTAGAAATACACTGTCTGAACAAATTATTAAGGCTCCGACAGTACAATCAAATACTTGTACTGTCGGAGCTTTTTTCCTCCCGAATTTGCCAAAATTAGCGGACTATTGTTGTTTGTTTTGTTTTATTCTATTTGAGACTATTTGCATTCTCCATACACTTGGGATATTGTGCATGTGATTTTATGATGAATTCCATCCCCTCCGTTACGAATACCCCCTGCACATCGCTCTCCAACGATATTCCCCCTTTCGAAGTCGGTCAAACCAGCCTTTTTACCCATGTTTTGCAATTTGCTTTCCACCATACTTTTATGACTTTTATAGAACCTCAAGCTTATTTACAATAATTAACTCAGTAACAAATTTTGCATACATTGTCATGTTTCATGGCACTTCACGCACGGTGTAGTAGTGTTCATAATAATTTGGCCAGGAAGTATAAAATTAATTTAACCATTGACTAGTAAGTAATTTGGAACCAGGAAATATTTTGTTTGCGCAGGAAATATTTTGTTCTGTTTGCGCAGGAAATATTTTGTTCTGTTTGCGCAGGAATTATCATTAGTAGCAGTTAGAACTGAATATTAAATGACTGAATATGAGACTCACGGCTAAAAATTCATAGTTATTTCATTTTACTATTTGCTTATTCAGTGGTGAATCAAAGCTTTTTCACCCATTCAATAGTATGCTTAGAGTGATGCACTTGGGGGATCCATCACCCAGTAGTATAATGTTACTTTCTACAAATACAATATACAACATGGAAGTTGCAAAACCATAAATGAATGAGATAATCCCATGAAATCGCATATGTGTATAAGAAATACCAATCGATTCAGGTTAAAGAAAGAAATGGGCAACAGAAAGAAATGTGCAAACAGGAACGTCCTACAATTTTGCCCAATGTGATTCCAGACGTACTCGATTGGAAACAGCCCCATGATCGTTAGGTACATGGCAGAAGACTCACGCAACATAAGCTGTCTGTGGTAAGTTGTGAAGTGTGTGAATGTGCATAATCACACTGCAATATAAGCAGTAATGCAGATTCATGTGAAAATAGGATGTTATGGAGGAGTAAGTAGTAGAGTACCAGATACCTAGCAAATTCGATGCAATATAAAGTAATTTCAGGACCTGGAATGAAGTGTGTGCAGCACGTGATGCCACTGTACGTCATCACACTCAGGGCTGCAATAATTTGTTGTTGAATGATGCATGCTTTCGTAAGTATTTCATGTGTGCGCCCTACATTTTTGTAGACACCAGAATACACATCGATGGTAGGTACCGTAATGATAATCTAACGATTCCAACAGCAATATACAATTCCAATAACTTGACTACTCCGTAGGGAGGTGGCTCTCTTGCGCAGTCCTAAGTGTCGTAATTCGATGATCCTTGCATGCCTGGTATTCATCTCGTGGCGATATGCACAACATTGGCGTGCCCTAACATGTCCCATTCTTCGTACAACCGATAACACACAGCATCATCTCCTAATCCAGCAGCCTATATGCTTTGCCGATGTCCTTTCCACCTATATAAAGTTTTCCATGTGTCCTTTCGTGTCGAATTGTAATCATTTACATATCTATGTCATTACATATCTAGGTAAAAGCCCTGACTGGTGTAGTGGTTAAAGAACCTGACTGCTAAGCCAATGAGCATGTCTTGTGTAAGTATTCGTATGTTTATGAGAAACCTACACAAGCCGAAATCTTACAGGTTATCTCCGTCCTTCGTGATTTTACAAAAAAAAAACATTGTAAAATTTGACCGATCTCAAAGTTCTTCTGATGATGCAATTTTCCGTGTTGTGCAGTGTATTACACAAATGTGTAGAGGAGAAATGTAGTAAATAATTTTTGATTCTTTATGCCATTAAACTTTTTTACCAATCACACGAGTTCTGTTTATACAGCTTTAGCATTGATATTGGTCCCAACATACTGCGCTGAGAAAATGGACTCTTTTGTAGTTTTCGATGTAAAAGACAAACTCCTAGCCTATCTATCTATCTATCCTATAACTCTGAAAAATCTCTCTCTTCCTAAAACAAAAAGTACATATTTCCACTTACTTTCTGTCCGGTTGTATTAGGTTGATGTCAACTGAAGCTTTTATTTTCTCAGTCTGATTTATATTTTTTTTCTTTACTTCAGCTCAGAAGGATAGAAAGCGAAATCCTGGCATTCGCAACCGGCCTAAACTTTCGCCTAAGATCTGACGCTTATTTGTGCAGCGCTGTCTCCTTCTACTTCAGTGATAGTTTAAAGCGAAACAAGTATTCAGTGTTCATCTTCACGTGTTTTCAAAGCTCTTTATATTCGAAATTTGTCTTTAACCTAGAACTGTTATTTCCTATAATCTTAAGAAGCTCTCAGTCGAGAACAGGACAGAGTCGTAATCCTCAGTTTCCACGTTCTAGTTTCAACCGTTCCAGCTTTGAGATTTATCTCCACTAACCTCCACCCTGTACTCGACGACAAAAAAAAAAACAGTGATGGAATTTAAAAATGATCCGTCCGTCAAAATGGGATACTAAGTCGTTTACCTGTGTGAAGAAGAGTCATAACAACACCTCTTATAACAGAAAACAGTGATGGAAAGAAAGAAAACACTGATGAATTGATTCCCCGCCCTGCCCACGGTCAGTAGGGGACACCGATGGGCTTGGAAAGGCCGCCGTCCGTCGGATGGGACGTTAAGCCGTGGCCCCGTGTGCGGGAGAGCCATACCCTGTGCACGTTAAAGAACACTCTGGATGGCCTTGACGGGAGGCTACCATCTGTCTCCCAACAGCTGTTCCAGTGGGTCCCCTCCCCCAACCTTCTCTGAGCTTTCGGGGTCATGTGACCTGGCCATTCAGCCCATGGTGTGCAAAAAAGTGCCGCTCAGAGGTAAAACAACCCAACCCAACTGATGAATTGAAAGAGTTCAGAGAAGGCCGTACAACTAAGTTATGACATCAGCACAGATAATTCGGAACATCTAGATATTTGCTATATATTTATTTCTAATATTATTACTGGGTAACTTTAATATTAACCATTATTTTTTTTTTCATTTTTAACAAATAATTAAATTTTCTTACATACTGAAAAAATTACATTTGTATTTTACATTGACTCAAATTCTGAGTCATTAGAGTTTGAATGTCCAATTAAGTTAATATTCATCTGTGGGATAATAATACTAACATTTTAATTCTTAAAGTGACTGCATTTAAATACCAAACTTTTACGTTATAAATAGAGTCGTTCTCAGTTTTAAGGGTTTATAATTATCTAAGGTAAATACAAAAGAATTTCAATAGTTTTAAATATTGCAATCGTGAATGATCCAATTTCTTTAGGCAAAAGAATATTCTTTAACAATATATAAAAGCTTAAGGTAATTTGGCAAAATGTTGTACAGTTTGCAAACCTATAAAACATAACGTTTAGTAAAATATTTTCTTAACCGGTACATTAGTTAATAACATGTTTCAGGTAATCTAGAATGGACAGGAAATTTTTTAATTCTGCCAAATTCCCAATTTGCATTTAAATGTATCAAAACTTTTAATGCATATAATTTGCCTAATTCTGAAAACCAAGATATGTATAACTGTCACTTACACTTTTCCTTCTATTCTGCTTTAAAATACACCTTAAAACATGATTTGGAAGAATTTCAATAATCTTTTCATATTTGTTAAATGTACCTCCCAAAGATAATAGCCCATATGACAAATACGGATTAATCCATGAATTATAAATTCTTGGTTTATTATATTATAATATAATTTATTATAATATAATATTATTATAATAAATATATTATAATATAATAAACCAACCATTTCCGTGTAATTTTACAAAATATAGTATATTATATTATAATATAATAAACTATATTTTGTAATACTATTGTATATGCATTAAACGGTAAATAATTATAAATATTTGTTTTAAAGCAAAGCAATATCAACAAAATATATTATGTGATATGTTTTTGGGATAATGGCATTAATTCTTATTCAGACACTTTGTATATGATCTTTCCGTGTAATTTTCCTGTTCAGCATGATTCCCAGGTATGTATAACATTCAAAACCCTCAAGAACTTAACAGTTACACAGAGTAAGATTATAGTCTCTTTCATGATATATTAATTTTCCTGTTCAATAGTCTTCTTCATTAACCCATAGTCTAAATACGTATATTTTGTTTTGCTTTTTTACATTTAATATTAATTTACTCTTGGTACACCAATTTCTAACAAGCCCTAGACTATTTTTGACTTTATCATCTATTAGTGATTCGTTCTCACCTGTAGAAACAATTACTGTATCATCAGCAAATGCAATAATTTTTCCGTTCAATTGTAAAATACAAAGATTGTTTATGTAAATTAAAAGTAAAATTGGGCCGATAACCGGACCTTGAGGCACTCCATAATTTAATTCTCTTTCATCACTTACCAAATTACCTATTTTAAATCTTTGTATTCTACCTCGTAAATAACTTTTAAACCATTCCTTAATCGTTCCTCTAATATCAGCCGTTTCAGTTTTGTGAGATACGGTATGGAAGGCCTTTTTATATCTAAGAATAAAATGATTGTTTTCAGATTTTCGTTAAGTTATAATAAATCCGAGATGTCAACTCCAGAATTGAATGTTTCGCACTACGTTCCTTTCCAAAACCCTATTGATTATTAGAAAAATAATTATTTTTCTACAAAAAAGGAACTATTATATTTTATGTTTAACTATCTTTTCATATATTTTTCATTAAAAACAGACAGAAGGGAAATTGGACAATAATATTCTCATTGAGTAGAATTTTCTTTTGTAAACTAAGATGATCTGAGAAACTTTCAGAATAGAAGGGAAAACTACCTATGCTGACGTCATAACTTAGTTGTACCACCTTATGATATATCAGGTGTTGCTCATACACTATGTACCCTAAAGAACAATGTATAGCCTTGACGGAAGTTTACCATCTGTCTCCTAACGGCTGTGCAGTTGGTCGCCTTCCGCAACCTTCCCTGAGGTCGTGGAACCCTCGTGGCTGGCTATTTAGCTTATTATGTGCAAAAAAAGGTGCCGTTCAGCCCTAAACTAGTTCAACAATCTATCATTTTTACATTTTTTCCTCTATCTGCATAACGTATCGTTATCACATCACTTCCACTAATTTTATTTTATCAGTTTTTGATAGAAGAATGTTTTTTCATACAATACTGTCTTACTACTTCTCTCTCATGATGTAGTAGCAATTAAGAGAACCATTAACACAACAATATAATTGAGAATATACACAGTTGTATCAGAATAATATGATCACCCACGAAATCACAGTGTGCCCGCCCAGGCGCGTCAGAGAGTGCACATGACAAGGTCGACCACATGGAAATATAAGCAGCCGGCCAGGACAAATGAACTATAGGGTGTAACGTGAGCACAATGGGCAGAGGTATTGATTTGACGGACGTTCAAAAAGGAATGATCATTGGCTACTGTGCCCAGGGTGGAAGCATCTCAAAAACAGCAGACTTTGTGGGTTGTTCGTGAAGCGCATAATAAGGATGTACAAAGAATTGACCGCTGGCACATCGAGTACCTCCAGACGACATAAATGTGGAGCCCTAAAGGCCATCGATCCCAGAGAGAACGTCGCCCCCGTCGACTGGTACAGGGCATTTGACGCACAACAATGCAGCAATTAACCATTCAGATGAACGTTGTGACAAAAGGCTTGATCGTGTCCCCGATAACAGCAGAATGAAACCCTGTTACACATGGGTCTCCGGAGTTAATGTTGCGTAAAGGTGCCCAAGTTAACCAAGATCCATCGGCAACGACGCCTGCAGTTCGCACGGGACTACCGTCATTGTACAGTGGAAGAGTGTAAAAAGGTTGCCTTCTCTGAAGAATTGAGGTTTCTACTCCACAGAAGTGAAGGGCGGTGGCGGATATGGCGTCAGACATACGAGAACCAACACCCGGACACTCTTGTCGGTCAATTACAGTCTGGTGGTGGGAGTGTGCATGCCTGCGGGATGTTTTCCTGTTATGACCTGGGACCGCTGGTACCACTGGATGGGTTCCTGAACTCCAATGGCTACCTGTACATCCTTGCTGACCACATGCATCCCTTCATGTTAGATTTTTACCTCTTTGCTGTTGGAAAGGTTGTTCTTACAATGAAAGGGGGCCTGCCCTAACTCTAGTGGAAAGTGGTGGTGGTTAAAGCCTTTAACTTTGCTGCCCCCCTGTACTTGGTCCTCCCCTCTCCAGCTCCTCTAAACAACACTCTTTGTTCTAAACTGCACCTCCAGCTGTACGCATTCTGTTGGGATCTCTCTTCACTGACCAGGGTTACATTCTGTGCATGTTCCAAGTAACGTCAGTTGTTTGACGTCTGATACTTTAAAAGTTCCCTACTTAGCTGTTCCCTAATAGGTGAGGACTTTGTTGGATGCTTGGACATTAACCACTGAAACGCCTTTATGGTAAAGCCATGTGCCTTTTCAGTGTTCAAATTAGGCTGTTTTCGATCTACAGCATTGTAAGTTGTATCGCATATTGATTTGAATATCACGTTAGATGGGAACCTCATATTTCATGAGCGTCCCTTTCCATATCCACTGTTGTTCATAAATGCATCCCATTTTTCGGATATTTACTCTATGTGCTCGATTACTCGACAAACACTCTTGTTTTAGTCAACAGGGGCCAACTTATATTCCAGTTTCACCTTGTTTCTCTCTTCGTTTCGGCTGCAAAACTCTTTCAGTGATGAAAATGGCAAAAAAAGTAAGGGGGGAGAGTAATCGAGAATGGTTGCGACCGTGGCCAGCGGAATCGTATCTTGCACATCTAAAATTGCTTGACAACATGAGTCTGTGTTCAACAAAACCACTCCCTCGACGACGATGGCACAGTGTCATGCTGAATTAAGGTTAAAATACGACAAATGGGTATCATTTATTCTATAATAACTTTCTGGTTTTATTGGCCTAATCCCCAAAAAAGGCTTAGGAGAGAGAGAGAGAGCCCTTGTGGCTTTATACTAGGACTAACACTATCCTAGATGAAGATGCTTATAACTAAAGATATTAATCTGCAATTTACGACAAAAATAAATTACTATTTTTAATTGTGAGACGAAACATGTTAAATCTTACGTATCATTTATAAATACCACACTGAATATTTTATCAATAGCTAGTTTTGTTTTGTTTTTCAAACGATATTTAATGTATTTCGCATATGCTGGACTTTGCTATTTTATTATTATTGTCAGTCGCTTATTCAGTCTCCTCTCAAAATTTTTGAGAGAACGAAATTGAATAATGATAAAACTATTCCCCAGCATTGTTCTAGGGTTTCGGAAAACGGTGTATGGAGGATACTAAAGAAATTGAAGTCTGTAGTGAAATTATTTTATTCTGCAACTAAGAAATATTGCTATTAATTCTGCATATGTGAAATAGGGTATTAATAAGAACAATGAAATTTGTTTTCCTGCACAGATGACGTTGTTTTTAACAAAGCAAACTACATTTTGTACTTAAAAGAAGAGAACAAATTGCTTCTACATGAACTGTTTCTAATGCACATAGAACATATATGCTCCCCCCCACACATACACACCAATACAAATGTTTTTACCATGTTGCTGTATGTGACAGGACAATGTTTGCATCACGGCTATTATTTTAGATACATAACTGAACGATTTTCTCAATTCCTAGTACTCATTTAAAATGCATATTTTTGTTTTTCAATCGAAATATTTTATTGATTCCTCAAAAATATTTTTTTTTCACATTACTCATTTAAATTTCATATTTTTGTCTTTAGGTAAGGAATTTTTCTTGCGGTTCTTTAAGAATATAGAGTTTTTTCTCAGCTCTTCGCTAAACTTGGGTTTGTCTTCACTACCCTAGAGCATTTTATTTCTATTCCACGACATTTTCATTTAATATTCACTGATCTCTAAAGTAAACTGAAGACGTGATGTTATACATTGTAACGAGAGATAATTTTATGATGTTATCCGTTTAAATGCATGTGGAATCCTCTTTAAAATCGGATTATTTTCTGCGATTGGAATCCCCAACAGACAGTTAGAAATGAAATTTAAAGTAGCATTAAAACACAAAACAATTTTCTCTATGCATGAAAATGCTCCGCCTATTTTCCCAGAAGAGTGCATTTCTAAAATGTAATTGAAAAACACGAAATGTTGTGAGATGTGGACAGGCATTCGTCACGGTAAAGAATTGCATTTCAATTATAATAAAATAGCAAATAAATGGATAGGTCCTTTTTTCTCTACTTTCCAGTAGGAAGAGGTAATCCACATTTTAATGCACATCATTAGTGGATCTGTATTAATCCTTCGTAGGAAAAACTGACTAGAAACAATTGTTTTCTGCATACATTACTAACACGCAATCTGTAGCTATGCTCTCCAGCTGCTGTCTCAATTTTTGTCTAAGATGCAGCAAAAAAGTCATCTTCGTTAGCTTTTATTTTTTTCTCTAGTTCATTAAGTTTTTATACATCATCTATTAATTTTGATAGACATGTGTTACTTTACTTTCGTCTTCGCGAATTAAACTCGATTATCCTGCCACTCAGCTTCGCCAGCGGGCTCTTTTTTTTTCTGTTTCTAATATTTAGAGAAGTACAATTAGTGTTCCACGTGGACACTTAAAAAGGCCCCGTTCATCTTCATTATCCGTATTTTTCATTCATATTTTTCGTAAAGACTAAAAAACATTATTATAAAAAAATTTCGACTTTCATATTTATTCAAAGCCTCTTTTTTAAGGTATATTAATACATACGGTGGGATATTATTCAGTTTATTTCTTCATTTCAACGAATGTTATTATGATTTCCATTTAGGAAACCATAACTATACCTGAATATTCGATGTTTCAAGACTTATTAATGTATAAACAATTTGCTTCACGAGAACATTTATCATTGGTATTTTCCCCAGTCAAGTAATACACCGCTCTAATATATATTTCATGATTGGCTAGACAAGTTTAAATGTAAAATTTATGCAAAAAAATTCACGCCAATTAATGAACACATGTTTCATTACTGTTCATTACCTTGCCCGAAGTTATTGAGCCCGAGCCACATTTGGGGTAAAAAAAACGGTTCTCTGACGCATCAGAGGACATATAAGCAGAAATACATGTCGCTAATTATTCATTTTATTCTTAAATTATTAATTATAATTATTTTATGACAATTAAAATATCAATGCTATTTCACGGAAAAGTGTTAGCATTACAAATAGCAGAAACGGAAAGTTCGTGGAGAACATCATTATAAATAAGCCATTCATTTATTAAAGATAGAAATGTGTAAAAAATAATCAAAAGCAGCATGATGCATATTTTTAATTACTAAAAACTGATGATGATTTGCATTTTTTCTTACTAATTATATTTATTTACTCTCTTACTTGCATTACAATTACATGAAATGCTTGAAATTTAAATTATTCTGAGCCCGAGTCAGCACGTACTATCTCTAATGTACATATTTGAAGCGCTGCGACGGTAAAGTCGATTTAAGAATCTATTATTACTTAAAAATTTATTACTGGTTTATCGATTACCAATAAATCATTGCGAAAAATAACATGAATGTTATTATTTCGTTTAGTACACGAATTTTGTCAGAATCAAACTAATGTCCTGGACACTATCGGTACACTAGAAAACTATATTGTAATAAAAAAAAACACTGGAGGTATACCGAGTCTATTACGTAGATACACACTTATGAATTTACAAGAATTATTGTTCAAATTGTGAATTTATGACGTTTCAAATTAATTTCCTTCATTTTTTTTCAAACCAAACGATTCGGCGATCAATAGTACATTTAACAACCGATTGGAACGAACCTATGAAAACCGTCGGGTTGACAAAATTATGTACTTATATTACCGTAAAAGCCGAAGTTTGGTTAAACCTAGGATTACGCGTTAAATCTGAGTTTTATGAAAGAGTATTGGCAAAAGTCAGATAAATCAACTATTAATATCTTATTTCGGGGTTCTGCAATGGGTCTTGGTAAATGTTACGATTTACCATAAATAGAGAGCAAAGTCAGAAACTTTGATCTGTTTTAAAAGTGCATGTCCGGACATGTTCAAGGCACCTTCAAGCTTATAAACTGCCTTCATCCAGAATGTTAATGACCATATTTATGTTTTCAGCATTTTAAGGCGCGTTTATAAGCATTTACAACTGAAATAAGACACGGATAATTGATTTTTTTGGGCTTTTATTAACACTGTTTGCTAAATCCTCGGTTCGACGCGAAAATCCTACGTTTTACCAAAAACCGGGATTTTACGGTAACATATACACCCGTCGGCCAATTTATAAGGTATAGTGTTGTACTGCGTCAATAGTAACTCAGATATGGCACTCTGTTTCTTAAATAAGTTTTTAAGAAAAAATGTCACTGAAAATAATTTAAAGATCTCAATCGAATTTATTTCAAACTCAATTTTCAACAATATTCTTTCAGTATTTAGATAGTTACAGAAATTGATATACTAACAAGCAAAAATGCCAATTTAAATAATTACTCTCAGAAATTAAAAAAAATCTAAAAAGGAAAGCTACAAAAGTTATACTAAACTTTACTAGTACTTGTGACAGTGTTTTTGAAGTTCGTGTAATAATTATTATTTACGCCAATTTTGAATGTTTTATTTTGCATAACGAGCTAACTTGATAATTATTTCAGCATCCATAATTTTTTTAATAACTGAATGAATATTACTGGAGATAGAGTTTAAAACGAATTTGATTGGGATAGTTCAATTATTTTCAGTCACTTGTTCCCATCAAAAAGTTTATTTAAGATTTATATTCAAGCCACTATCTTCGTTTTATTCTACCAATACTGGGTATAATTGGTGGTGGGGGTGGGGATTATCAGCATAATACAATGAAGATAATGTCTTAAATATAAACCAATGGATCGCTGTGAGCACAAAAGAAGAAAAGTTTATTTTAGAAGCTACTAGGCTCTGTATCTGAATTGTTATTGACATAACATGCAACGGTAGCTTTTTCTTTTATCCGCAGTCTAAACAAACATTTGGGCTATTTAAAAGGCTTCTGATATATGTATTCTGTATGTATATATATATGTGTGTTGATATACACTGCTCACAAAAATTAGGGAATATTTCAAAATTAATATGAAGCGATGAAATATCCACTAATTTTTATGAGCAGTATACATACAGTATATGTACACCGAAGAGCAAAAGCATTATGACAAGCGTATCTTTATGCAAATCGAGGCAACTGCAGGTAAACGACGGCGTGGGTGAAGGCCATGAAACGGTATAAATAACACCTGATACTGAGCTATGTTAATCAGTGTTATTCTTATTCTTCAGATGGGAAAGGAAGCGGATTTAAGTGAGTTTGACAAAGGTTAAATTGTAATGGCTAGACGACTGTGTCAGAGCATTTCAGAGATGGTAATGCTTGTACTCAACTCACGATCAGCAGTGGTTAGTCCCTTCAAAAAGTGGTCCGAGGAGGGAAAAACAACGAACTGCCGGCAAAGTGTGGGCCGATCACGGCTCATCGATGCCAGACGTGAGCGAAAGCTATCCCGTATGGTACGGGCCCACAGAAGGGATACTGTAGCACACCTCATCCGTAATTCTAATGCTGGTGACTGGAGTAATGCGTCACAACACATAGTACATCGAACCCTGCTGAAAATGGGGCTGTGTAGCCGCAGGTCTCTCTTGGGTGCCCATGCTAACCTTGACTCACCATTGAAAGCGCCTGCAACGGGTACACGAACATTAGACTTGACCTTGAATGATTGTAAGAAGGTAGTCTTGTCCGATGAATCTCGTTTCCTGTTGCACCATGTGGACGGCCAAGTAAGTGTGTGTCATTTACCTGGGGAAATATTGGCACCAGGATGGACCATGGGACGAAAACAAACCGATGTAGGAAGTGTAATGCTTTGGGCAATGTTCTTCTGGGAAACCCTGGGTCCAGTCATTCATGGGCAAGAAACTATGACGTCTACCACCTACGTAAATATCATCGGAGACCAGGTATATACCTCTAGTAGTGTCTTCTTTCAGCAAGATAATGCATCATGCACACTGTCCTTATTTTTCGAGAATGGTTTGCCGAACATGAGAAAGACTTCCAGGTATTGCACTGCCCTCAAAATTCCCCAGACATCAATCCAATCGAGCATCTGTGGTTTGTGTTGAAACAGCATATCCGATCTGCGGCGGCTCAACCACGTAACGTACAAAAATTAAAGAATCTGCTGGTAATGTGTTGGTACCAGATATCACAAGACACCTTTAGAAATCTTGTAGCATCCATGCTCGCCGGGTAAGAGCTATTTTGGCAGCACGTAGAGGACCAACATCATATGATGCAAGTGGCCATAATGATTTGACTCTTCGGTGTATATTGACATATATATATATATGTTTATAAATCAATATCTTCTTTCATTTGAAAACGAAAACATAACTAGAAATAAATAACGAACTGAAAAATTATCATGAATTTAAAATTAAAATGTACAACTACATTATGTTTTAATATACAAACAAGGTTTGGTATAAATTCAGAATTATTCTCGTAGTTTTTTCCTTAACACTCACAGACTTCTAAGAGTTTGAAACAAATCTACTTTCGTAATCACAACTGCATTCTTGGATCTCTGCCCACTAAATGGTAGCAACATCTTCGAAGACACGAATGAAGCCCGTGGGAATTCTCTCTGGTGCTTCAAGGAATGAACGCTATGTGAACGAATGTCTTACACCTGTGATTCCTAATGGTTTCTCTGTTGGCTTTGTCGATTTGATCCAGTCGTTATCTCCCTGAGAGGTTTTCGTGTAAGAAGTAAAAAGAAAATGAATAGAGAAAAAGTGGAAAACTAGTCATCAGAATTTGGAGAGGATTGTGTTTGATATATGGCTCATTATTTGGTTTCATCTACTTGATAAAACGTATAAGCGTGACATAAGTTTTTATCATCATCTAATAAACCTTTCTCATCATAGTTCATCACCTAGTGGACCTTACTCATTATATTTCTTCACCTAATAACCGAACTATGATCATTGCTAAAACTTTTGTATCATAATGAACGATTTCCAAATATTCGTAAATATAAATTCTGTAACGATCTAGGGGAAGGCCATTCAAATTGTGGCACACAGATCATATGTGGTCTGATGAAAACCTTTTCATAGAATGCAGAATATTTCGTGTAATATACCTTCGAAACGCAAAAAAAAAACTATTTATTTAAATACATATGAAAAACGAATGAGTGTAAAATTTGAAGTGCAGTATATAAACTTTCGTTTTACCTTTATCTCTGACCCTAGTATGTTTTCTGTCTTTAACTCTGACAAAAGGACGACCCGAAACTCAGAAACAATAAGCAAATTACATTCATTTGAAAATGTGATTGATTAAACTCTGCAGGAGGAATGAAAAGTTTTGTATAGTTACTAATTTGTTCTCCGAATTCATTGAAATATTTTAAGCCAAAGAGTCTGCATTCATCGATCAAGAACTCTTTAAAAGCTTCGAATTATTTGGTTAATTCTCTTTAAAAAATTCAATTTAATGGATTTAATGAACTTTAAACTTAATAAAATGTTGCGTCGTCGCACTTGCTCTCTCTATACAGGATCTGTTTATAGGTCCCAACGAAACTGTCATATTACATTAGACAATTTACAAAACAATGACCAACTATCTGTCTGTGATGTCATCCAGGTTCGGATTGCGATGGCACTGGGCCAAATGTCGTGGCCGCCGGAGGACGATGCACTTGTTGTAATATTACTTCACCTTCTTCGGTGAAAAGACAGTTTCACAGGGTTTTAGGCCCGTGCCACTGCACGTCTCTGAAGAAACTGGTGTTGAATGATGAATGACAACAGTCCATTAATTAACTGCACGAGAGTTAAATAGGGACGACACACTTTAATCACAATATAAACAGCTATGTGCTTGGAATGCGCTCAACTCTGTGGGTCTTTGCTGCCTTGCTGCTGCAAACATTAATAAGAGGTGGAGAATCGCACACTCTGCAAGTTCTCATTTTACAGACTTCAAACTCGGCGCGAAAGGATAATAAACCTTTGCCTACACTGTGGTTCACTCAGAATCCACAAAGACTATTATCAGATTTTCCAAGAATCTCGATTCCCTCTTGGAATCACACCCTCACTTCAAGGGTTTCCTTTGAGTATGAACGGCGTCCTTCTGACGCTTGTTGAAACGACCTTTCGCTCAACGTGCTCGCACGAAAACCGAAGCTTCAAATCTCCCGCCTAGCCTCTTCGCTGCACTAGTGCCCTTGGCTAGTTATTTACGGCCATAAACAACTTCTTAAACTGGTTTCATTACTTTCATGCAGCCCGCTTTCGACCTGAAAAACAACCTCGTAAAACCCAAGTAATAATACACTCAATATTAAAAAAATATATACAACAATAAAATACAACAAAAATACAGCAATAAATAAATAAATATAAAATTTGGGGGACATGACACTGTCCAACAAATATATGCATTCAATAACAATGATCTCAAAACATCTCATTTTATCCATATAATTCTATTTTCAAATCTTTACTAAATAACTGAATAATGTAAACTTTATTCTTAAGGTTGTTTACTCCTTCAGAGTTCTTTTAATGGTTCAAAGAGCATTTTCAGTTTTCTGAAGCAATTACACAGATTGGCTTGATAAAATTTATATCCCTCCAAATACACCGAATTCTCATACTTAGGACAAATTTAATAAATTAGGTTTCAGTGAATTTGCAAACAACCATATTTCATTGCAGTTTTCATAATATTGAAGTACAAGTCTTCCTTCATAGACATAAAAACGACTGTGCTTATGAGAAAAATCATGAATTTTAGTTGAGGGAAGAGAAATCATGTATATGAGAACACGTTTAATGGGACAGATAAAAACTGAATGCAAGAAAAAAAGAATGAAATGAATGGGAGAAAAGTTCCCTGCATTAATATATAGCATCAGTTAAGTACTTAACAAAATTTCTGATATTTCTTCAGTTTTAAGGTCACTCTTAACATCGATGTAAATATTTAGAGAAATAATTGTCTTTTAAGGGGTAGTTTACGAACCCACGACCTCCTGATAACATACCTGATGCTCTAACCACTGAGCTATCGGCCGCCGATGAAAGAAGAATGTTGAAGCAGAATGTTAATCTTTTAGTTAATGATACGAACTTTTCCACTTGCAGTGCACAATTTCAAATATCTGTATCACTTGAAGGCAGAGGTTTCGGCGGCGTAGTTCAGTGGTCAGATGATCTGACGTGTTGTCAGGAGAGCTTGGATTCGTATCGCAACCAGCTGAAGACATCGGATCGGACGTAAAGCAGTGGCGCGGTGTGCGTAAGAGCCATACCCTGTGCACGTTAAAATACACGCTGGATGGCTTAACGGGAGACTACCATCTGTGTCCTAACAGCTGTCCAGTGGATCCCTTCCCAACGTTCTCTATGCTCCCGGGGTCTTTTTTATTTGGCCGTTTAACCATATGTGTGCAAAAAAAGTGCCGCTCAGAGGTAAAACAATCCAACCAAACTGACTTGTTGCTTATTGCTTTACTACAACCAGTTCTTCCAAAAAGTATATTAAATGCTCTTCTCCCATACTTATGTGTAGCATTTTAAGGCTTTTTTCCAATATAAAAGAAGAATATCAATAATAAACGAAACAAATCAGCTAAAACGAAATAATTAAATAAATTACAGTTTTCATTTTAAAAAATAGAGTTGATTGAGTCTTCTTTATCATAACGAGACAGAAATGAATTGTGGTTATTTTTCCTGCTTGATTAGAGCTCTGAAGCTGCTGGGGGTTGAGTTTCCCTGCTCTTGGTATTCCAAATGCAAAACTATTCTAATGTGATGGTACATTATTTTTACTCCCAATGGAAAGGAGCAATTAGGAAATCCAATTAGCCAATCCATCGAGTCTTTCAGGAGAATACGGTATCCTAGAAATTTAAGTTAGAATGATTTAGGAATCCATTTGTTATGGGCTCATTATCCATAAAAACACATTAAATTACTTTTTGCTATATGAAAGAAGAATGTTGAAGCAGATGAGGTTGATCGTCAGAATCAGATACGTCGCACTTTTTATATTAAATTTTCTTTTAGTGTACTGGCGAACGATCCTGTTCCGCTGCTGTTCTTATCAATTCACGAATAGTTGTTTTGAAAAGCCACAATCATGAATTAAAATTTCAGTGTCCTGATCGAAAAAAGCAGAAATATTATTAGATTTGTAATATCTCATGGATTCTTGTTAGTATTAGACTTGAATTCATTTGGAGGTTTAATTGTAAAAACGGCTTATTGCTTTCAGCAGTTTTTAAAATTTTCTGGAAAAATTTGAGAAATATAGATAATTTTAATATTTTCTGCCTCCATTACAATTACTAACATTCTCAAAAGGGAACGGAGAGGTCTTATTATCTGATAATCAGAGTGGTTAGCACACTTGTTACTGATCAAAGGGACCTGGATCGAGCTTTGGATAAGGCATGGATGTTTGTGTTGTTTTTCTGCTGAGGCCCCGCAGCCTTCACATACTATAGCTATTAGAGCGACAGGCTCAGACTTCTGTGGCAAACATCAGCTTGAAGGGTTTTTTCTTCATTTATTTTTAATACTAATCATGTGATATAAATTCATCTGATAATACTAATCATACGATATAAAATATCTGATAATACTAATCATAAGGTATAAATATAACTCATAATACTAATCATAAGGTATAAATATAACTCATAATACTAATCGTATAACAATAATATATCTGATGATCCCGTGGCCGAGTGGTTAGAGCGCGAGTAGCCAACTACTGATCTAAGGGACCTGGGTTCGAGACCCTGGTGATCTAAGGGACTTGGTTTCGAGCCCCGGGTAAGGCATGGATGTTCGTGTTCTTTTCTGCTGAGGTCCTGCCATCCTCTTAGATCCTCTACTGTGGCATATAAACTGACAGGCTCCTGTCAGACATCTGTGGCAAGCAGCTGCTTGAGGGGGTGTTTATTTATCTTATTATAATACTAATCATATATTAAAATTATATCTGATAATACTAATTATGTAATTTAAATATATCTTATAACATCATCATATGGCATAAATTATACACAGTCATATCAGAATAATATGACCACCCATGGAATCACAATGTATCCGCCCAGTCGCTTCACAGATTGCACATGACAATGTCGACCACAAAGAGATATAAGCGGCCGGCCACGACAGATGAGCCATAGTGCGTAACGTGAGCACAATGGGCAGAGGTAGTGATTTGACGGACGTTAGAAAAGGAATGATCATCAGCTACCATGCTAAGGGTGGAAGCATCTCGGAAACAGCAGACTTTGTGGGCTGTTCGCGAGGTGCTGTAGTAAGGGTGTACCAAGAATGGACTGCTGGCACACCGAGTACCTACAGATGTCATAACTGTGGAGCCACAGAGCTATCGACCCCAGAGGAGAACGTCGCCTCCGTCGACTGGTAAAGGGCAATTGACGTGCAACAGTGCAGCAATTGACCACTTAAATAAAAGCTGGGGCACCCAGGTACGTGTCCCCGATAACAGTTCACTGAAACCCTGTTACGTATGGGTCTCCAGAATCGACGTTGCTTAAATGTTCCCATGTTGTTCACACGGGATTACCGTCATTGAAC
This sequence comes from Ryuthela nishihirai, assembly GCA_038380435.1. Lineage (NCBI taxonomy): Eukaryota > Metazoa > Arthropoda > Arachnida > Araneae > Heptathelidae > Ryuthela > Ryuthela nishihirai. Next base: position 49,996,687 of record JAWZYU010000016.1, on the reverse strand, counting down.
AATGAAAGAGTGGGAAAAAGTTGCCTTCTCCAACAAATAGATGTATCTACTCCACAGAAGTGACGAGCGGTGGCGGATACAGCATCAGACACACGAGAAACAATACTCAGACACCTTGTCGGTCAAGTACAGGCTGGTGGTGGTAGTGTGCATCTCTTGGGGGATGTTTTCCTAGTATGACCTATGACTGCTGTTACCACTGGATGGGTTCCTGAACGCTAATGGCTACCTGTCCGTCCTCGCTGACCACATGCATGCGTTCATTGTGGACGTTTACCCTGGTGCTGATGGTGTCTACCAACAGGACAATGAGCCCTCCCATGTCACTAAGGTGGTGGGTGACTGGTTCCAGGAACATGACAGCGATGTCTCCATTCTCCTTTGGCCAGCGAAATCGCCCAACCTCAATCACATAGAGTACTTGTGGAACCATTTGGATCGACAGGTTTGGCCAGCAGACCCACAACCACGTCATCTCTGGAACGTCCATGCTCTGCTGGAGTCCGAATGGGCACATGTGCCTCTGGCAACCCTCTAGGGCCTCATTGCGTCCATGCCACGCCGTCTCGCTGCTGTCATCCAGGGCAAGGGTGGTTATTCCCATTATTAGATAGGTGGTCTTATTATTCTGACACGACTGTTTATATGATAATGCTAATCATATGAAAGATATATCTATATCTTTATAAGCTGAATATCATTACTTCCTAATTCAGACGTTTCCAACCGTCAATCCAGGAAATTATCGCATAAATTATGAGTACAGAAATGTGAAAAGAAGTGTGTTAGTAAATTATTAATTATTCGTAATTGTTTTGCACTTTATACATAACGTTTTTTGTTTGATTATTTTGTTCTCGATAACTCATATTTTTAAGCAATTACGTTTCAGTTTTTAAAATTTAATAATCTGGGTGTTTAACGATGCAATATATCCAGAACCCAGTGTTTTAAAGATTTAGTTCTTTCACCTCTGAGAGAGCCCTTTTAGGCTCGCAGTGGATTAAATGGCCAGGTCACAAGAACTCCATAGGGTCAGTTGGATAGGAGTTGAATAGGGAAAGGAGACCCATTAGACTTCTGTAAAAGCCGTCAAGCGTGCTCTTTAACATGGACATCGTATAAGCTCTCCTGTAATATGGTGTCATGTGTTAGCATTCCATCCGATGACAGCAATCTTTCCAAGTTCATTGGTTCCCTACTTCTCACTAAAAACAGTGTTGGGACTAACGCAGATAAATCTCATCGCAGACGCAGTTGGGACTCGAATATGAAGCATCAGATTAGGAGCCTAGAGTGATAGTAATTGCGACAATTCCCTCCCCCTTTTACGAAGTGAAATCAGTATCGGTGTGCCCAGAAACGTTAATCCATCACCATACATACCACGATGAAACGAATCCAACACCGCGATGTGCCGCGATGAAATGAATCTGGCACCGCTGTGCCGCGACTTGCCAATGTTTGGAAACCCAGATCAAATACAAGAGTTCACAGCCTTTGTTTTTTATTTGCTCCCCCCGTATACGATTTCGCTACCTTACGTCACTGAAATGCGGTTCCCACTTCGCATTCAAATCAAAATTCCGAAATATATTGCATTTTTTAATATATATGGACAACTCGAATAAAATCTAAGAATAAAAATAACTCGAAATAAAATTCGGTGCGAATTAAAGTAAAAATATTGTTAACGATTTCTGGAATAATAATCATTATAATTTATTAATAACTCAGTCTTTTGCTTCAGCCCGAAATAACTGTGTCTTCGTCTGGTCCAAATCCAAAATATAAAAAAAAAATGTCGATACGATAGCAATTACCATTAGAAACTCGCCAAATAAATGTGTTATTTTCCCTTGGAAGTTTTGTTTTGGACGGAATTAACACACTGAATTGTTCAATTCCCTAATTAAAAATGAATAATCTCTGCTACCTCGCAAGAATAATGCATATTCTCTACTTAAACAGCAGACAAAGATGAAATTAATGTTTAATTTATTTCTTAAGCAGTTAAGAACTGAAATAGAAAATTTCACAATGAGGAAGGTTTCAGCATCCACATGTCTTTCTTTTATCCGAGCAGAACTTTGATTTATTTCTGTTTTTAGTTCATTTCTGCTCTCTCCATCAGAGTTTTCCCTTAATTATGGCCTACGCGTAGACTCTGATTTGGGTTGTTAGCTCAGAAATTCCTGAAACTCGTTAAACAACAAATGGTTACCATCGCGTGAGTCCCAGTCATAAGTTGCTATTCACCCCATCTTTTCCTCGCTTCCATATCCATTTCGAATTTTGTTGTCATTGTTATTTTTTAAAAAACTTTCTGCATCACTACTCATATTGATATTCCACGGACGGCTTGTATTTATGAACCAGTAAAATTTATATTTCGTATGAGTAGCCAAGTTAACGAAATATCACTGAGAATATATAGAAGTAAACAGATCATTAAATTACTTCTTGGCTTTTTACATTTATGTTATCTAAAATATATCTCATTAAATATTATTTTTATCCATTGCTTGAGATGAAAAAAAAAATGTTTCAACGTTTTTTTTTTTATTTCTTTCGTAGTTAGAGAAGGAAAAAAATTGAATCATACTTATTATGTAATTAATAAAAATTGAAAATAAAGACATTTACCAAAACGATTTTTCACAATAGATTCAATTTGACTTTAATCCAAATTGTTCCTTTTATGTATTTATTATATTTAATCCATATACCGCGAATCCAGATTTTTGAACCTGTGAATCGATACTTAATTTAATTTGAAAATTAGAAAGAAAACATACTTTTGAAAAATTTATAAAATCTGTGGCACATGTTAAATGAATATTTTAAGGTAATTCAAAATTAAAGGAAATCCCACATGTAACAAATTCTGATCAACCTACCCAGAGAGAACAACGTAGCGATGTGAAAATCGTGCATTTAAGTCAATGCATTCCCTGATATTCTCCAAAAGGTAAAACTAAGGAAGGTTAAAGATGTCGTTGCTAATATTTTTTATTTAAACTAACAGTTTTTCCAAAAGAACGTTGTTTTAATTATATGTCATAGGCGTGCCCAGTACATTTCATTAGGATGTGCATCCAGGATTTATTTTTATTTTATTATTTTTAAAGGCGAAAGTTTACTGAATACTCAATCATCATAACGGACAATATTTCGGCGTTTATTGCATAATACAACAATCCATACTGTAAAACTAAACGAGCGTATCATGCGATTATATTAAAATATAAAACTATTTTTATTTCTTTTGAGACATTAGGGTGTGCATGACACAACGGGCACTCGTAAGTTCACCCATGTTCTATGTATATAATTTGATATAAAATCTGGATGTGCTAGATATCCTCATTGATTTTAAATTGCAATGAATTGCTTATTTTTTTCTTTTATTCTGTGGTTCAGGTCTCCCTTTTTGCAAAAATATTATTTATGTTAAAGAACTATTCCATGCACTCCTACATTTTGTGCGTTTTTTCTGTCTTTCTATTCACATGTGAATAATAAACATTAGAAAACCACTAGGTAGAAAGATTGATCGCTTCACTAGTATAGGGAAAAATAAATGCAGTGTAGAGTTATTTATGAAATTTTAAGCATTTATTTAAAGGCAAATTGCGCAAATCTAGCATTATATTCTGGTATATAACTTGGCAATTCCTGATCATCATCATCCAGCTAGTAAAAATGCTTGTAGGTAGGGGCAAAACCCATTTCCAAATTCTCAATTCAAATAGAAATTAAAGTACCGCATATTAAAGCATAAAAAATGTACGACCATGTAAGACGCACCCCCATTTCAACAGGGAGCATTGCGAAAAAGAAAACAAACTTTTATATAGTTAAGCACTTAATGTTTAGTTTTGGGTGACATAAATTTGAAAATCTATGTTCATCCCCTAACGAAACGAAAACTCTTGGGTGCACGCTTGAGTTGAGTTTAGATATATTTATTAATAGTGGAATGTAAACAATTAATATTCTCGCTACATAAATTAATTTGTGGAATCTTCGAAAGTTTCCATTTCATTTAACCTCGACGAAATTGGTGAAATACCTCAGGACCAAACGTTCTCTTCTATAATGCTTGCTAAAATTTTGCTTTCGATATTTGGTCACGTTCAGGAGCGTGATCTAACTGTAAACCAAGAATGGAATAATGATTCTCCCAAGAGTTGTTGTTCCTGATGTTTGAAGGGTTATGGGAAATGTTACTCTCGTAGAACGACGCTCTATCACAAGGCAACCAGGCGAGAGAGTCAAGAAGAAAAGTGATCCTACTTAGGAAATGCTTTAGACAACGCCGTGTCTCTCACTAAGACTGCCAAGTACTTTTTTTACTGATACGTGACTGCCCTGTAGAAGAAACCATGACTGTAGTGTGCAGTAGACTGTATGTTGCGTTTTAGCCTAATGAAGTCTTTCCTTTCGAAGAGTGAAAAAGACTGCAAGAAATATCCTTTTTTTCGGTCATGTTTGGTAAGCTGAAAAAATTCTTTAAATGTTCGTGAAATATGTTTTTATCGTTCATAAATGTCACCTAATATACTTCTACTGTCATTTTCTTTGTTGTTCTCTTGGCCAACGTTGACATTAAATGCAACTATAAAGTATCCCTTTTTTACTTTATAAAATTCCTTTAGCTCTGCTTTGAAAAATTACCGTTTTTTTTTTCAAACAATAATATTGTTTCCTTCAATCGGAAAAGAAATATATATTTAAACGATGTTATAATTCTTTTAAGTTTTATATAAACCTTAAAAGTTTTATATAAATCATATAAAAGTACATGCATCAATTAGCAAAAACTTGAAATATGATTTCGTATTGCATAAAAATTCTCCAATATTTCATTGTTGCGAATATACTTACGGAAGTAATTATATACATCAGTTTATGACGAGTTGCAGAGGAATCAAATATTTAGAGCTAATGATATTTTTAAATCCATGTAATTAGAGATGAGTTAAGAATGTTTGAGTCTCAGCTATTTTTCGGACTTTGTTCCCGACTCCCAACCACAGAAGTACATGATTAAAAATAAACATTGAAAAAAAATTTAATGTAGAATCTTAGGTTATTGAACCATATTAAAAATCATTGAACTATGTTCCTAAAAGCGGAATAAAGGGAATTAAATGACCAGGAACAGGAATTCGACGCAATCGAGTCGGAAAAAGATAAAAAGGGGAGCATTTACATTGCAGTATAACATTCTTCCCTTCCATTTAGAGGTTTTTAAATAATACTTCTTTAAAAAGGTATGAAATATGCAAAAATTTAACAATATTGGCCTCCATTACCCTTACTTGCATTTTCAAGGGGATGGCGGGGAGGGGAGCGACGCTTTCGACAGGAAAACGGTAAAGGCGGGATATTTACATTGCAGTGTAACATTTCCCCTTCCCTTTATAAGTTTATAAAATAATTCTTGAAAATGCCGCGAAATATGCACAACTTTAACAATTTCGGCCTCCATTACATTTACTGGAATTCTCAAGAGGGAATATGGGAGGGTCATGCATTCGAGCCGAAAAAGGGTAAAGGGGTGGGGGAAGATTTACATTGCAGTGTTAACATTTTTCCGTTAATACTGAAAAAGGCATGAAATATGCATAAATTAAAAACTTTTGGCCTCCATTATCCTTACTAACATTCTGAGGGACTGGTAGATGGGACTAGGGGCCCCACACCCTAGTTCCGACCCTCAAGGGGGGAACTAGGAACTCACCCCCTAGTTTTTTCCTTGATCAGGAATATTTCGACTACCTCTGATTCTAACCTGTGTATGGGCTCCACTCGAACTTTGCTTCCCTTCCCCTTATACATACATATTACACTAACTCTTTCATTATAATAATCACATCGTTATACATTATAATAATCACATTATTATACAATATAATAATGACATTTACTCTAACATTATAATAATCACATTACTCTAACATTATAATAATCACATTACTCTAACACTATAAAAATCACATTACTCTAACACTATAAAAATCACATTTTCGGATTTCCAGGGGGATTGTTCTCGCTGTCCAGCAGTTCTCTTCCTCCTGCAGAAGCACATGCTTATAAGTTCGTGAAATGAATTTTTTTATGCGATGCTATTACTGTTTAATTAGTTGGGTTGGGTTGTTTTACCGCTGATAGGCCCTTTTTTGCACACAATGGGCTAAATGGCTAGGTTCCAAAGACCACGAGATCTCGTAGAACATTGGGGGCAGGGGACCTATTGGACAGCTGTTAGGCGAAAGATGGTACCATCCCGTCAAGGCCATCGAAAGTGTTCTTTAACCTGTGCAGTATATGGCTCTCCCACACACGGCCACGGTGTATTAGAGGCTTTTATTTTTATGTACACTTTTTATTATTTTTAAATTCTTCAGACAATTGTATGTTAATAATCTGCTTTTTAATTTTATATTTTTTTAAGTCTACGATGTTCTTCTGGAGATTAGAAATATTTTGTGGTGTGATTTCTGTATATTAATACTTAAAACGTATTTTGGAAAGCTGCACTAAAATGTTTGCTAAATTTCTTTAAATTAAAAATGTTTCAAAATAGTATTAATTTTTTTCATATAATGTTTTTCTATAATACACATGCTACAATACGCATGTAGTAAGTTCTGCTATAAAATGAATATACTTTTCTCTGAGTATTTTGAATATTGCTGAGGTTTTTTTACTCTCCACTGAAACTATTGAAATGCCAAATAAATTCAATATAACGCTGTCAAATGCAAAATAATTATTATTAAAGCGCATCACTGATTCAATCCTAATTAAATTATGCATTTGATTCCCAGACGTTCTTTTTTAAAAATCGCTGAAATTTAATTGCAAAATTAAAATGCTGATTCAAAATTATTAAAGAAAAGTAAATAACAAAAAATTGAAAATACACCGAAATTGAAATTCCACAAAAAAAAAAAAGTCGAAATACATGAGATGTAAACAAATCACAACTTTCCAGTCATACCACTGATGAAGTATAGAGTCTTCACTAAAAAGAGGATCGGCGCATTAATTTGAGCAAACGAAAAGAAAAAATGGCAACATATTACGAAAATTTCGAGCTCACGTATCTTTCTGCTGAACTCAAATACATTAATCAGTTGCTTTTATTTCATTGCGAACTTTTATATTTGTCAGATGAAAAGAAGAATTAAAAAATAATGATCAGAAATAATAACATCGTCTAGTTTCTATTTCTTTATACCATTAATAGTCAATTTAACTCGACAATTGTAAACGTTTGCTAAACATAAATATAGATGGCGCCACTAACAAGGATATATTTTCAGATTAACACAAAATATGGTTTTAAAATGCATTGCAAAATTTCGTTAAAACGTTTGATAATTAATATGACACGTCAATTACAGGCACATGTAAAGTGGGAAAATTTTGGATTTTAGTAGTATTAAAGTTCAAGTTTATTTATTTAACAAAAATATTCCATTACTATATTGCAAGACATTTTTCCTGAAGTTTTCAAAAGATTATCTGCAATTAGTTAAAAACGAAAAAAAAAAAGTTAACCACAAGCAAGTTACAAGAATATTAAAATAAGTTTAAAAAAAAAAGAATTACTGTTATTGATTCTGCTTGCCACAGAAGTCTGATAGGCCTGTCGGTAAGTGTGCCTTAGGGAAGATCTAGGATGAAAGCAAGAACTCAACAGACAGAATGTACAGGAGAAAAAAAAAAACATGCATTAAATATTATGATTTATCCGCGGCTCGAACCCAAGGTTCTTTTCATTCACAATTAAACACTCTAACTAGGTGCGATACGTAGAATGCGCATATACCATCGATCCTCCAAACCCTATGGGCTGTCTTTACAGTTGTCCTAGTAATTCTCAGCTATGTAGAGCCAAGACCGGATTAGAAATAAATCGAGGGAAGGAGGAGGGGGGAACAAAATATCGAGGGAAGGAGGAGGGGGAAAAAATGTTACACTGCATTGGAAACCCAGTTAACATTTCCCTCTCTGTATTAGGTTTTTAAAAATTTCTTTAAAAATCCCTCAATAAAATTAAGTTTAATAATTTTTGTCTTTACTACCCTTACTAGCATTCTTAAGGGGGCCGGAGGGGCATGCCCCCATGAATCCGACCCTGTGTATTAAAGTATATTAAGGACATCAAATGGAAATTAAGAGGATAATGAAATTACAGTATATTTTTACGAGTGTATTACTTTACATCAACAACTAAAGGTACGGAGCTTTGGGAATGACTCAGTCAATAGCCCGCCAGTCTCGCATCTGATGTCCTCAGGTTCGAATCACAACCATTCCTTTGTTAATATTTATCTGTGCTAAGTGTTGCCGTCGATAGGAAAGTGGTTATCGATATGCTTTGCAAAGGCCGACGTCCATCTGAATGAGACGTTAAAGTCGTAGCTTGGTGTGTAGGAAAGCTTATACCCTGTGGATATTAAAGAACTTAGTGCATGGTATTGATAAGAGGCCTCCATGTGTCTCCTAACGGCTGTCATACGAAGCCTCTTTATCTCCCAGATCTACGCCAGAATGACTAGTCCGTTTAGCCAAAGCCGTCTGAAGGGATAGCCTGATGTCACGTGATTTCGGCTGTGCTACCGGGACCTATCAGATCAGAGGTTGTTAGCGCGAGAAACACGGTTCTCTTGCTGCTACGGTTCAGCGCAAGTCGCCATTCGTGTTAAGAATTACCGTTGTTTAATATATAATAAGTAATCATTATAGTCATCATGTCTGGTAAGTGTTAGTTGCTGTAATCATGATGGATCGCTATATGCAAAACGTACTTTAAAAAGATGATGTTACCAAACAGCTATGGTGAAAAAAAATTCTACCGGAAGATTTTATTCAGCAAAGAGAGTATCGTGGGCCATATAACAATTTGTTAAACTTTGTGCTGCAATTGGATTTGTGTCAAAAACGCGAATAACGTGGATTTTATTAGTAAATGAAAAGCTTCTATCTCAGGTAAAAGCTTATGTTCTTAAAAATAACAATTCATCATATACTACTTACATTGATAATGCTGAAATTTCCAAAGTTAAAATCTGCAAAGTTGTGATTTTTACCTATTGTTTCAAATCTTGAAATGCTTCATCTGCATGTGACGTATAGAAATGGAGTTTCCATAACGTTATATATTTTAATCATTGCATTTTTACCATAAAAATGGTTGTTAAAACGATTTTCAAACCACAGCAAACTTCATTGTTATTGCATTAACCAAAATTTAAAACTATTTGAAAGACATTTCAACTTAGAGAGTGCAGAGAATTAATTCTTTCTTTTATCACCCAATAATTAAATGTATGTAACCTGGGTTCGAGCCCCGGGTAAGGCATGGATGTTCGTGTTGTTTTCTGCTGAGGTCCTGCCATCCTCTCAGATCTTCTACTGTGGCATATAAACTGACAGGCTCCTGTCAGACCTCTGTGGCAAGCAGCTGCTTGAGGGGGTATTTTATTTAATGCATCACCATACAATTATGCATATTCTTCCAATATGATGATATTTGTCTACACACACAATTTATGTAATCCCCAGCTTTATATGATTTTGTACACCATTAAGGAATTATATGCCTTCCACATCCAATGCTACTATTTTTCTTAATGATAAACTGTGTGGGTTATATTTCTTATGATTATGAAACACTCCATGATGCTACACTGGATTCTGTAATTATTTTTTAAATGTTTATGTATTATGGTATAAACTTCAGTAAGGCAATGTAATATAGTGCTCATACAGTAGACTCTCTCTTATCCGTTCTCGGTTCAACCGACCTCCGCTTAACCGGTCGTTCCAAGAAGCGGAAAGCAAGTCGTCGCTTGTTTTGTTTATTTGCTTCAGTTCCAAGAAGCGGAAACAAATCGCCGCGTGTTTTGTTTACAGCACATTACAAATTTCCTTCATTTCCTCTTTGTGAATATTACAGTTTACAGTGTACTGTGCAGGAGTATGTGTATACAGGAGTGTGTGTTGTGATCTATTAATTATTGTGTGGTACAAAATGAGTGGGTACAAACGTAAGCATAATGTCGTTATGATGGAGATGAAATTAAAAGCGTTAGAACGTACCAACAAAGGTATCCAGTAAAACATATTTGTGATGAACTAGGTGTTGGTAAAAATATGGTAAATGACAGGAGAAGAAAGAGAAAATCTTTACAAGATTTTTGCACTCAAGTCGAGTCTGAAAAGAAACTCTTTCTTCTCCGGCTTTCACCTTAAAAAGACAAAAAATGAAATTGTCGATGATGTACTTCGGTTATGGTTCATGCAAGAGAATCGAAAAGGAACACCAATCAGTGGGCCAATCTTGAAAGAAAGAGCATTAATCCTTCATTCTAAAATCGATAATAGGGAAGATTTTTCACCAAGCGAGGGATGGCTTTCTCGCTGTAAAAAACGGCATGGTGTTCATTACTTTGGTGTTTGTGGTAAGAAATTGTCGGCTGATCCTTTAGTAGGAAAGGAATTTTCAGAAAATATTTTAGTGCTTATTGAAAAAGAAGGCCTATGCACAAAAGAAATCTATAATATAGATGAGACTGGGTTAAATTTTAAACTTCTTCCAACGAAAACGTTTGTGACAGCGCAAGAAACCTCAGCATCAGGATTTAAAACAAACAAAGAAAGAATCACTGTGGCTGTGCGTACAAATGCTGCAAGTACGCACAGACTCCTCTTTTTGTAATTGGGGAATCAGAAAAACCCGGAGCATTCAAGCATTTAAATTTAGCTGCTCTGTCAGTTTACTACAAAGCTTAAAAGTCTGGTTGGTCAAACGTCAAGTCTTAAAATGCTTGTAAAGGCCCTACTCATCCTCGACAATGCCCCAACATACCCAATTGAACTCATTTCTGACAACATAAGAGCCATGTGTTTGGCACCTAATGTAACGTCTTTAGTGCAACCAATGGATCAGGGCGTACTTGTAAGTTAAAGAAGTAAGAGAAAGCTTCTTTCAGAAATTCTACAGCGAACCGAAAATGACGGAACAGGACTTTTAAATGATTTGAAAACAATAAATATCAAGGATGTGATCTACATGTTGGCAAGAGCTTTTGAAGAAATGCCTCGTGCAACGTTTGTGAAGTCATGGAGAAGACTTTGACCCGAAGTTGAAAACTGTGTAAAAAGTATCAAAGACGACAACACGAAAGAATCGAATGAGCCTGCGCCTGAGGAAGATATGATGGATAATGACAATATTTCGCTGCTTAATGACTTTAAACTGCTACCTGGATGTGACACACTTGAAGAATATGATATTGAAAAATGGTTAAAAGGTGATAAACAAATCAAGCCAAAGATTCTTATCAGCAACTAACTGATCCTTTACATGTTTATTAAGCTCTCTGTAATGCGTTCTATTAGGAGTAGTAGGGTATTGATTAAGGACATTCCTACAGTTCTTTTTTTCTGAAATAAGCTCAAGTGCCTTATCACTCAAATAATTCTGTCTCCTCTGCTCCTTTTTTCCTAAAAGATACTGTTTGTTTTAAAAAAATCCTGCTTAAAACGGTCCCATTCTTCCTAAACTTCAGTATTAAGCAAATCATGACTGTCATAATGACTAAGTAACCTATCATGGTATGTTTTATCTATAACTAGGTCTTTCAGATCTTCATAATTAAAGATAATTTTTTAATACTTAGCACAGCACTTCTTAAGTTTAAGCTGCAAGACAATTAACAAGACAATGGTCAGATCCAATTTCAGCTTCCCTACATGACCTGGTATTCTTAACAGAAATATACCATTTGCTGTTAATTAATATATAATCAATGAAATTCTTATGCAGTCCATCAGGTGAATCCCATGTGTACTTGTGTATTTCACGGTGTTTGTAATAACTTTTAGTTATTCTGAAACCATTGAGTTTACTTACCTGTAGGAGACGTTGCCCATTGCCATTGCAGCTACCAATACCAAAACGGCCTATCACTCCTTCCCAAAGGTCAGAGTTAATACCAACTTTGGCATTGAAGTCATCTAGAACAAGGGTAATATCTTCTTTCTTAATAGAATTCAAAATATCCTGAAGTCGTCCGTAAAACCTATCCTTCTCATCCTCATCCTCAGTGGGGGGGGGGGGGGCATAAGAGCAGATAACATTCAAGTCTTTAACGCTTGTCTGAAATTTTGCTGTTAGAAACGTTTCATTAATGCACTCATATCCTAGAAGGGCATCACTAGTGTGTCTGCTGAGAAGCAGACCCACGCCTTGGTCATTTTTATTATCGTATCAAAAGAGAAATTTAAGATTATTTTTAAGAATCTGACCTTTATCTGTCCATCTGGTCTCTTGCAAGCCGATAATATCTAAATTATAACGGTGGAATTCTTGTGTGAGGACATCAAGAGAAAAAGCTCTGTTCAGAGTCCTCACATTCCAACTACCTATAGAGAGAAAATGGTTAGTGGGGTGTTTAAAGAAACTATGTTTATTGAGGAAATGGACGAGAGGAAATGGCGACAATATCAAACAGCCCCCTAATCGCAGACATGAGGCAAAGATCCGTTACCCCACCACTAAAGGCTGAAGCCATCTACATTGGAAGACTTCCTCCAATGTAGAATTTAACGATGTCAGTAGAAGCAAAGAGTTCAGATGCCTGTGATGATTTCTGCTCAGGATTATCCACCAGCTGATAAAACATATCCTGTGAATCAATGCACTTGGGCTGTCAACCCACAAACAAACAGAAAACACAGCGGAAGATTTTCCCTCCACAGAAGCCCACCAGTGCAGCAAAATCAGGATCCATAATCAAGCTCAGAGCCTTAATCCAGTCCAGTAAGTTTATAAGGTCAGGACAAGGACCCTGTGTGGTTGGCCATTTCTCAACAGGTTAGAAAAAAAGGAAAGTAGCCAGAGTTCTCCAGATCAGTAGGCCACACTAATCTGGCAGCCCTCTGCTTCCGTTCACTTCCACAAGAGAGTATCTTTTTTGAAAGGTACTAAAGGCCCTACTACGAGATGTCGGGGTCGGACATTAGTATGTGCTAGGCATGGCCGATTCTATGCATCATCACACGTGCATTAGTACATAGCTCTCCTTCCAGTGACTACCTAGCTACCATTTACAGGAGGTTATAAAATATGTGTAGCTATGTTTATGTAACATATTTATTGCATATTTTTGACATCGGGAAATACAAGAGAGGTTTTAACTCCTTATATAAGAGTTAATATTAATTCAAGAGGAATGAATTTCGCTGGACAGTTTTGAATGTTAGTGGAGGATGCGAGGCAAATTGATGCCCTGCAATACACTGCCGCAGATTCGAAGACGTCTAGCATTCCTGCCTGAGGCCTGCTCACTATTTACAAATTCCGCTTTTTTTACCCGGCTACAATTCAAGCACAGGCTACTACTATTTAGGGCCGACGATTAATATATCATATACGGTATATTAAACGTATTTTAATTTATTAAACATTTTTAAAATATTAAAGTATTTTAATAAATCTAATATTAGTTATTTACAAATAGTTATTTTAATAAATTTAAAGGTGATATTTCTATAAGTGAAAATATTATTATTATTATTTTAATTCTTTTCTTCCCTGAATAAATATAAAAATTTAAACAAAATCAGTTTATCTGCAGAATATCGGGTCACGTTATTCATATAAAATGCATATGATCTTGCAAGCAACATCAGCTGTGCGAACGTACAGTCGCTCAAAAAGTATCCGAACGCTATGGTTGATTACAGAATTAAGAAAAATATCTGGCAACGATTTTTTCAAAAATTAGTGATCTGGCAAGCTTCGTGTCACGTGACACGAAGCTTGCCAGATCACTAATTTTTGAAAAAATCGTTGCCAGATATTTTTTCTTAATTCTGTAATCAACCATAGCGTTCGGATACTTTTTTGAGCGACTGTACAGTGGATATAGAGCCTATCACAACCCCATTTAATTAAGCATGTCATTCAAACAATTCTTGGTTTTAGCTTTTTCTTTAGTTTATTTATTAAATAATATGACACTTGAATGTAATATATTATAAATAATATTTAATTAATAATGTATCATATAAGGTATATCAATAATTAAATATTATTTGATTGGCTAGGAAAGATGTCTCTATACTACTTTATCGAAATATTACAGAAAATCCTTGTTATATCAATGAGAATCTAATTTCGAAATCCTGTAACTTGTAAAATATGCATTTGGAAAACGAGACTGAAGATAAATATCAATATAAACATATACTTTGACTGAAGATAAATACTGACATAAATTAAATATCAGAATCAGATCTATTTAAATCTCGATTTTTAACAATATTCGACAATTATTTAAAGAGTTATGGAAGCTGGAATATTTAAAAATGAATTTTGCGTAATTTTAAATTAAAAAATTCATAATTGTCTAATACTGAAGTAATCGTTATGCATTCTTTAAAAATATATTCTCTTTTATTAAATGGTTGAAACAATACTTATTATTTAAAATTTAATATATTTCTGTGATAAATTCTTATGACGAATTACTCTTGTGAAATATTCTAGCTTCCATAACTCTTTAAATACTGAACGGATATTGTTGAAAATCGAGACTGAAACATATTTGATTATCATATTTGTCTTCGGTCACTTTTTTCTATTAAATACACATTTTTAGAAGCCATAGTGCTTCGAAGTTAGATTCCCATAGACAGGAGATTTCTAATATTTTGATAAAGCAATTTATTAAAGACGCATTATTGAGAAACAATCTATTGGTTAAAACAAACAATTTATCTGAAGAATATCTTCTTAATAATATTTTATCCACTTTTTTAATCCTTTACATACCTGAATAAATTAAGAAAACGTAATCAGAAATAAATTATTTTACCGTAACGTATATATATTCAAAGAAAAAAAAAACGATTATATCTATAGTTTATTTTATGTTTAATGTAGTTTTCTGTTTCAATGAGATGTTGGCGATTCTCTCCTTACAATAACTATTCACGCGTAAAATCATGTTACTGAAGATGCATTACAAAGTTATGAGCATCGCTAGGTTTAGCTTAACAAACGAGCTACAGCACATCGAGCTTGATGGCGCTCCTGGCTCAAAATGCTCTTTGCTTATTAGATTACGGTTAGAAGTTAGTTGTCTTCATTGTTCCCTTAGGAAGTCTACGTGGCTTTATTCTGAAAGGCGATGAGATTTACGACTAATGAGACGTATTCAAAAGGTCCCTGGTCCCTTTTTAGTGTTGTGACTGCAAAATGTGCTGGATATACAACATTAATTTCGGTAAATCAGAAATATACCTTAGTAAAGTCAACATAAAAATATTAAGATATGCTTTGAGTATAAGGAAAATTTCCATCAAGAATTAGTTCACTGCAATAAAATGCAGTTTCTCTGTATAATATCGTGTCACGTTATTCATTTAAAATGCATATGATCTTGCAAGCAACATCAGGTAATCAATTGTACAAAGGATAATATGCAGCCTATCACAACTCCATCTAATTAAGAGTGTCATTCAGACAATTCTTGGTTTTACCCTTTTCTTTCGTTTAGTTATTAAATACTGTTCCACTTTAACATATTGTATTAAAAACGAAAAATGTTTAACCTAATCAATTATTCATGTAAAGATAAATCTGAAAAGACGAAAGTTGAATTTAAATGTAAGATTTAAAAAAAAAGGTATTTTTAGAGACTAGCCTCTGATAAAAAAAAATCATTATTTTATTTAAATTGGAGAAAAAAACCTTGACAGAGATTTCTTGGTTTCAAAAATAAATATTGTTTTTTCATAATTGGCTATAAAAGCAGGGGGAAAAAAGAATGTTTCAATTTCAGGCGATGCTTTAGATTTAATGAAATGAAAAAGAAATTTAACAAAAAAATTCAATTTTACTTTGTGACTGAAGGTTAAAAAACTCTTTGTTTAGGCTAAAGAAAATAGAAAATGGATTTCAATTTCATAATGTATTTCACAATGCTTCTAGCATTCCCGGATCTAGAAAATAATCGAGGTCGGGGAGGAGAGACTGGATTTCCAATGCAGTATAACATTCCCCCTCCGTTTTAAAGGTCTTTAAAACATTTTCTTGAAAAATGAATGAAACGTAAATAATTTTAATATATGTATATTTTTACCTCTATTTCCTTTATTAAGATCTACCTGGCTTCTATTGACCTTTCAGACACGTCTTTTAAGTGTGGATTAGGATCGATGCATTCATAAAATATGCGATTTTAAATATTCGACTCCTGTAATTAGACTGTTAGAAGTTTAAAATAAATAGAAGCGAAACTGTTTTATTTTTACATTTCAAGTTATTACGGGTCGACGACTGATTTAAGAATTGTGCCCAAGAATAACTGTAGCCAACATTAATAGCAGTCAGTAAGAGGTTTTTACTGACTATTATTAATGTCAGTCAGTAAACACCAATTGATTAAAAACTGATGAAACTCATTTCACAATACAGTAATTAGTACTTTGCACTAAACGTAATTTTTGTGATTATTTGCTTTTAATGATTTTTTTTTTTTGCATTAGAGGCATATTTGTTTTAAATATATATGTTTCAGATTAAAATTAGATAAATAATTTTACACTTACACAAATAATTCTTGATCAAATGATAATTATTTATACTAGATGTTCTATATACATGTTGTAGGGCGAAAACCTATCTTCATTGTGAGAAATTATTGTTTTAAGATGGTGGGAACGCGAACTCACGACGTTCTAATAACATATTTAGTGCTTTTATAAGTATCAACTTTGGAATTACACACTGATGTTGAAAAGTCCCTCTTATCATAAGCAAATATGCTGATAACTGTGTCTCGCAAGAATGTTTGAAATAAATAAATGATGCGGAATGCAGCAGTTAAAAAGGCTGCGACTGGGGATTCATTAATTAGTAATGTCTTGTGATCCCTTTGATGCATTTGATATTAGTGCATAGGTAACTTATAAAGGATGCCATTGGACAGTGCACCAAAATTAATCTTTCAGTTCCCCAACTTCGAGTTTTGCCAGCGCTGAGAATAAACTTCGCTAAACCCCAACCTACTCTCGATGAGAACTAAATGAATATTATTGAAAATCGAGAGAGTGATATATTTGATTGAAATCTTTTTCTGCTATCACATTTTTCATAGCAAATTTAGAAGTTATAGAGCTTCGATATTAGTTTCCATTAACATAACATAGGGTTGTTCCTTAATTTGTGGATACCAATGTATTTACAGCAGCTCTTTCACTGAACAGATTCTTTATCAGGAAGTTAATTATACAGATGCAGAATAAATCTCATCCTCTTTTTAATCATCTTGTTCATCTCTGTTGCAGCTCTTTGACCCGAGGACCAATATGCGGCTAAGTTTAGTTCTTTTGCGCTGTCCACCCTTGAATTTATCTTTAATTTAATCATGCAGTGCATATTTTAATGGGGACGGAATCGTCGCATGTGATTTCCTACGGTTACTCTTTTCTCTTTTATGGTGATTAGATTTTGGAGAAAACAAATCTCCTCATGCGAAAGTCTCAAAATGTGTTTCACTGGAGTTTCTTCTCGAAAATTCCTTCTCGACATATTTACGCTTTCTAAAACTGCTTGTTTCTTGAGAAATTTCTTTTCCTCTCGATAAATCTGCTAGTAAGGTAATATTTTATTGTCATAAAACTTATTTTAAAATATAATGTGTGAACACTTATGAATGTTCCTAGTTTAATACATGCATGTTCGATGAAATGTCGTATAAAGTAACACCAAACGTAAAATTTATTTTCATTTAATTATTTATTTTCACTTTTTTTAAACTTAAGACTTACATCAACACAAAACGAAAGCAATTTCTGTCAACTTTAGGCATATTGCTCATAACCCTATTCGTTAATCTATAATTATACATAAGGGGAATACAGTCAAATCAAATTAGTCTCTCTCTGCACAATATGCTGCTTAAAGGAGGTTGTAGACTCCTTTCCATAACCTCATCACTACTTACAATGTCAAACAATCTAATGTTCAAAGTACAGCTTACGCATCTAGAATCAAAAGCATTAAGTTTCATGTTACCTTGTTTACAAAGGGTCCACGTTTCACTTCCGTAACAAACTCTAGAAAGAACCAAACTATTAGAAAAAGATTCTTATCAGCTGCTAACTGATCCTTTATACGTTTATTAAGCTCTTTGTAACGCTTTCTGTTAGAATATTTCTGCAGTTCTTCCTTTCCAAAATAAGCTCCAGTGCTTTATCACTAGAATAATTTTGCCTCCCCTACTCCTTTTTATCCAATAGAGTATTGTTAGTTTCAAGAAAAGCCTATTTAAAATGGTCCCATTCTTTCTTAGTAGTAAGCAAACCATGATTTCTTCAGTAGTAAGCAAACCGTGATTTCTTCAGTAGTAAGCAAACCATGACTGTCATAATGACTAAGTAACCTATCATGGTAAGCCTTATCTATAACTGGGTCTTTCAGAACTAAGTGTTCAAGGTAACCTTTTTTAACCTTAGCACAACACCTTTTAAGTTAAGTTGCAGGACATTTTTAACAAGTTATCAGATCCAATTTCATCTCCCTATATGACCGGATATTCTTAACAGAACTAACCCATTTGATGCTAATTAATATGTAATTAATCATAGTCTTATGCAGCCCATCTAGTGAAACCCATGAATACTTATGTATGTCGCGGTGTTTGTAATAAGTGTTGGTTATTCTCAAATCATTAAGTTTACTCACCTGTAGGAAGATGTTGCCCATTTCCATTGAAGAGGGCATATAACCCCTTCTCAAAGGTCAGAGTCAGTACCAACTTTCGCATTGAAGTCGTCTAGAACAAGGGTAATATATCTCTTCATCACAGAAATCAAAATACCATGAGGGTGTCTGTAAAACCTATATTTATCTTACTCATTGGCATCTTCAGTAGGAGCATGACAAGATATAACATTCAGGTTTTTAATGCTTGTCTAAACTTTTGCTATAAGAACTCTTTTATTAATGCATTCATATCGTAGAAGAGCATCACTAGAGTGTCTGCTGAGGAGGAAACTTATGCCTTTGAGATGCTTCTTATTTTCCCTCCCTGAAAGGAGAAATTTATGATTATTTTTAAGAATCTGACATATATTTGTCTACATGGTATTTTGAAAGCTGAGAATATCTAAGTTATAACGGTGGAATTCTTGTGTGAATACATCAAGCGAATAATCTCTGTGCAGAGTTATCACTTTCCAACTCTCAGTGGAGACAGAATGGTTAGTAGGATGTTTTAAGAAATATGTTTATTGAGAGAGAAATGATTACAATATAAAACAACCCCCTAATCGCAGACATGATGCAAAGACCTGTTTCCCTCACTACTAAAGGCTGAAGCTATCTGCACTGGAAGACTTCCTCTAAGGCAGGTTTGACGATGCCCGAAGAACCAAGAGTTCAGGTTCCTGGGATTACCTCAGATCAGGATTATTCATCAGCTGATGAAACGTATTCTGTGAATTTATTCACTTAGGGCTCTCATGCCACAAACAAACAAAAAGCACAGCAGAAGATTCTCCCTCAACAGAAGTCCACCAGTGCAGTAAATTCAGAATCCGTAATCAAGCTCAGAGCGATAACTCAATTCTGGTTGGGTGTATTTGGGCAGTACCAGGTCCCCGTGTGGTTGACCACTCCTTAACAGGGTAGAAAAAAGGAAAAATAATCATAGTAGTTCAGATCAGTAGGCTACACTGACCTGGCAGTCTTCACCGTTCCACAAAAGAGAATCTCTTTTGAAAGGAGCTAACGGTCTGCACCACGAGAAGATGGGGTCAAACTTTACGTGTTAGGAATGGCCGGATCTGTGCATCATCACAGGGTGCACAGCTTTCTTTCTGGTGACTACCTAGTTAACATTCACCGACCATTAATTAGCAGGAGAATATTCATTATTAAATTTATTTGAAATTTGTAAAGATGTTAAACTTTTAGACATATTATTAATGACAATTTCTTCAATAATTATTTTTTATCCTTTAGGACTTGATAGATTAATTTCCATGTTTCTCATATCATTTCTTTTCAACGTTAGTTATTCTTCATAAAAAGTTTGTTTCAGATTTTTTTATTTTTGCTGTAACTAAGTTATGTGGTTTCTTATACTCATTTTCATACCTATCACTTTTGATGTTATTTTTACATTTAATCCAAACCCTCTACGCTCCATTAAATTAGTAATATCCATTATGATCCCCTGTTCGGCAATATTATAGTTATTAAGATGTTCTGAATATTTTACGTTTTTTCATTTTTCTTCAAAATTTCATTGTATTTATTTTTTATAATGGCAACAGTCGGTATTTTCGTTTGTGTTCAATGAAGCTTTTTTTGTTATATTTAGAGCAGTTCGTTAAGATTATTTACCTTTCAATAATTTTAAGCTCATAACACCAGTTAATTTCCAGTATTTGATATCGGTTCAGATTTTCCATATATTTTCTCATCTTTTGATTCAAACTGCAACGAGATAAGGGATAGCAATTTTACTCAGTGAAATCATATATTCATACTGAATTTTTCCATCTAATTTTACATTTATATGGTCGATACTTGTGCAGAATAAATGATTACTTACTATTTATCTACTTAAATCAATAATTATCAGATCATGTTCCATCTCAACTAAAAGATTTACATACATTTCGAAACCATGTTTTTTAACGTTTAGTATATCAAGATTAAAATCTCCTACTAATATTTGATTATGTGTTTTAACAGTATGAGATAACCATTCATAGAAATTGTTTAGGAAATGGTTTATATCGGTGCTTGGTGATCTGTAGAAAGTTAATGTATTATAAATTATTTCACCTTTTATGACTCTCAGATATAGCGTTTCTGCAGGCAAACTCATTTTCTCAACTGATATTGTGTTTCGGTAGTAAACGATTATTCCCCGTTATTCTTTCTTATGAATATCTGAAAAATTTGTTCAAAGTTGTTTAATTTATATTTTTTTTCAGCATCAGTAATATTAATTTCGGTTAAAACTATTATGTCCAAGTACTGTGTGAAATCTGCTATATTAACATTAAATGAATACCAGCGCTTTCTTAAGCTCCATATATTAATGTGTATTAAGCTCAGTTAGTTGCTGTTTCTAAATATTTTTGTTTCTAATGAAAATCATTTTTCTGCTTCAGGGATATTGTTTACATATACATTTCCTTTAGTAGTATCTAAATCTAAGTAATCCAGTTCACTAATCATAACAAATCAAAAGAAATTATAACATATCAAAATCAGTTAACATATTTACATGAATAACGTTCGCTACTTTATCTTTTCTCAGCATGATCTTACCATTTGTACACCATATAGATTTGTAGTTTTTGGTCTTAGCCAATGTCTTCGTTTTCCAGAAAATTTCTCTGTTGATCGCTGTTAGGTCTCCATTCACAGAAATGGGAGATTCCATATCGCTTATGTCCTCATTCGTAGTTGTGAATTTGTTCCTTCGTTTGGCCATCCACTCATCTCACTGGACCCTTGAATTGAATTGGCTATGATGACTGTTTTTTTTTTGTCTTATTTCTTGATGGTAATCTGTGTATGGCTTCAAGGCTTAGCTCACTGAACTGTTCACTTTTCAAGGTTCGTGATGTTTTTGTCATTAATTCCTTTAAAGTGATTCCGTCTTCTTGGCTTTGTACGGGAATGTTTGCATTCCGATTTCTTCCGTACTGATCCAAATCGTTTATGTGTTGTTTCATTTGCATTACTTCCTTAGCTAGCTCTCTGTGTAAATTCTGAGAAACAGTAAGTGTTTTCGTTGGTTCTGTTTGTCTGTTCTCCTGGTCTTCCAGTTTGCTTAAAATTAAATGGTATTTTTCCGCAAAGAATTCTACAGATCTCCTTAAATTCTCTTCTTCGGTTTTTAACTCCCGGATTTCGGTCAGCAAAATCCCAAATTAGTTTTGCATAGAAGTCATGTGTTCGTTCTTTTCTTTTTGAGAATTGTTATTGTTTCCCTTGTCTAAAATCGCTTTCGGTTTTTTTTTTGTTTAATTTCCAGTCACAATACAACCGAGTATTCTTCTTTTCTATGGACAGCTTTTGCAATTTTTCCCCGTTGTTCCTGAACAAACACAATACAGTTTGTCTTTGCATCCGCTGCCAAACTATGCATTTGGAGTTAGGTGTTATCTTTTCTCCACATCTGTTGCAAATGGAATCATGAGGGGAAATGATATGCCTCTTCCAAAAGATCCACTGGCGAAATAAGCAACAAGAACCACACTACACAGAGAGTGCAGCAAGTAATCCAAAATCTCGTTCAAGTTATCTTTGGCAGCACACAGCACATAATGCGCTGTACGTGGAGACAGACGTAGGACAGTGGAAAGAGGAATAAAAGTTAATGGCACTTACAAGTTCGAAGAGGCCCAGAAGATCAACCGACTCTGGTCGGGGTTATGAAGGGTGGGTCGGAACACGGCCGGCTAGCAGCAGCTACAAGATAGTACGTTCAATCACGACGAATGTAGAAAGACTCCCTCAGTAGCTCTCAGTTTACTCGTGACTCTCGTAATGTGAGCTTGTCGCCGCATTCAGTCTGATTCTAGTGGTTATAAATATGTATTTTCGTGCAACATGACCCACTGAACACAAGTAAGCTTCTTCATCTGGTACATACTCAATAGAAGAAATACAGATTTTCTCTAATCAAGATTAAAATTCCCCGCCTTGCCCACGGTCAGTAGGGGACACCGTTGGGCTTAGAAAGGCCGCCGTCTGTCGGATGGGACGTTAAGCCGTGGTCCACTGTGCGGGAGAATTTTTTTTTTGACAGATGTTAGACTTTCTTTTGACAGATGGTAGACGGGAGTCTGCCATCTGTCTCCCAACAGCTGTACCAGTGGGTCCCCTCCCCCAACCTTTTCTGAGCCTTCGGGGTCCATGTGACCTGGGCATTTAGCCCATTGTGTGCAAAAAAGTGCCGCTCAGAGGTAAAATAACCCAACCCAACCCAAAGCCATCAAGATTCGAGAGAGATAAATTCGTCAAGCTGTGGCATCAAGTGCTTCAATAACTGCTAAGAATTAGGTTGTTTTACCACTGAGCGGTACTTTTTGTACACAGTAGACTAAATGACCAAGTCACAAGGACCCCGAAGGTATAGAGAAGGTTGGGGGAAGCAGACCCACTGGACAGCTGTTGGGAGACAGATGATAGTCCCGGACAAGCCCATCCAGCGTGTTATTTAATGTGCACAGGGTGTAGCTCTCCCGCACAAACTGTGAAATGCAGATTACGAGCCTGGCGCGCTACTGACTAAGCTCTCCTCTTCCCCCTCCCCGCCCCGTAACTGCTAAGATGACGAGCCAATTGGGTGATAAGACTTTAGTGAAGACTGAGAAGGCATTAAGCATGTCGCTAGAAGTCCGAACCGTAAAGTGTGTGTATATCAGTGGCAACCTTTTGCACAAAAAAGCTCTTAGTCTCTGTGCGCTGTTTAAATCTACCTCAATGGTTCAAACCTCCAGCCGAAAAGGGATAACGTTCTAATGAGAAAAAACTCAAAAACAACAAGATTGATTTAATCGTTTTACGAACTACTTCAACCACAAAAATTTCCATCCCTTATTCTTTTATTCTTCCATTTCCCTCTCTCTTACGCAAATAAAAATACTATTAAATTATACTACCGTATTTCTACGATTCTAAGACGCACTTTTCTTCCCATATAAACATCTCTAAAAACGGAGTGCGTCTTAGAATCGCAGTTTTTTGTTTCGTTTTTTTTATTTCCCGCGCTTTGCACACAGTCCTACACGTTTTGTTTTTACGCGGAAACCCCGCCTCCAAGTTTGACAGTTATCGCATTCTCCAAATGTGGGTATTTTCCCGCGCTTTCCAAATGTGAAGCCACCGTTATTTCATTATATTGGAGCTCTGTGAGTGACTTATAGTGAACTTGGAACCTGTATGTTGCCTGACAACCTTCCGCTGACACCTTTCGGAAAAAATTAAGAAAGCGCCGGCATCAAAATTGAGGGAATGGGTATCAACAGCTTGGAAGATACTCCCAGAGAGAATAGTGCAGCACCCATTTAAAAAATGTTGCATCACCAACGCTCTCGATGGCTCAGAAGATGATATATATTATGGGATAATGAAGATAAAGACGGCTCAGAAGAATCAGACTCTGATATTGATTCAGAAGGAAGTGATGAATAACATACCTACTAATAAACAGGTAATATTGTTGCTAGTAAATTGAATTATATTATAATAAAATATTTGTTAGATATATTTTAGCGTTTTATTTTTTATCTTAGAACCAAAACTTTTCCTCTGTTGGTGGCACTGAAATGAAGGTGCATCTTACAATCGATGGTGTCTTAGAATCGAAGAAATATGGTATTTTGTCCTATGTACCTTTTATTACACACTTTACATTACTGTATACATTATAATAAAAATAATAAATATTCCCTCAAGCGGCAGCTTGCTACAGAGGTTTGACAGGAGTCTGTCATATGCCATAGTAGAAACTCTGTGAGGAAGGCGAGACCTCAGCAGATAGATAACAGAAACATCGATGTCTTACCCGGAGCTCGAAACCACGTCCATCCAGCTCGAATCCAAATCCCCGTAGTTCAGTAGCCAAGTGCACTAACCATTACATATTCTAATCTTATTACCATTACATATTATAATTAATCCATGTATATTGCTTTATAGGGATGTGTACACAAACATTAATATAGTGTGCTCTATGAGAGATTTAAGGAATTTTCACGGGTAATTTGAGTATACGAGATTTTTGCTTTACGCCCTAACTTTAGAACCTTGCCCTCGCCTAAAATGCGATTCCACTGTACAGCGAGGATAGTAAAATGGTGGATTGCATTAGAGACGATGGCTAAGGGTGTGTGTATTTTTACAATGCATGCTCTTAGTCGATTGCACCTCAGCTACTGCAATGCTCCTTTTTACTATGAATGGAAGCAGTTTATTAAAATTCTATAAGCTCATAATGAACATTGCGTTCACAATCTCTTGCACTGTATCAAATACAGTAAATTATATGACGCACTTATTATATCGCAGACTAATTTAAAATAAATCTCTCTGTAGTATAGAACTTGCACAACTGAAAATGTCAAATGCCTCGCATACTCGGAGATAGTTTACGTCGAATAATTCTGACATTTAGCTACAATTAGCAGAAAAGGCATGTGGTTTACCCTTAAACGATTCACGTTCCTACCCTTACGATCTCCTCGTTTATTCCGTGAAGATTGCTGACAATTCGAAAGAAACCAAAGTTCGAAGAACAATAAGTATCTCTTGACTATAAACAGTCAACATCACATCATGATCGGCACATTAAAACATGGATATACCGCACATTATTCAACTTTAGATGGATTCATGATGAGTTTATGCGGAATCCACACAACATCAGCGTTTGAAAGAGCAATCTCATTGTTTTCAACAGAAGAGCATAATCAGAATTTGTCAGGAAAAAGAAAAATTACGATTTTGACAGAATTTTTTTTAATAAAGTCTGGTCTATAGAGAGGATGGTGTGAATAGCACCTCCTATATTTTACAGTAGTATATTCTGTTTGTAAATTGCAGTGGAGTAATACATAATTCGCTAAAAATTCTTAACTCATTCAGATAAAACCACGGTTCTATTACGGGGTACGTAAAGCAAATGCCATTATAAAAGAAAAATAATATATAAGCTCACAAATTAAATGCGAATTCACTATACAGCGAGGATAGTAAAATGGCGGATTTGAATTGGAGTTATTCGCAGTTAATGATTTTAGCATAATAGAAGGGTACTTCAAATGAAATAATAGACCAATTCAGAGGGTGAATGCATCTTATTCTATTTCACTGGCACCTGATGAAGCCCATTTTGAAATTTCGAATTACAATTTGAAAGAAACCAAAGTTCGAAAAACAATAAGTGTTCCTTGACTGTATACACAGTCAACATCAGATCAAAATTGTCACCTTAAACATGAACATACCGCACATTGTTGACCCTTGGATGGATCCCATGGGGGTTTATCTGGAATCCGCACAATATCGTTTAAGCCGTTCAAGACGTATCATCGTTCTACACAACACATTCAAGGTGATACTTGCACCTAATTCTACTGTGACGAATTATTTTTATGTACATCCATACCGTTGCATGACGGATCAACGATCACTCAATTCGTTACCCATACATAGCAATTATGCACTTGTAATTTGAACCATCTTATAATTGATATCAATAATAATAATATCTCGTATTTTGTTTTCTTTGTGCAGAGGTGTACCATGAACTTTGCAAGCCCACAAAGTATAGACAATGTAATGCTAACTCTTAAGCATATATCTTATCACTCTGGATCACGTGACATAAGTTCTCATTTCGTGAATATGGTTGGTCCCTTATTCACGGTTAAATTTTCGGAAAAGTGAAACATTTTCAGAATTTGCAGCCACTGGGAAACTGGTCCATATTTATATACCATTCTACCGATCGTTATAAGGACACATTAGAGTAAATAACTGTCAATGAAGTGGTCTTCCGCGCACTGTTCGTAGACCGCGTGCCATCAAAGTACCCTGTAAGGGAATTAGTAGTAGATAGCTAGTTAGTAAAAATATATTCCGAAGACAAAATATTATATCAAGAGAGCAATATAAATATCGACCAGTATCTCTCGCATTCTTAAGAGTGATTTAAAGATGGATGATTAGCAAAGAAGTACCGAACATCCTCAAAATGCCTTAAAGGAAAAAGAAAAGCTGGAATCAAAACATTTGTTTAAGTAAAGATCGGTTCAAGTTGCCAAAATATTTACTTTCTGATGAGAATCTTTGCCATCGAAGAATTCAACAAACTAATCATGTGTAAGCTCAAGAAATTTGTTTCGAGAGATGTGTAAAATAATTCCAAAAGTTTAAAGAGGTCATCATCATGTTTCTGTTAATGGTTTGATAAAAAAAAAAAACGTTTTTGCGGTAAAAAAAATACTGAAAATTCTTTCCAAAATGCACGGTCTGCCCCAAATGTTTCCAGGGATGTCCTCATGGAAGATATGTATAAATTAGTAACGTTTTTCTTTTGTAAACAAATTCACTCTGCATCATTACACATGTCACCTTTCGAATATACATCATACACTGTCACCAGTGCTTCTAAAGTTATTGTATCACCTTTCGAAGTGATGTTAAGCATTACTGTTTAAATTCTATACTAGCCGCTTGAATATGAGAAATATCCGTTTATCAATGGTATTCCATGGTTCGTTTGAGCTATAGGAATAGATACAACGGTTAGTGGTTGTGACAAATCAGGCGAATACGGTTACCTAGCTGACCTCGTAGTAAAAATTCGAAGACCCGATAGATATTTTCACGAAAACGTGCAGTGTCAGGCGGTCTACCCTGGATCATCTTCAACGCCTTCCGTTCCGTGGCGTAAACGCTCATACCTTTTCGAAAAACACGAGAACGCCATATATATTTAACACTGTTAGCTTGTTGCAAACACAATATGTGTTTCTGTGGTACGTTACATAAAATTTAAGGTTCATTTGTGGCTCGTCCATCTCAAACTACAGTCACACTGAGTACAATATATCAACTTCAAAGCGTGTTGCACGTCATCGTAATAGAAATGTACTACGTAGGCAGAAGCATATGAATATCTCCTGGTAAAGTAACAAAAATATTCCTGGAAATTTTTGAAATATACCTTGTAAATCAAGATGATAATCTGAAATGGTAGTTAAACCTCATAGTACAAATCATTTTCGAAATCCATAGTGTAACTTCAGCAAGATTATCTGACTTGAAAAAATGTTTTAGAATTCATTAAAGCTTCAGAGTGGTTTTCAGATAAACCAGACCAGAATCTTTTAACTAACTTTAATCCTAAACAGAGCACATATTTTGCGATTCCAAATATCACGACATTGAAACTCTTAAGCAATCTTGTCATAGCAGATGTCAATTTCACTTGAAAACAGCGTATACTTCTTTAGATGAACAAACTAATTACCACAAAACTTAATATTTGCTAAAACTTAATATTGATAAAAATTAATATTTGATAAATCTTAATATTGAATCAAATCTAATAAAATTGATAATTATATTTGCTGCCGCATTTGTTGTTTATCATATTGAATAATTATCATTTCTTGCTAACGATTATACATGTACTTAATTAAAATATATAAATCTCCTGAATATGCTGCGACTATTGATTTATTGTAGAAAAATCTTCTATAACTATATTACTGAATCTTTCGATGGAAGAGAAGGAACAATAGTTTATTGAATTCCATCACGTCAATTCATTGGTTTTTAAGCATGATTATTTTACCAAACATTTAAGAGTGGAATCGAATATAATTTATCCTTCGTTGTATTTTTCGAACTCTCACCAGGAATGTAAATTATATTTCATCTGTTCGGTGCTGTAAGTCTCAAGCTACGATCGGTCATAAGATCCTGCTGATATCATTTTGAGCCAACTGGAGATGTCTAAAATTTCTTTAACTTAACCAAAATGCCTGGAATATTTGAAATCGTCCTGAGTGGAGTTCTAACTCATGTCTCCCAGCAGCATGCCAGGCATCATAGATTATACGTTTTCACTAGACCATTATAGACTATAGGTTTTCATTAACAATATGACATATAAGCATTCCAGCATATTTTTGTTGATTCGCCACTGGCGTCATCCTTGTCGCGAATCGGGCAACCAAGTTGTCCCATGTGATGAGACTTTATTACTGCATTCAATATATTTTGTCATGTAGATTTTATATCACTACAAAAATGTTTTATATTTTTATAAAAATATTTTTTCTAAAGTTCCCAAACTAAGAATACAAGAGTTCTTGGCCACTAAACAATAACTTGCAATCCCGTAGTTCTCACAACCCTGTCTCAGTGGATGTGGAAATCAGAACTGCGAGGTTGTAATGATATCGGAAATGCGAATGTAGCCAGTGATCAATAAGAATTTTATAATTGCTTCTCTTGATAGCATAGGTTTTAATAGAAAAAAGTTCGTGCTCTCCACCCTATCGAGGTATGTAAGGGACATCGATGGGCTTGGAAAGACCGCCATCCCTCGGATAGGTCATTGAACCGTGGTTTCATGTGAGGAAAGACCATACCTTGTGCAGGTTAAAGAACATGCTGGATGGGCTGACAGGAGGCTACCATCAGTCACCTAAGAGCTCTCAAAAGGTCTCCTTCCCCTCAACTTTCTCTGATCCCTCAGGGTCCTTGTGACGTGATCATTTAGCCCATTGTGTGCAAAAATATGCCACTCAGATGTAAAACAACTCAAAAAGATTGAACAAGCAAGTCTTACCAATACTTAACGTTTGTTGCTCTTTTTACAAAGAAGACTTCTTTTTCCAATATTTTAAATTCCTTTCATCCAAATAGTTGGCTGAAATAATTTCTAATATAAATGTTCTGATGCTCTTACGGTTTCCTCGACTCTATCAGTGGGCTTGGAAAGGCAGCAGTCCATCACATGAAACGTTAGGCTGTGCCCCGTATACTAGAGAGCATGCACTGTACACGTTAAATAGCATGCTGGATTGCCTTGACGGGACGCTACCATTTATGTCCAACAGCTGTCTAGTAGGTCGCTGTGGTGGACCGATGGTAGGAGAAAACGACGTTGATTTTTATTTCATCATGTGATATTAGATTTTCTTTAAACTGCGACGAATGTGGTGTTGGGTTAGATGACAAACGATTTACCCACTCTGTAGTAGAGGACGATCAATTAGTCTCTTGATTGCTTTCACCCTTATTTCGGTGAAATAACAGGTTCGCGAGTTGTTACATCCATACCGATGTATACCTCAGACTGCTGCGTCAAGTGATGTACAGAAATCATCATCATCATCATCAGTTTATTATAATGGTAAGGTTACAAACAGCATATATTTGTAATACTCTTATTAACCCAAGAGCATCTAAGCTCATGTAGGTTAACTTACAAATTATTTAAATACATAATTTGGGCAACATTGACACTCAACTTTACATAAAGAAAAAATGAACAAAACAATACAGGATTTATGAAAACGATTATTTTTATTTTTTTTTTTACTTTAACACTGAAAACAGCTGTCAGCATTAGTAATACTCATTAGATAATTAACAGTGAGAGATCTGAAATGCATAAAATTAATTTCATTCCGAATTATAATCGGTAAAGCATTTAAAACTTTTTGGGGCCAAATAATCAAAATGTTTGTGTATAAATTCTTTTTTTTTCAAGTGGTAACAGAAGTCTTTTCCCCATCATCTCGCATAGAATAATTTGTATAATGTATCACTGCATTATTGTTTTTTAAAGAAGTAATTTAATGTTATATAAACAAATAAATATCTCAGTGGAAATACACCTGAAATGGTATACTTACGAAAGATGGTAACATTTTTATATTTATTTGGTAAAATTTGAAATATAAATTTATTTTGCATTGAAATCAGATTCCTTAATGATGAAATGTATGTCCTCCCCAACTTGTAATACCATACTGTATAGCAGACTGAACCCAAGATTTGTATAGTATTATTAACATTTTATTACTGAGGATTTTTTTTAATAAAAAAAAAATATATAACATCTAAGTGTGTTTGTTAGTTTTCCAATGTGCAGTTTCCAACTTAGGGAGCTATCAATATAAACGACTAGGTATAGTACCTTCACAGCAACAAGCTGAGTAATTATTGCATGAAAAGTTATGCAATTTTAATTTAATCGAATGTGGATTGTTTGCTTTCTTTTTTAGGTTAAATAGAATATACTTAGTCTTTTTCGTATTTAAATGTAACCCATTTAAATCCAACCATTTCATCACACATTTTAGATCAGTGTTCATGTTATAAAGGAGATTTTCCAGAGAATCAGCACATAAAGTTAATTATGTATCATTTGCAAAAGTGTTAATATAGCTATTTAGTTTTAATTTACATAGATCATTTTTGAATATCAAAAACAATGTTGGTCCCACGACTGAACCTTGTGGTACACCATATGAAACATGTTTTGGGTTACTAAGTGTATTAAAAAGACTAACACATTGCGTTCTGTGCTGTAAGTAGTATTTAAACCATTTTAATACAACACCACGAATGCCAATAGTTTCTAGTTTGCTAATTAAAATTTCGTGATCTGCGCGAGTTGTATAGGGACGACACAGTTTATTCACACTTATTTACAATCACCTGCTGGGAATCCTCTCGACTCCGTAGGCTTTCGCTGCTTTGCTGCTGCAAACAATTATGCAATGAGGTGGAGAACAGCACTTTGCAGATTCTCGCTTTACCGACCACAAACTCGGCGACAGGATATTCAACCTTTGCTTACAACATAGTTCACTAAGAACTCATTTCACTTCCACAGAATTGTATTTGATTTACCAAGAATCTTGATTCTCACATTGAATCGAACCCTCACTTTACAGGTTTTTCTTTGAGTAAGAGCAGCGTCCCTTGACGCGTTTTCAAATGTCCTTCCCGTTTGACTGCGACGTTCAAGACTATTCTTTCCTTATTGCCTGGCTCGTCTCCAGCGCTCATATTCGCGCCACATGCTAGTTGTAAAAGGCCATAAAAGGTCTTTTTGGACTCGTCATTTTATGCAGGCAGGCAGCTCAGACCCGGAAACAAATCATGAGTCACAGCCCCGCAATAGTACTGCCAAAACACATTTAATACATAAAAATATTTACAACAACAAAAATACAATAAAAATGCAACAATAAATAAAAATGAATAAATTAGAGGGATATGACAGTCCCCTCCACCCAAACTTCATCTGATCCTCGGGGGTTCTTGTGGCCCCGAGGTACACAATGGGCCATTTAGCCCAATTTGTGCAAAAAAGTGCCACTCAGAGGTAAAACCACCCAACCCAATCAAATTAGTAGCTACTTTAATTCGTCAGTTTGCATGAATCTGTAACTTCCTAAACAAAAGAAACACATATTAGGCTTAAAAGTCAATAATACTAAACAGGCCAAAGTCATTCTGAAATCTTCAACCCAATTTACCAATCAAGAAATCAATCTAAGGCTGTGTTTAAATATTTGAGCATTCCATATTCACAGTTTCATTCGTTGTGATAACGATGTCTGTTGGCTCGACACTCCACAGTGGAATGAGCGTCAAGGGATTCAAAAATGTCACTGATGTGAATCTGCAGAGACAAGATTATAATCGCCACGCCCGTCACTCGCATTCCTTCACGCCCGTCACTCGCACGCCCGTCACCCGTCACCGCCACACCAGTCATATCGCATTCGCAAGGCGCTCATGAAATTGACTTGCTAATAAAATGATGAATGCGTACTAAAACATTTAAGTGAAAATGGAGGGATGGATAGTTCTTTGAAGATTATTAACTTAAAAAAATCAGATGATATTAAAATTCTGCTGAGTTTTTAAACTGTTTGTTTGTTATTATGACATTCTCATGAAAGGCGAACGTATAAAAGGGGTTTCGTAAATTTGTTTTCCTTAAATTCAGAATGCAGTTTGAATCTTTTATCTTAAATGTTAAAAAAATGTTTTTTAAATCCTATATTTTACCGTATTTAGCTATATTTTATTCTTTTCTCAGTGGAAATATAAATTCTTTCGGTATAAAAATATACCGTGTACTAAATGTTATAAAAGGAACTTTAATCTCTTCGCTACACCACTTCAATCAGTAGTGTTAAGATTAAAAAAGTGTCATATTTAAATATAATACGCTGGTTTCGCTTTGCTGGGAAGCAAAACCAAGCTTATCATGCTAGTTAAGACAATGACAGTGATTTTAACCACATATCTGAATGGATGTAAAAAATTTTATATATATTATTATAATATTATTGCAAGTTGCCTTAGGATATATACATACAGGGTGTCTCAAAAATATAGGTACAAACTTTTAGGGGAGGTTGATAACATCTGAAGGAATGAGAATTGCATAGGAACACATAACCGGAAACGTCACCGTAATTCAATAGGCAGCGCTGTTCATCAGTGCGCTAGAGGGGAAATTTCGGATTTCCTCATTCGAGCGGTAGTCGGCTTACGAAGAGCATGCAAAGGTATTCGAACAGGGAGCTGGCAGACATGCACTTAGTGTATGGAATAGCTGAGGGCAACCGACGAGCCGCAAAACGAATGTATCAAGAACGCTTCCCACACAGACATGTACCGGGCCACCGTTTGTTTGCGCGTGCACATCAAAATTTGTGCGATTATGGGTGTATCATCTATGAAATGTATCATCCAGTACGCCATTTGTAATAATTATGTCCAATAAATGTTTTCTCATTAATCACTGTCTTATGTCCTTTCAGATCTTGTACCTCTGCTATCACTTTCCCATGACGTTTCCGGTTATGGGTTCCTATGCAATTGTCATTCCTTTTGATGTTATCTACTTCCCCTAAAAGTTTGTACCTATATTTTTGAGACACCCTATATATATATATACACATACGTATATCAAAGGAATAAAACAATGATTAATAACTATAATTAAAGTAATAATATTTAAATATATATTTATCTAACAGTTAAAATAATTTCAAATTTTGTATTCTTATTGTAAAAGTCTATATTTATTATTATATCCATTTTATATTTATATTCAATCTTTAGATGAGATTAATATAACAGAGACAAGATATTCTAAAGTGACCTGAGATAATACTATACTTAAATATATGCCAAATTGTTCTTCAATTGATGGCGACATCAAAATGGTTATCATAACTTGAATATCGAAAAACCTTGGGCAAGCATAGATCGGTATTTGTTTCGTTTTCCGGAGGAAGTATTCTCGCTAAATAGGGCAATTTTAAGTTCGCCTTGCTTTCTAGTTGTGCTTTGAAGAAAATATTCTTGTGAAATGTGTATGTAAATATAAAGGTTTGTTTTCCTTTTTCACCATATTTCCAGTTATTAAAATAAAACGAGAGTAGTCACGTCCATTTTGGCGAAATTAGAACGTCAGTTTCTTCTCCCCACCCACTAAGATTTGTTCTTCGAAAAAATGCTCTATAATGATCTTTGTGAATTAAAAATATGCAGTTGATATATATATATATACATATGTATTTGTGTGCATGATATATTTGTTCGAAACTCGGAAAAATCCCAAAACCAACAACCTCATAATCCCTAGGATGACGGTTTCAGGACTTCATCCTCTATTAATCGTTATTATATTACTACTGTCATTCGTAGAACCAAACTTGTATCATGTAGGTGCATAGCATTATCAAAAATGGAAATGACCTCTATTTGACGTCGAAGAATGTAGTTGAATGTCGATGCATTTGAAGTGGCATACTCATTTAAGTTTAAAAAGTTTA
Organism: Ryuthela nishihirai; assembly: GCA_038380435.1. Lineage (NCBI taxonomy): Eukaryota > Metazoa > Arthropoda > Arachnida > Araneae > Heptathelidae > Ryuthela > Ryuthela nishihirai. Next base: position 49,962,226 of record JAWZYU010000016.1, on the reverse strand, counting down.
TTTCTTATTTTAGTTATATCTAAAATTGTGAATATTTTTTACATATTTTTTATGGTATCATCTTATTTTATTTGATAACATTTCTTTCACTTCGACTCCCTCCCCCCCTCCATTGAAACAAAATTACCGCCGAAAACATTAATTTAGTAAGTACAAAAATTATGAATCGTTTCAATCTAATATATATATCATCATACCGGTGATTCTCTATGCTTCACCCATAAGATTTTGAGAACTGCGGTCGATGCCCCCTGGTTTGTCACTAACAGACAACTCCATAAAGACCTGGGCATCGACCATATATATATACACATATAAAACGCACCTCAAAAAGAATTTTTGAGGCTGTAACCAATAATCCCAATGAGATTATTTCTTCTCTGATTCTTTACGATCATACTGTTTTGAACAAGTACAAGAGGCCTAAAACGGTAGCGTTCTCTGAGGAGACCTACCCGTTTTAGGTTTCTTATACAATTTTACTGCTATTTTTAGCTTTTCTTATGTTTGTCTTTAGGGGCCTACCTAAGGGTGGTTTACTTATATAATTTTTTTCTTACTCATGCCAAATAGGCATAATTTTATGATGGAGATGGTTAGGGGTAAAATTATTACCTGGTACATCGAATATGATTATACAATCTACGATCTACGAATCTATATATGTATCGAAGAAAAGAGTTGATTTGAAAATAGTTTCTTCGCATGTGGAAATATTTGAGAGGAAAGAGTTGAAACACCTATTACAAAGGGGTGTCCGATATGCATGGGGACAGTGATCCTATGTAGGGAGAGGTTGGCAAACGGCGTCCATGAAAACCACGTTTGGGCTCGGTGACACTGAAAATAAGGGACATATTTCAATCAAAATTACAAAATATTAAGCCGAAAAAGCTACTAAGGCTACTTTCTTCCCATATGAAAATTAGAGATCAATTATCCTAAACATATTCATGATGTTAAAGAGAACAAACCATGCGCCTCACCACTCCGTTTGCCAACCTCTATAGCATCGCTAATCAGGGATAGGGATCAGAAAATTACGACTTGGAGAAAACCACATACATATATCGGGCATGTTTCCTCCTTGAGAATTAATCTAAATAAGAGAGATACTTTCCATAATTCCATCCTTGCCAAGCAGAATGAAACTTTTATCCCCATCCACATAAGACATAAAAGAGTTGGTGAGGTGTAACGACCGTCTCATTCGTTTCAACATGAACACTACAAACAAATTTATAGTTAATATTTGTAATTGTGCGACATTTTTAAACCTTTGATGTTGAATTTTTCTCTCCACCCACTGCTACTGGTCCAATTAATTTTAAATCTTTGCTGTCTAATATATGCCCTGTTCCGATCAGTGTCGAACTCAATCTGACAGTTGACCAGAACATAGGTTGGGTTGTTTTACCTCTGAGCGGCACTTTTTTGCACACCATGGGCTAAATGGCCAGGTCACATGGACCCCGAAGGCTGAGAGAAGGTTGGGAGACAGATGGTAGCCTCCCGTCAAGGCCATCCAGCGTGTTCTTTAACGTGCACAGGGTATAGCTCTCCCGCACACGGGGCCACGGCTTAACGTCCCATCCGACGGACGGCGGCCTTTCCAAGCCTAGCGCTGTCCCCCTACTGACCGTGGGCAGAGCGGGGAATTTTGCGGAGATAAATCTCAACGCTGACCCAGCTGGGACTCGAACCTGGGAACTACAGATTACGAGCCTGGCACGCTACCGACTGAGCCATCCCCGCCCCACAAGAACATACAAATAGCAAAGTATGAGTGCCACATTGGACTTAAAAGAGTTAAACACAAGTTTTCCTTAACCTATTATTTAGGAGTTGAGTGGCTTAGTTGGTAACGCGCCAGACTCGTAAACTGCAGTTCCCAGGTTCGAGTCCCAGCTGGGCCAGCGTTGAGATTTTATCTCCGAAGGATTCCACGACTTAACCTTAGGTCAGTAGGGGACACTGATGGGCTTGGAAAAACCACCGTCCGTCAGTTGGATACGTGCACAGAGCCATACCTCTGTGCACCTTACAGAACACGTTGGATGGTCTTGAGGGGATGCTAACCTCTGTATCCTAACAGATGTCAAGTGGGTCCTCTTCCCTAACCTTCTCTGAGTGCTCGGGGTCCATGTGACCTGGCCATTTAGCACATTGTGTACGAAACAGTATATCTCAGAGGTAAACAACCTTAGCCTAGTTCCTTTTAGAGAGACAAAAAAGAGAAAGAATATTTCAATATACTATATTGGAATAATTTATCTTCGTTCTGGAAGCTAGTATAGTGAACTTTATTGATCTGGTTGATGAAGACGTTGAGAGAAGGTTAAGAAAAGGAATTTGGTTACTAACGCGGATTCTTCACGTTGGTTGAGCTACATTTGAGCGAAGTGGGGAAGAAAAGCAACGCACACTTAAGATTTAGCACAAAGTTATATCATATCCAGATGTGGATTGATTGGTGGGTAAAACTATTTTTGAATTTAGATCGCAACGATGTAAATGGGGAAAATATTTCGTGGTATCTAAGATTTCATTTTTTCTCTGGCGACCTAAGTGCAATCAGACTTATATAAGCAGGCCCGGATCTCGAAATAAGGTAAGGGGACGGGGGCAAGCGACACAATCAAGCCAGATAAAGGTAAAGTGGGGGGGGGGGGGAAGAATGGATTTCCATTTGCAGGATAATATTTTATCCTTCGTTTCAGAGGTTTTTAAAGAAAAGCTGAAATATTCTCGAATTATGCACAAGTTTAATAGTTATTGACTTCTAGTAACCTTGTTAGCATTCGTAAAGGAGGACATGGCACATTTACACCCACCACCATTCCGCTCTCTCTTTCGGTTACGTTTTCTTTAATGAATAATTCTTTTAGGTGAAGATTTGCAGCTTTTGTAGTTGCACCAAATAAAACAGATTCCGTTTACTAAGTATTTAACATCACCTTATCAGTAGCACACCGTTTTTCCTACAGTTCCAAGAGCTTTGATTCGTGGCGCCATCTGTATGTGAACAGGCAAACTTAATCTCTAGTACTATTCTGAATCCGTTAATGGGGGAAAGTGTTTGTATATTGTTTTCCAGACCGCAGTTAGAAACAATAATCGAGGGGTGAGGAGAAGTGACTGCGTTTCAATTGGAATATAACATTTTCCCTTCCTTTTTATAAGTATATAAAATTTCTTGAAAAATGAATGAAAATCCATAAATATGTTTAATAAGTTTTTTCCTCTCATAACCTTACTATCCTTCTTACAAAAAAAGAGGGGGGGGGGATGGCCCTTGCCGCCCTCGTTTTTAATAAATTACCTAATAATTTTATGGGCATTACCTAAATACGCAACGTAGTAGAAATGTAGCGTTTTAATATACACAGTATATCACTGTGGTTTCAACTTCCGTGATCCAAGAACAATTTCAAGCTGAATGCGCGAATCAGGTAATCTCCAAACTTGATCTAGATCTATTTGTAATATAGAAATTTACAGCTTGGGACTGTATTTTCAAAAATTAAAAAAAATCAGTTTAAATTGTTATAGTCAGCCATTTTTTTAAGTTTGATAATTACAATCAGAGACGAAATTATTTTATCTAAAAATAATTTTCCAAAATATCCCAACATCAGTTTTCGTTTTAGAATGCCAATAAGGTAATGAAAGCCAAAAAAATTATTAAATTTCTACATATTGCACAAAACTGGAATAAAAAACTTCTAAAATAAAAGTTATGATTATACCAGTTTTATAGTATATAATAGTGGTTCTCAACCTTTTATGCTTCACGTACCCCCTGGAAATATGTATGTAAATGGTAATCTTGTATAGATAGATAAAACTATAGTTATAGTATAACAATGACAATAAAATTTGTTACTAGATCTAGCGATTTTTGAGCTCTCATGGCATAACCCAAAAACTTTTAACTCGTAGCCCAAGTTGAGAACCCCTAGTATAAATATAAGTTACATACATTATATTTCAACGTTACACTACAATAAAAAAACTATTTTTTTTCATTTTCTGAGCTCGATTGTATCCTCCCCCCACTCCCTCCTTGTTTAATTTCTATATCCCAGTCTGTGTACAAGCAAAACATCACAAATATTCCCAAAACTTGAATTTCCTTTTACTTTATGTTCAGTGCTAGATGCGTCTTTCTAAGATACAAAAATGAAAGGAAATAGAGTCAGGGACACAAAATGGCAAGATGGCCCATGAGGAATTTCATTCATATATATATAGGGACATATTTAAGGATTGGAGGCAGGGTACAGGTCTCAAGTGTCCCCACCGCAAAGCCTAAGAGAAAGACTCAGAGAAACCGATTGCGCAATTACGATGACGGAAGTTTATGAACGTTGCCCAGTCTACTCCCCAAGTGAGATCCATGGAGCCATCACTTTTTTTGGGGGGGAGGGGTGATCTACCCCCTACCCTAAAAAATTTATAAGCTGAATATTATTTTTTAAATTTTTATTCTTACGAAATATTTAGTCACTCCTAGGCATAAATACAAATTGTACCTCTGGTCTGTTTTTAATTATAGTCTGCTTTTTTAATATTTACTTAATTATTACCTTTTTGAATCCGATGGGCTTGGAAAGGCCGGATGGGACGTTAAGCCGTGGTCCCGTGTGCGGGAGAGCCATACCCTGTGCACGTTAAAGAACACACTGGATGGCCTTGACGGGAAGCTATCATCTGTCTCCCAACAGCTGTTCCTGTGGGTCCCCTCCCCCAACCTTCTCTGAGCCTTCGGGGTCCATGTGACCTGGCCATTTAGCCCATGGTGTGCAGAAAAGTGCCGCTCAGAGGTAAAACAACCCAACCCAACCTTTTAGAATATTTCGTAAAAAAAAATCACCCCCACCCACACAGAGAAACAATTTATCAAAATACGCCAATTCTGATATATGCAGTCCTCGAGCAATAAAAGCTTCAGAGATTTGATGAATTTTAATTTTAAAAAGAAAACATCTAACCATTTTTCCCCCAAACATGTGTTGTATAAATTGCAGATTGGGTTTCATAATTTATAAAAATAAAGGTCGCAAAATCGGTATCTCAAATGGTAATAGTTCATGAATTCAGCTGCAGAAAAGTTGCTTTTTTTTTGAAGTTTCAAAAACTCAATATTATAAATCATCTTCAATAGACTTCACTTAAAACAAGTTAATCAAAGTTATTATTTAAATTAGTTAAATTAGTTAATAAAGTTATAAATATATTAATATAATTATAAATAGTTAATATAATTATAAATATATTAAAATTAAATTAGTTAATAAAGTTAAATTAGTTAATCAAAAATTTCGTTGATACTCGAGGTCTGCCTGTTTCCTACTTTCTTTTGAAACGCTGCCAATTTCTTTGATCTAATCATGTAGGGTGAGCAGATTTGGATTGGTAAATATATGGATATTTCAATCTCCCGGTTGCAGAAAGTTGAAATTAGAACAGTTAAATAAATGTTATGATTTCAATTTATGGAATTCAACAAAGGAGCAATAGGCATTACGTACCTATGACGTACAATTTGCAGTAAGTGGAATTAGTAATAATTTATCTATTCTAAGCTCTTCGACTACAGATAGTTATGCTATATAAATAAACGATAAGACTTTTCCTAGTGCCGGAAGCGTAGAGGTGTGCCTTTTCTCGTGGCACTGCTAATTCGAAGACCGTTTGTGCAGTGCTTGTGACAAAAACTCGTACCTGGGCGACAAAATATGCTGCTAGCGCGAACCTATTGTCTGGTGCTCAATTCAACGCGTTATTGTATAGAAAAAAATTTCATGTAAATGTAAAAAAGCTTAAATACAGTGAGAGCGTTATTTAAAAAAATTCCTCGTGAACAAAAGTGTGTATATTGACGGAGTTATTTGGAAAACGAGTTAATGAAATACATGCAAATCGAGAGCCTATTTTTTTTTTCGCCACAAAAAATCGGATCATTTAGAAGTCCCGAAAATTCGTTTTGGGACGTGGGACAATTGTCTAAAAATCGGCCTCGACCAAAGCCCGGGAGGTACGAAAATCCTATGATCGTAACAACCAGAAATTGTGTCAGATCAAGGGGAATTTCCCTGCATTCAGGAAGAAACTTGCGTTACATCGTCACAACCTGATTCCCTTCAACATAACCGCAAAAGCTACTCTTCTATATTTTAAACGTAACTTAGACAAAAAAAAGACCTGATCCCAGATACAAGCATCCGCTACATTTCTTCGAAAAAGGGTTAATATGTGGTAAGAATCATAATAGAAGACCTACTTGGGTACATACGACAATACATTTGTAGAAGTCAATAATGTGATGTACTCAAATAATTATTCTTTCTAACGCTTCAAATAACGTCTGGCTCTTAAAAAAGTGAGGAGCGGACATATGCAGAATATTGTTTAGTCGTGAAAAAAAACATCTTTATAAGCCAATTATTTCATGAAATGTATCCATTTAAAATACGAAAATACTGTTTTAACGACAATGTAAATATTTACTACGAAACTAGAGTCAGTAATTGTGTTCCTTTGTTTAAATCTCCTTTCATTTCGGATGAAAAATATTTCATTAAATATATAAACAAATAAGACTGCAGTTTATTTTTAGTAAGTTATTAACAAAATTCTTTCTTTCTTTCTTTAATAAGTGAGTTTCGATATCTAAAGCTACGAATGCAAGCTTGTGTATAAATCAATTGTCTCTAACTCATTTTTTCTATCCTATATATAAACACATATCGATTGTGCTGAATATGCGATGCTCGTTGAAAAAACAGAATTGTTTGTTTTCCGTGTTTTGCCCCTCTAACAGTGTAAATTCCAACTAATGGATTACAGTAAAAATACAAATAAAGATTTAGTCATTCATCTCTTAAAATATAAAAGCTGAAAACCTTGGTTTGCCATGAGTAGGATTCGAACAACATCTCCATCCCCATCTTTTTTTAAGCTTATTTTTTCAAGTTCCATGTCTACAGGACACGTGTGATAGTGTACAGGACTCCTGAGATATTTGACCACTGAAAGAAAGCTGTGTTTCTCCCACCATATCACGGGGGTAAAGAGACAAAAAGTTGCGTTTTACCCACCACACCATGGGAGTAAGAGACCGAAAATCTGAGTTTTCCCACCACACAATGGGATAAAGTAATTGAAATTCTGTAGTTTCCCACCACTCCATGGTGTTAAGGAAGCAAAAAGTGGTGTTTCCCCTCCACACCATGGAGGTTAGAGCTGAAAAGCTGGATTTTTCCACCGCGCCATGTGGGTAAGAGGGGAATGTTTGCCTCCAATGCAAACATCTCGACCTTCAGGCTCTATCATCAAAATTTAAAATTTCTAGCGTAAACAAATAGTTCGCAAAATTCGTTAAAATTTGTCATTTTCCAAACATTCCGACCAATAGATTAAATTTATTTAGACATTAAAAAAGGAAATCACAATATTTGTTCAATACTTATCCAACCACAAAATAATTTAAAATTTATCTGTAAAACAATTGAATGTGAAGGGCTGTTCCTAAAGACTGAGGACAACAGATCATTTCTTGGAAAACGGGTTTAAAATACGTGATAAGAATCATAATAATAATAAAAAAAACTATTTGCATACATACGATAAATACATCTGTAGAAATCATAAAGATGATTTACTTATAAAAATTCTTATTAACTTTTCAAATAAATTAGCATGGATTTTCCAGAAAAGGATCTTTCCGCACTGAATTAGAGAATACAAAATCTGAGCTTGTTAAACCAAAGCTCAGAAGTAGTTTTACTTTGCGTGTTTGCCATGGGGCAGAAGTCTCATTAGTGCATTATAATCATATAATAATATATATTATAAGCACATTACTAAGACAGCTTATGCATACATTAAAGCATATTACTTACTACATCAGAAGCCTACAATAATATCCGAAATATTGCTTCTTAGTAGTGCACAACTCTAATTAACCATGGACCATTAAACACTTTGATAACCAGCAACGAACCATTAAATATTTTGACATATTACCATAACGCCGCATCTAGAGAGAGGCGCGGTCTTTTCTACATAACGTAACAGTAATTACGGAGAAAGGTGGTAGTGGCTCATTTTAAAGTATCTTGTAAATGATGTCATCAGCTAAATAATATTAAATTGGAATCTGCTTTCGTTAAAGAAAAAGTTTGTTCCCAAATTATTAAAATATGCAAATGTTTACAGTGGTTACATAGGCTTTATTTCAGGAAAAATGACGATACATTATGACCTAAGAAATTTAAATGCACAAGGATTTTAACAAGGTAGTAAAAAAGGCTATTAGATATCGGAGAAATAAAAGTGTGTTAATGATAAATGAAAATTCTCAGACTTTGAATGATATGCGTACAGGATAAACAAGGTAACCTTCTCAATTCGGCAAACTAAGCAGCTGCCTAGATTGCAAATTTTCAATAGTGGAATATTTCTACATAGAAAACCGCCTTGACATGTAATAAAACAAAAATTAAGCGATCTGCTAAAGCTGTGTGTAACGATATAATATTTTAAACAAAATCACATAAGAATATTATTTTGTTTTAGAATCCTCTTTCTAGATTTCATAGTAATAGAATTGCCCGGTTTAAACACTAGGAGGAAATTTTCCTGCAAATGTTAAAAAAAGTTGTTTTTAAAAGTATGTTATTTTGTTCAAAATTGCGAAATGAATTGATGTGGAATATTTGAAGTCCTGCACTGACCTCGCAATTAATACTATTTTGTTTGATCATTTTCTGAAGGTAATATAACGAATAAAAAGTAAACCACCGAATGGTTTATGTTTTGTTAAACATTATTATACATACTCGTATTATTATTTCTAAATCAAAACAGAAAATTCTCCCCTTTGACTGCCAGTCTCCCCTAGAGTCTTGTACGATGAATAGGTTTCAGGTTAATTTTTTATAGAGTCTTCTTAGGTGCTTTAAACTTTAATTATTAAGAACTAAATAAGATACAATCGATTCTCGATTTACGCGAGGGTGCATTCTAAAAATGATCGCTTAAATTAAAAACACACAAATCAATGATAAACTTCCCTTAAGGAATAAAGTAAGTGCTGTAGTAGGGACACGTTCACCATGATAATGCACCCCTTCACAAGGCAGGTATTGTTACCGAATGGTTCCAGGAACATGCCAACGAGTTTTCCTTGCTTTATTAGCATGTATAGTTCCCACATCTAAACCTTATCAAGCAGCATTTGCATCAAATGCGTGGTACATTCATTTCCACATGGTACAGCATTCCTGCACAACGCATCCAGCATCTTGTAAGTTACATGCCCCGACGAATTCGGGCTGTTCTGAAGACCAAAGGGGGCGCAATACTTTACTAGGTAGGTGTATTTAATAAACTGGCATCTCAGATAGTTCACACTGGAGAAATATATGAAAGGGTAATTTGTTACACACCCATCATAATTAATCAACGATGTGCGTCTCCCTTTCACACACTCAGAACTAAAAGTAATTCTAGAGATTCGTATATTTTAAAACTTTTCTCCCATTTGCGAGAAATTCTTGTGCGTTTTTGATCTTTCTTGTTTGCGTAGGTTTTTCTTCATGCTGCGTGGTATTATTCAATCTCTAAAGCTAAGGAAAACAATTTTTTGAAAACAGAGCGAAATTGATAGAAGCTGTAAGATTTCCAAGTTAAAAACACGAAAATATTTAATTTAGATACTAAAATTAGTATACTCTTCTCACAATGTTTAGTGAAAAGAAGCTGTAGGAGTTTTGCAAAGGCTTCATGAATTTACAGCACGAAAATTATGCCCTTGAAACTCGAATAATATATTTTATTTTCATGTAAAATAAATTTCCCCGTAGGACAGTTGCAATTTTATTCGTAAGTAATCCTAATACCTTTTTTCATATATTTATGAAACGGTTAGTGACTTTTTTTAATTCAATATATGAAATCATTCGCATGATTCCGTTAAATGACAGACTTTTCAAGACCTATAATTATCATCGGTAACGTTTCATGAATATGAAAGCCTGAGGGGATTTTTAAAAGTTAAGTAAGTAAAAAGCATCTTGAAGTACCAACGGGAAAAAATTGTTTTCATCGTATAATATTAATGAAAGCTGAAATAAATTACATTTATCAAATCGTTTTGGCGCTGGATGTAAGATCATGAATCTTTTTCAACCACCTAAAACCTCTTTGGGGTAAAACTATTTACGGCTCAATGCTGGAAGCTTGATATTTAAATTTAATATATTTTTTTTTGCTTAGAAACCTTATAGTCGCAGAACGTTTAATTACTTTCGATCGCCTTTCAACAAAATCTTCTTACCTTTAGAAGGATAATTATTTTTGCACAGTACAGTAGTAAAATATCACAGGAGATATCCTGTAAACATGGAAATCATGAAACAATAAGAGAAAAAAAATTGGCTTTTCCTTGAGTGGAATTCGAATCCATGTCTCTTTGTAACTTGCTAGGCATTCTACCCATTACACCATCAACTACTAACGTTTTTTCTTCAGCTAGTGTGACTTTCCATCATTTTTATTTCATTCGCTCTTTAATAACTCCATTTATAAATCACACTAGCTGAAGAAAAGTGTTAGCAGTTGATGGTGTAGTGGTTAGCATATCTGGCATGTTATTAGGAGACATGGGTTCGAGTCCCACTAACGGAAAAAACTTTTTTTTCAGCTTATTATTTCATGATATGACAACAATTAACTGGGTGACAGACCTTGTACTATGGCATAGAAACCAAAGGATAACCTAAGGATGACAGTTGCTAAGATATTCAAGAAGATTTAGTGAATTCCAATTGTTTAGAAAAACACGAGAAAATAAGGAATGGCAGTTGTTCAGAACTGTATGATGTGCAAGGGAATGACAGTTGTTCAGAACTTCATGATGTGCAAGGGAATGTCAATTGTTTAGAAATACAACTCTCCCCAAATTTACACGGTACTAGGTTTGCAAGGTTTCGGTTGTTTCACACGGTCAAGTAAATGCGACCAGTTTCGATTTACACGATTAATAAATAAATACTCCGCTCAAGCAGCAGCTTTGCCACAGAGCTATGGACAGTAGCCTGTCCGTTTATAGTCCATAGCACAAAGTCTGATTGGATGGCGGGACCTCAGCAGAAACACAATACAAATATCCATGCCTTATCCGCGGCTCGAACTCATGTCCCTCTGATAAATAGCCAAGCTCGCTAACTTCACGACCACAGGACGACTATAGACTCGGTTTTATTCGGTAAGGATTGAAATTTTTTAAATATATATTTTAGATAAAATGCATCTTATGATGTAGCAGTGGCACAGCGTCAAGGGATATTATTAGACACCTCATACCAAAGCAAAATTCAACTGAATGTATTTTTTTTCATGTCATTTATTTCCAAGAAGAGATAAAAGTACATCACTATATTAAAAAAATCGTAATTTGTTACATTTATATTATTATTTAATTATATAATTGCAAGTTGTATTTATAATATTTTTTTATTATTACAATATTATATTTATATTATTTCGCTAAAATTATATTCTTGCCATTGCAATTTAATTTGTCGCGCGACATCTTAATGAAATAAAGCTTGTTTTGAATGGGCAGCGATATACGACTTTTGTAGACTGAAATTTTCAGACTAGTGTTACCCGCAACTTTTCCTCTTCAAGGCATGCGACATGAACAAAAATTATATTCGGCGTTCTATACATAGTTATAACACACCTAGAACCATATATCTATACTTGTCGATCTGACTTCAAACAAAAATTTACTTTCTAATAGATCTGAAAGAGTGGCTCAGAAGATTCGAGTTCGAAACAGGAACAACCCACAAGATAGTAATACAGTCATGTACACCATAACTGTAGCTGTGATGAGTAGAGGATTTAATAATTGACAAATGCAAATTTGATTTAAACAGTAACAAAAAAAAGATTTAAATTTATTTAAATTTTCAAAATCAACATAATTCCTCCACCAACTTATAAAGGTGGATAAATTCACATTACAATATGTTATCCTATTTCCAATCCACTCGAATAAATTCAATATTAAAGTGACAGTTAAACGCCGTCCCGTGGCCGAGTGGTTAGCGCGCTTGGCTACTGATCTAAGGGACCTGGTTTCGAGCCCCGGGTACGGCATGGTATGTATGTGTCGTTTTTCTGCTGAGGACCTGCCATCCTCTCAGATCTCCTACTATGGCATATAAATTGACAGGCTCATATTAAAGAAAAGTGACAACAATCGAATTAATATGAATTAAAATGATTATACCCTGATTAAAGATTTATCCATAACGAAAACGGAGTTCCGCTGGACTACAATTGTGCACTCGGAAATAATAAACAATTATTACGAAGACAGGAGACCGAACACGGGTCCTATTAGCACCATCACCCCGCACAGAATCCCTTCGCCGGCTGAAGCGGGCAAATAACTCAGGCAACACCCGGGAATTCTCCGACACTAGGGGCCAATCAGATGCCATCCCCGGGCAAACACAACGTCCGCAGTTATTACACGAGTAGGACGGAGTCTTGTTGCCAGATCTCAAAATAAAAAAAATGAAATTACAAATACCAATAGGTCCGCGACCTATCACTGGTAAAATTCTTGTTTTATCTCATTTTTTGCAAACGGGTTTAACTTTATAGACTATTTTAGCTTATTTTATAATTAATATTACATGGAAATATAGGAAATATACATGTATATACACCAAGGAGCCAAAACATTATGACCACCTTTGTAATATGATGTTGGTCCTCCATGTACCGCCAAAACAACTCTTACCCAGTGAGCATGGATGCTACAAGATTTCTAAAGGTGTCTTGTGGTATCTGGTACCAATACATTACCAGCAGATCCTTTACCTCTTGTAAGTTCCGTGGTTGAGCTGCTGCAGACAGCATATGCTGTTCCAACACAAACCACAGATGCTCGATTGGATTGACGTCTGGGGAATTTGGATGACAGGGCAATACCTGGAAGTCTTCCACATGTTCCGCGAATCATTCTTGAACAATCCAGGCATTGTGGCATAGCGTATTATCCTGCTGAAAGAAGGCACTATTAGATATTAGAGGGGAATACCTTTGCCATGAAAGGATGTACCTGATCTCCAATGGTGTTTAGGTAAGTAGCAGACGTCGTAGTTTCCTGCGCATGAATGACTGGACTCAGGGTTTCCCAGCAGAACTTTGCCCAAAGCATTACCCTTCTTCCACTGGCTTGTTTTCGTCCCACGATGCATCCTGGTGCCAACACTTCCCCAGGTAAATGACACACACATACCCAACTGTTCACATGGTGTAACAGTAAACGAGATTCATCGGACCAGATTCATCGGACCTTTTTCCAATCATTCAAGGTCCAGTTTTGATGCTTGCGCGCCCATTGTAGGCTCTTTTGATGGTGAATCGAGGTTAACATGAGCACTCGGTGCATCCTGCAGTTACGCAACTCCATTTTCAGTAGGGTTTGATGTACTGTGTGTTGTGGCCCATTACTCCCGTCACCAGCATTCAAATTACGGGCGAGTTGCGCTACAGTATCCCTTCTGTTGGCTCGTGCCACATGGGATAGCCTTTACTCACCTCTAACATCGATAAGCTGTGGTCGGGCCGCTGTTTCATGGTTTTTCACTCCTTGGACCACTTTTCAAAGGTACTAACCACGGCTGACTATGAGCACCCCATAAGCCTAGCCGTCTCGGTCGTCTGGCCATTGCAATTTGGCTTTTCTCAAACTCACTGAAGTCCTTTGTCTTTCCGATCTGAAGAACAAAAATAACACTGATTAACAGAGCTCAGTATCAGGTGTTACTTATACCGTTTCATGACCTTTGCAAGCTCCGTCGTTTACCTGCAGTTACTTCGATTTGCATAAACACTCGCTGGTCATAAGGTTTTGTTCTTTGGTATTGTGTATTATTAGAAATTTTATTAAACTTATTTATTTTAATGAGAATTCGCTTCTCCAAAGTTGGATTTCTTGTTCTCTGTGATTTTTTTTTCCACTTTCACAAATTTAATTTATTTGTCATCAGTGGCTCGTGGTCAACACAAGAAAGAAATGTGTAGCAATGTAGTTCGTGGGCCTTAGTTTGTCTAGGACTGAAATAGGCTAAATAGAAATGTTACGTAAGTACACTGTTTCATAAATATCATATAAATACTAATTTTATAAACTAAAGCACTAGGTGTTGGTACAAATGGTTAATTTATAATTTATATTAAGTTCATAAATATCATTATTTCAAATTTCGTCTCGAAATTCGATATGTACAATATTAACGATGAGTATTTTTCGTGACCAAACAGAAATATATGAGAAATCAATATAAGCATTTTTGAATCCGTGCAAATAAAGTAACAAAATAGATTCTAGACCTCTGATAACTTGTCAGGTGCTTTGACCACTGAGCTACAGGCTGCCGAACAATCATCCTCTATTAGTGGCGTTAAGCATCATATCATAGAATTAGTCTTTGGAAATGTAGATGACTAATTGAAGACTCTGGTTCATTACAGAGCTACATTTCCAACGACTATGCTATAGAGTAGGGGTTCTCAACGGGGGGTACACATACCCCTGGGGGGTACGCGGTATAAATTTTTGGGGTAAGTAGTGAGAGCTCAAAAGTCGCTAAGTTGGCAACACTAACAATTCCAGCGACTAGATTCATTTCTTAAAGAAAATGAGCAAAGGATTCCAGACTTTGAAAACATTAGACAACAAATAAACGTTCACTTAAGCATTCTTAGATCTCTTATAAGGCAATATTTTCCACCCCCTGATGAAACGCAAGAATGGATTCTAGACCCCTTCACATTTGATTTGGAAAAATGTAAGCTTCCATTGTCCAATAAAGAAGAGTTGATTGAGATATCTTGTGACAATATTTTAAAAAGCATTCATTCCAAAAAGCCATTGATTAGTTTTTGGATTGAAGTGGAGAAGGTATATCCGACTTTGTCAAGAATTGCAGTCAAATATTTGTTACCTTTTACAACAAATTGCTTATGTGAAATTGGTTTTACATCTTTAACTGCATTAAAAATAAATATAGGAACAGGCTGGATGTTGAAAATGACTTGCGACTCTACCTTAGCAATATAAACTCCAACCATTGATGAACTGTGCAAACGTAAATAAACGCAACCAATTCACTGATTACCCAGTAAAATGTTTATAATTTCATAAGATTTGTTAAATTGTTTATGTCATTCTTTTGTGTTTATCGATATATGTAATATATGAATACAAAATTTAATGTATATATATTATTTTGTTCCAATTGTTATGCTCTAACTATAGTTTTATCTATCTATACAAGGTGTACGCCAGTAAATACACATTTCCAGGTGGCATGTGAAGCATAAAAGGTTGAGAACCACTGCTAATAGAGGATGATTGTTCGGCGGCTGGTGTCTCAGTGGTCAGAGCTCCTGACATGTTATCAGTAAGGCTTGGGTTCAGATCCCACTTGTCCAATCACAATTTTTCCTCTATATTTATCTAAATATAAAATTTATATACGAGGCACAAAAGTAACTGTACAAGTAATAAATGCACGAGAACCTAGATCAGGGTACCCATTACGGCCTTCCTGCCAGCTAGCGATCGCCCTTTAGCAAGCTAGAAGTCACCCACGGGATGGGTAAGCAGTAGAGTAAATTTTTAAGAGTTAGGTTTTTTTTCCTACTAAATCTTTTGGATTTATTTACTGCAAAAAGAGAAATGTGTTTTATCACGTTAAGCGTCAGTTAAATAGTTTAACACGTTAAGCGCCTTAAAGAGTAAGAAGATTTAACATGCTAAGTGCCAGTTCATTTATTTCTTTATATTCAGACGTAAAAAAATGTAGCTCTCCAAAGAAATCCTAAACTAAAAGTAGCCCCCGGTGTGAAAAGGTTTGCGCACCTCTGACCTAAAGGATGACATTTTGCAGAAACACATAATGCCCTAGGGGATGATATTTGTTTAGAAAAACACGAGAACCGAGAGGATTTCAATTGCTTATGAATAGAAGAGAACGTAGAGGATATTAGTTTTTCAGAAATACATGTCTTAGGGGGTGATGTTTGCGTAGAAAAACATGAGAACCTAGGCGATACCAGATGTTTAAAAATGCATGATGTCCTAGGTAATACCACTGACTTAGAAATAGAGGAGAACCCAGTGGATGTCGGTTTTTAGAAAAGCATGATGTACTTTGGGAATGTCAATGGTTTTAGAAATTCATGAGGGCTTAGAGGATGTCACTTGTTTAGAAATTCATGATATCCAAGAGACGCCAATTGCTTATAAATACAGAAGAATTTAGAGGATGCCAGTTTTCATAAATGCGTGATATCTTGGGGAATACTTTTTGCTTAGAAAAATACGAGAATCTTGAAGATGTCAGTTGTTTAGAAATGCTTAATATCTAAAGATTCTAGAGATTGCTAATAGTTTAGAAATAGACGAGAACCTAGATGGTGTCAGTTTTTGGAAATGCATATTGTCTTAGAGAGAGTCTTTCGCTTAGGAAAATACGAGAACCCAGAGGATGTAATTTTTTCATAAATGCATAATATCCTAGTCGCAAGGATACACAACTCATTGCACAACCCATTGCATCAGCGCCACGGATATTTAGAAATAAGTTTCATTGTCTGTGAGCCAAATAAATGATTATCTCATTTAATCCTTTTTTGTTTTCTAGAAGACTACTGTTGATTTCAAGAATAGTCTGCTTAATATTATACCACTCGGATATAATATGATGGTGGCAAAGGGGACATGTACTCCCCCCTGAGAATGCTAGTAAGAGAAGAAAAAATTTTTGAAAATAAGTTTTAATCTGTAATACAGAAGGGGAAAGGTTATACTATAATGAGAATTCGAGAACTCCCCCCCCTCCCCCGCGTCCTTTTACCTTTTTCCGGCTCGGTTGAATTCATCCCTCGTCCCTTCTAAGTTTTTCTAGATTCTTTATACTATCTTGCTCAACTTCAATATTAAGCAAACCATCTCAAGTCCTGAGAAATTCTAAGGCATTTTCTAAGGCGCTTAGTGGCTGATAAATCCAAAATGGCAATATACACTGGTTTCTATAAATTAAGGAAAATACCTATGTTAGTCAATGGGAAGCTAAGGTCAAAGCTCTATAACTTCTAAAATAAGCATTTTTTTGTTTTGAAAAATGTGATTGCAGATAAAGATCTCAATCAAATAAACCAATATCTCGATTTTCAACAATGTTCCTTCAGTATTTAATGAAGTACGGATATTTGAATAGCGATAACAATGCAAGGCACAAAAATTGACTTCAGAAGTTAATTAAAACTTAGTAATAAGTATTGCATCAAGATTTTAATAAAATAAGTTTGTATTTTAAAACTTTGTGTAAAGACTTTTTTCACTATTCTTCTGTTTTATACAAGTTTTTTTTTTTTTAAGACTGGCATTGCTGTTGTTAAATATTCAAACTTCCATAACTTATTAAATACTGAACAAATATTGTTGAAAATCGAGATATTGATTTATTTGATTGATATCTTTATCAACAATCACATTTTTCAAACCAAAAAAACTTATTTTAGAAGTTATAGAGCTTTGACGTTAGCTTTCCATTGACTTACATAAGGATTTTCCTTAATTTATGGAAGCCAGTGTAGATGCACTAAATATCAAACACAATTTTAGTGTCCACACATTATAACAAATATTCAATTTTATATATTTGTTACCTAATATAGCTATAGATTTAATTTCAAAGAAGGACAGTGGAGGCGCATCATATGCGTATTTAGCTTAGGCGGATTCAACTACACGAGCTCGGTAATAGAAAAAAGAAGAAATAGCAATTTTTTTAGTTGGGGAGATTTCGCCATTGAGAGGCTCTGAACCGAGCGTGAGATGAGATACGTGAATCTGCTATTCTTTTAACCGTTTTCTGTTCCCACTATCATAGTGTGAACATATTTCCACCCTGAGTATGATTTTAGTGTTTAAAGATACATATTTCTCGTAAAACATGACCACTAAACGCAAGCCAACTACTTCATCTGCTGTTATATCAAAGTAGCAGCGATCTGTTCCAACACTGGAGTTTTTTCTCCAGTGCTGCGATGCTCGACTTATTGAAAGACACGCGTTGGTATCCAACGTGACACATAAATTTGGTCGCAACAAATCTAGCATCCGTGTCATCCAAATTCGTCAAACCGTGACACAAGTGTTCCAATAACTGCTAAGGTGACTTTAATGAAGATATAAAAGGCATTAAACTACTGGCCGGAAGACATGAACCATATCCGTGTACTTATCGATGGCAACACGTTGCAACTCTGTTCAAACTTTCCGCCGAAGACAAGACAACCTTTTGGTGAGTGTTCAACCTCAAAGATGCAGATTACTAATGAAGCTGCATCTGCTGATTAAGAAGCAGCAAAAGGATACTCTGAAAATTTATAGAAGAAAAGGGCTATCTTCCAGAACAAATTTTCAATCCTGATGAGACTGGGTTTTTCTTGAAAAAGAAAATGTCACCAACTGTCATTATAGTTCGAAATCAGAAAGACTAGCTCTTGACTTCAAAGCGGCTAAAGACCGTGTGACTTATTTTGTGGCATTTTTTTTTCATTTTTTTTATCTCGTTTTTATAGCAAACGAGATAATAGTTTAGCTTTGTCGTCTGTCTGTCTCTTTGTAGACATCAAACGTTTTTGTTTACAGACATAAATTTAAAATTACTTTGTGTCGGATAGGTATTGAGAAATATTATGATACGCACTTTCCGAATCTCTCTAAAGCTATAATTACCCCCTCTAGCGGTGGAAGAAAAAGTTGAAAATTCCAAAATTTCAAACGAATATTGAAAACGATGTATCTATGCTAGAAATTTGAAATTTTGGTGGTAGAATGTGAATGTTACGAAGTTTCTATTCCCAACAATGAGTTTACCCCTTAGACCTAGAAGGGGTGGGAAAACACACCTTTTTAGCACACCAGTTTTAGCAGAAAATCGGTTTTATTAGAGATAAATGTAAATACTTTTCGGGTTAAATAGGAATTAATAAAATATCATGATTCGCATTTTTTAAATCTTCCGAACTATAATTGCGCCCTCTAACGGTGGAAAAATTTTTAATTTCTAAAATTTCAAACAAATATTGCAAACATTATATTAAAGCTCACATTTTAGTGGTGGAATGTGAATGCCATGATGTTTCTTTGGCAAGAATGAATTGACCTCTTAGACCTAGGGATGTGTGGGAAAAGACAAATTTTTTGTTTTAGCAGATAACTCTTTGTATTTAGGGATAAATGAAAAAAAATAATCTTTTTAGGTTTCGATAGAAATTGATAAAGCATTATGATTCGCACTTTCGGAATCTTTTGAACACTATAATTGCGCCCTCTAATGGCGAAAAAGATTAAAAATTCCAAAATTTGCAGCGAATAGTGCAAATTTGTTGATATAATTATTATCATATTAATGATAGAAATATGTAATTTTGGGGGTGGAATATGAGCGTCATGAAGTTTCCATTTGAAAGAATGAAAATGATGATTAGGCAAGTCTTTTTTAATTTGATTGGTACTAATGAAATAGTATAATTTTCATTTTTCAAATACTTAGTAGTTTTAATATATATATATATCTTTTACAGGTCACTGAAATGATGAAACAGCAGAGCTGTCATTAGTTTTACAAATAACATGTATAGAATAGAAATTTGAAAAATCACTAGTAGTTTTTAAGAGCTATTCCACTGATAGCAATAATCTATCCACTTTTCTGAGAGAGGTGTGGGAAAGGCAACTTTTTAGAATTAAGAATTAAAAGACAAATACTTTTATGTTGTATAATTATTAATGAAACACTATTTGCATTTTTCCCATCATCCGCTAGCTGAAATTAAAATTTTTAAGGAATGAAACAGTAGGTAAAGGAAAAACTTCTTTCTCTTTGGAAACGAGATTCTCATATGCGTCAGACGCGATATGCGTTGTTCTAGTTATTCTCTATTATATACTGTACATTATCATATAGTGCAAATACACATTATACATTTATAGATATTACTGTATCGAGCTGTATGCACTTGACCGTGCATACTGTATATAAGCGATTTAAAGGATTTTCAAAGGTAATTTTGACTATACGCGGTTTTGTCTTTACCTGCTGACATTGACCTCTTATAAGATGCGACTCCACTGTACTTACGACAATGAGTGAGTATATGGATTTGGGTTGGGTTGTTTTATCTCGGAGCGCACTTTTCTTGCTCACAGTGGACAAAATGGCTAGGTCACAAGAACCCCGAGGCTAAGAGAAGGTTGGAAGAAGGAGACCCACTGGACAGCTGTTAGGAGACAGATGCTAGCCTCCCATCAATTCATCCGGCGTGTTCTTTAACGTACACAGGGTATGGTTGTCCCGCATATGACACTACGGCTTAACGTTCCATGGCAGACAGTAGTCTTTCCAAGCCCACCGTTATCGTACACTATGTTGAAAAAAGTGTCCGAACACTTCCATGGTATAAGAATGGGAAGCCACTTTCAAAGCTCCCTAACATTGAAAATAAACCTTTTACGCAAAAACTGTTATTGGCGATAAATTGTAGATGCCACTCAAATCTCTCTAAATATATTTCCCGCAATATTCGTTTACTATTTAAAGAATGAATGGAAGCTGAAGCATTTATCTTCAATTTTTGACAGTTGTGAAAAAATGCACAACTCTTGTAACAATTTGTTTGCTAACATAAATTAAATATCTGAAATTTGTATGGCGATTTTTTAAGATTTCATCAATTTGGAGACAATGTGACAATGTCAATTTTCAACGATCTTCGATCATTATTCAAAGAGTTATTGAAGCGGGACCATTTAACAGCAGACGACACTGTCACATTGCCTCCAAATTGATGAAATCTTAAAAAATCGCCATACAAACTTCAGATATTTAATTTATGTTAGTGAACAAATTGTTACAAGAGTTGTGTTTTATCTATTGAAGTATTTTTTCGCAAGTGTCGAAAGTTGAAGATAAATGCTTCAGCTTCTATTCTTTCTTTAAATATTAAACGAATATTGCGGGAAATATATTTAGTGAGAATATGAGTGACATCTACAATTTATCGCCAATAACATTTTTTTCGTCAAAGGTTTATTTTCAAAGTTAAGAAGCTTTAAATGTGGCTTTCCATTCACATATCATGGAAGTGTCCGGACACTTTTTTCTACATATTGTATTTAGAACAACCCCAATGATCGAGGGAAGGGCGGGCAGTTTTTCGGAGATAACGGTCTATGGAATTAACATGATATGGATTTCAACTTTCGTAAAAAAAAATGGTTTCTTTCAACTTTCATTAAATCGAGTTATTTAATTATTCATTTTTAGGGTGATTCATAAGTCTGTGCGTTTTATCATACATAAGTCTGTGCGTGAGAAATGATTATTACAATAACTAGCCGTACTAGTGACATATGAACCTCACTTTCAATAATTCGTAACCATCTGTCGCTAAGTGGGACGGGTGGGGCTCAATCGGTAGCGCACCAGGCTCGTAATCTGTAGTTCCCAGGTTCGAGTCCCAGCTGGGTCAGCGTTGAGATTTATCTCCGCAAAATTCCCCGCCCTGCCCATGGTTAGTAGGGGACACCGATGGGCTTGTAAAGGCAGCCGTCCGTCGGATGGGACGTTAAGCCGTAGCCCCGTGTGCGGGGGAGCCATACCCTGTGCACGTTAAAGAACATGCTGAATGGCCTTGACGGGAGGCTACCCTCTGTCTCCCAACAGCTGTTTCAGTGGGTCCCCTACCCGAACCTTTTCTGAGCCTTCGGGGTTATTGTGACCTGGCCATTGAGCCAATGATATGCAAAAATGTGCCGCTCAGAGGTAAAACAACTCAACAACTATGTCGCTAAGTTGTTCGATTCCTCTTCGATTAACATGTTTGGTCCTTGGAGGAGAAAAACTCCCGACATCAGTTTTCGACTTCCTCAAATATCTGAATCCACCTACCTCGAAGAATATGTGCTACCGAACGAAAGAGATGTTAGTTGAAAGGATATAGTTCCGGACTATACACTGGGTAAGGAAGAAACCGAAATGCCAGTTCTCGAAGTTTTTCTTCGGTTCAAATTACGGTGTACGGTTTTGGTTTGTCTTGTTGTAGGACTAAATGATGTTTCTCAATAGGAAATACACAGATTACCTGTTGACACAGAAGTCATTATTAACGTTTTAAACACAAGTGACTATCTTATTTACATCGTATTTTGAGCAATATTGGAAATTGCCGTACATGATCGTATATTGCGCCAAGAACAACTGAAATATGATTTGATTATATGCTACAAAATAGTCCGTAGACATTTGTACTTTGATCCCGAACGACCTTCAGTAACAAACTAGACAACATTTGCTGTGTATTGACATACTATTTACAAGAAGAGATTCCAAATACCACTTCTTTGTTTGTAGAGTAGGCATAATCTGGAATGATCTTTCAGAGGACGTAGTCATCTCTCCTATCATAGCCGTTTAAAAGAAAACATGAAGCTTGGACTTATGTAAATATCTTAAATGCTATAAGTTTTAAATCTTTCATTTATCTTTTTCCTCATGATTGCCAAAGGACTTTATTTATCTGCAATACATTTTTTCTTATTTGTGATGTTATACATAATCATTGAATTCATATTATGTTTGTAATGCCATATGTTTGTTAATTCTCCCAAATAGAGTCAGTAAACAGTATTTACTTTTCATTTATTACTATTAAATTAAATTGAAAAATTAAAAAGAAAAAAATAAACGTTAGTGGAAGCATGACTGAGTCGATTCTAATTCAGTGGTTAGAATTCTCTAGCATCAATCTGGAGAGGCGTGGGTTCAAGTCCCGCGAATCGACAAAGCTATTTTTTCCACGAAAATTATCTACCTGGTGTATATTTACCATTCCTGGATAGCGTCGAAGCATCACAGAGTGAATATCCTCCAGTTGCTAGTAGAGATCGGCATTGATGGTACCTCCATCAGCAACTAGTTCGAAGTGAACTACACCATAAAAATTCCGCCAAACACACAACAGTGCCTATGTTTCGAATCGTCTTCTCTTTGGGATGGGAAGTGAGTCCCGACTTGGATCAATCTTCTGTTTTTGGGTGTACGGATTGTTCTAAAAGATCAATTTTTCATCTCATGTAGCAATTCGCTTGATGAAACGTTGATAGCGTGGATTAGCGTGGAGTTTCTTGCAGACTTCGATATGACGGTTTCCTTGTTCAGTAGTCAGTTCATGTGGGACACTTCGATAACTCCTGGCTACCTTACCACATTATAACGTTGCAGATGCTGCACTATATTTCTTGCGAGTAACTAAGTTTGGAAGAGAGTCTGCGAGTGCTTGTTGATGAATCAGCTTCAAAAGCGTACCACAGAATGTTGCATTCTACCGTATTGGCAGTCCCGATCGCAGCATACTGTCGAGGTTCGTGTCATCACCTTTGAACTAAAACCAAGCTTGAGTAGTATGAATGGAGACGGTCCCCTCACTTCTTACTTCGCATAGTTTTCGGTTCACTTCGGTAGCTTTTAATCCTATTTTTCTAGTAATGAACTAAAGTTGAACGAATTTCGATACTTAACACACTCAGTGTGTAACATTTATAATGATAGAAATCTAGACTCCAATACTTGCAATAGCTATGGACTGTCGCAATGGACTTTACACTTTCCCACAGTGCTACATTCAGATGTATGCAAATGCAACACGGTGATGTTCAAAATGCACAGACTTGTGAATCACCCTAATATTAAAATTAATTTATGACACGGATGAGTTTTTCGAAACTCGAGTTTTAATAAAGTATGAAAAATTCAAAGTTAAAATTAAGTGCATAGCTGCCCTTTCCAAAGATTCCGTGGCTCATTAGTCGGTTGCGCACCAGGTCCGTAATCTGCAGTTCCCAGGTTTCAGTCCCATTGTGGGTTGAGATTTATCTCTAGAAAATTCCCCATCCTACCCATGTGTCCCAGTAAAGGATACCAAGAAGAATGGAAAGTTCGCGTCCGTCGGTTGAGACATCAAACAATGGCTGCAGGTGCGGGAGAGCCATACCTTGTACTCGTTAAAGAACACTCTGAATGGCCTGGACAGGAGGCTACCATCTGTCTCCTAATAGCTGTCCAGTGGGTGTCCTCCCACAACCTTCTCTGAACCCTCGGGGTCTTTGTGACTTGAGGACAGTAGAACGAACGCCATTAGACAAGCAGAAAGTAGAACGAACGCCATTTAACTCATTATGTGATAAAAATTGCCGCTCAGAGGTAAAACAACCCAAAACTTAATATCTTTTAGGAGATAAATAGAAACCACTCGCTAAGACCACACAAGTGCTCTTTTACTACGCACAGTGTTGTGCTCTCCTCTACATGGAGCCATGGTTTAACATCCCAACCGACTGACCGAGGATCTTTCTAAGTTTAATTTTACATTTTCCTATTCCTCGGTGAGACCCGAAAATAGGAATATCAAGTTGCAAGCCTGGTTACAATGAATCAATTTTAATTCTAAATGCACCAAGAACAGAACAATAAAATTAAGAGAAATATTGCTCTGGAACTACCGAAAATATTTAAATATTGAAATTATTTATCCTAACAAGAAGCATCAAAGGGCAATGTGTAATACGCTTTATCAGAATTTCGGGATATAATAGGAAGCGTTGTTCTGAATTAAATTCCAATTTCTAAATGATTAAATGAATATGATTAAATGAATATGATTAAATAAACTTTTTTACGCTATAGAAATTTCGAAAATTTAAATTAAATATTATGAGAGTGAAAATTTGGAGACTTCTGCTGTAGTTGTTGTTAATTAAAGAAATATATATATATATATTTATTTTTATTGCCAGCTAAACATTAATATTAAACATTTGGATAATCAATATTAAAAAGTTAAGAAAAATATGTGAACATTTTGTCTTTAGGAATCAGATAAGGAATTTGTCTTAAAGAGAGAAAAATTAAACATTTCAGTTTCAGCAATTTTTCTATTCTTTCCTTATTGATGCGTATAAAAGAAATGAGTGAACAAGAGTTTAGCAATTAGCAGCAGCAATTCTTTGAAGTGCTTCTAGCAGTAATTCCATTCTGTGACTAAAACACATCAAGCTAACCATTAATTAGTGAAAAACAACGTAGTTATCGTGTTACACCTTTTCCAGTTGTTGTTCCATCTCGTTAATATTCTTTTACAACATCAGATAAGAGAGAAACATGTTTGCACGAAGTATTTCCTCGAAAGAAAAGAAGAGGTTAAATCGAACAAGGCATTTGATTATTTTAATTGCTACGAGGCTGTTCTCTGACAGAGGAACTGAATCTTATCCTTGTACTTTCAGTGAACCTAATAGAGGAGAAAACACGATGGACACGGTCGGTCACCGCATTCTCAAGAGGCTTGAATCAGCAACCAATAGAACGGGCGAAGAACGGTTAACCACGTTAACAGGAATAGTTTCCTCACGATTTAGGAGACAAGTTCAAGAGGCGTTACTGAAAGGTCACCGAGTCGCTTAGGATTAAAAGAAATGAAATCACTTTTGGATGTCAGTCTATGGAATTTGGGAGTTTTTCGTTTAAGATAAATAAGATTACTCTGCGAAAAATCTATTTTTTTTCGTTTTTTTTTCTTATTGTGCATATTCTCTTATAGTTATATTGAAGATATGTTCGTATCTTTCGGAAATATCAGATAAAACGGATGATTTGTAACGAAGAAATTTTCGATCTTTAAAGCATTGGAATCTAATTTTGTGTTTTATTTGACCGTTGTTAAATGACTCCCGCGATTGTTACAGACACACATCTTTGAGCTTCTTGAACCTATCTTAAGCAGCACGAATGAAGACTGCCCCTGACCTTCCACTTCGCATATTTTTAGGGTCATTTTGGTACTTTTTAATTATTTTTTCCCAGTTATGAGGTGAAATTGCACGAATTTTAATATTTAAATCGCTCATTGTACAGAGTTTCTAGCGATGGAAACTAAGACTCCGATACTAGCAATACTTATGGACTGATCAGTAGATTTTTACAGTTTCGCTTAGTATTACGTTCGGAAGTATGCAAATGCAGCACAGTGATGTATCGCCGTAAATATTTTGTATGGCGAAAAACGCAGGGAGTTATGAAACATCCTATATATCCGTTACAATAAAATTTCGTTAGAGTGAAACGCAATAAAAAAAAACAGAAAGATAGTTACATGTTTCAAAATTCTTCCAAAGATAGAAACTTACAATAAATTAGTATTCCGATACTAAAGCCAATTACACTAAAGATCAAGAAATGTACGTCGTATTGTGTAGGGATTTCCCAAATTTCGTATAATTTTACCTTAAATATGCCTTGTAAATTGTCAAAGAACGGAAAATAATTTCGTTTCACTTAATGTTATTCCTGCGTTTGTTACAACGACATTTTACTATAACATGTATTTACTTTGCTGCTTTGATTGGTTAAGGAAATATAATGCAAAAAAGGTTTTGTTCATCCATGGTAAATGCAGAAATTACCTGTAGATGTAGATACGAATAACTGTTAAAGTTTTTGTTACTCTTTTTATTAAAGGTAGTGTAATTGTTTTTTTTTTTTAAATGAAAGTAAAAAGCACATACTCACGCATATATATTAGGCGCATATTCACCGCAACGCAACCCGACGATGACACAGATAGCAGGGTGGAGGATAAAATCAATTATTAGTGTCAAATTTTGAACCTGTTGAATCATGTATAATCAGTTGTAAAAAAAGTGTTGCTGCATTTTTCACTTTACTAAGCAAATTTATGTTGCCTAAACGCCAATTTCATTACGTTTTACTGGTGCTGGGCTCGTCAACTATTCGAACTATTCTAAAGGACACAGTTTTATATTCTTATTCTAAAATCTTTTGCACGTGATTCAGGTCTAGGGATTGTATTTGCCCGAGACCAAAGACTACACTATAGTTGAATGATGTCCCTAAATCGTTTGAGTAAATATAATATATACGTTTTTTTGGTTGCTATCTTTAACTTGTATTTTTCTTGTTTTACAGTAATAATTTACCACATAAAATTGTGGGAGGGGTTTTATTATTTACAGCCCCAGGCTCGTAATCTTCAATTACCAGATTCGAGTCCAAATTTTGCCAGGGCTGAGATTTATCTCCGCTAACTCTTGTTCTTCCCTAGGTAAGAAAGGCAATACCGACTGGATTGGAAAAGACCCTCGTCTGTTAGAATGGGACGTTAAGCCGTGATCTGAGTGCAGGATAGCCTGACCCCTAGATGACCTTGATGGGAAGCTTCTGTCTCCTAACAACTCTCGAGTGGATCTCCTTCCCCAACATTCTCTAAGGACTTGGGGTCCTTGTGACCTGGCCATTTAGCATCATTGTGTACAAAAAGTGCTGTTGAGAAATAGAGTAACTCAACCGAACCAAATGAACGATTCTCAACAACTTTGCGATTGACATTCATTGGCTATCTTATTTTTGAAATCAAAAATGGCAACTAAAGTACACTCTCAGGAGTGATGAATTCATGTCACGTTTACTATCGAGTACACTTTATCATGGCATCCCTCACATTTGTTATCTTAGCTTCACACAAACACACGAGATATTTCCTTAATACGCCTTTTCCTTAACGCGATGTTTAAATATTGTATATATGCAGTAAAGAGTGAAAAATTCAAAGCAATTTAGATAATCTTTATTTCCACAGTTTTCTGTAACATTCATAGTTAATGTTTGCAGGTGTTTACCTAACTTCTGCATGCAACAGGAGCCAGCTGGTATCGACGATAAGCTTGAAGTCTGTCCTCTTACTCACTTTATCATGATATCAAGGCTCATTCTCCTTAATCCCTAGAGAAGGCGCAGATTTCGTGCACCGTAATGCTTAAGTTTGAATTTAATCAGTATATGTCTACTTAGGACCATCAGCAGAGAGACGGTTTCTGATAAAGTCTTACATCTTGAAATCTGCGAACTCAATTCAAATGTATCCAATACACACATGTGACGAACAAGCAGCATCACGATGAAACGAGGCTCCTCTGGAGCATACTAATTTATTGAAGCATTACAGAATCGGATCTCCCGAAGACTTCGAAGACAAATATGATTTACATACGTATTCCAACGTAACGGTCTCGAACACTGATATGTTTACAGTGTTTGCAAACCTGATCTCTGTCAGTTCGTCTTATTGTCAAAAAATATTAGAAATATCTCTCTTAAATCTTCACAAATGCACGAGATCATCAGGCCCGTACATCCCGCTGATTCTTGCAAAAGATCTTTTAGCTCATAAAACAAATAATCAGTATAGTGAATCTGGTTCATTACTTCCAATGTTTTGGACAAACATTTTTAAGTGCATAATTAAACGATTTTGACAATTAATAGTACTCAATAAAAATGTATGTTTTTTAATCAAGATATTTTCTTGATTCCTTAATTATTTTTTATAAATTCATTATTCATCAGAAATATATATATATTCGTTTTTAAGTACAAACTTTTTCCTGCGTCTCTTTCAGAAAATATATTTTTTCCTAATGGCTCTTCACTAAGTTTGAGTTGGACAGGCTTGGTACAAACAAATATGTACACTATGTATTAAGGTTTTCACTGTTTTTGGCCACAAAATCTGTTTTACAGGACAGTATTTTTGGTCCGAAACAAACAGCCCAAAATAATGCAAAATTAGAGAAAGATTTAAATGGTTTTCAGGTTTAGGACCAACATAAAATCCCACCGTACATATGTCTTTCACTCTTAGAACAAAAAACAACTGATTGCACGGAGGTAATCACAGCAATCCATATAAATATGTATTTTTACGACAGATGAACGTGCTACAATATACTTGTGATGATGTTTCGTCTTGATGCTCGCGTGAACTACAGCGTGAGAATTACGTCACAAACTATTTCAAACGAATTTAATTAAAACAAAGCAAAGAATAAGTTGTAATTAAGAGTATTTAGAGCGTGAAGAAAACTTAGTTTATTTTAGTCTGTGTGGTTCAGTATAAAGAAGAAACGTTTTTATTTGGTGTGTTCACGGGAAGAACACTTAAAAATGTGGCTGAGGAGGTTTTTATGTTAGTAATACAAGCAGAGTTGATCTCAACTTTTCTATAAAAAGACTTCATCGTTTGACGCATAGTTATTTTTAGTTTACAGGAATTGGTAAGGTTATTCTCGATAGATTGCAGATTGTTCAAAAATATGATTGTATCATTTATCAAATGTTGTAAAAAGCCTTAGTTTTATACTTTGAATGTATATAGTAGAAATTATAGAGGAAATATTGTATGAATAGTAATAAGGTGACAAGTTCTTCTGAAGATTTAATTTTATATTGATAAAGATTTGTGTTGGTTGACTTTAGTTTATATAAATGTTTTTATTCATATTTTTGCAATAAATTACATTATTTTAGAATTATAATTGTTAAACACTATTTTTTTAACTCCCGCTTAGTTCCCATCCGTTTAATTCATAACAGTATTAATCCTCAACGGTCGATCTCTGTCTATCAATTTGGCTTTGGTTTGAAATTTCCGTATTTGAGTAATGTATTTATCTAAAGACCAAAACGAGGAGAATGACGAAAATATGTTTCCATCTTCGTGCCTTAAACAAATTTTAATAAAAAAAAAACAAGATCAAAATTGATTTTGTGTTGTAAATGCAAAGTTAACATCTCTCAAATAAGACATAGGTAATGTTAATTCCACATTCTAATTTTATAAGACATTAACTCCAACGATATTGTGTTTATGTGTATATATGGTTTAGGTGATATTAGGCTACTGATATTATTCCTTTAAGTCTGAATTCTTCTGTGGTTTTCTCTGAATGGGATTGCGTGAGGAAATATTTTTATTTATTTAGAATACTAATCGATGTATTTCGGCTATCATTTTAATACAGTTTACTAAATGTGCTATAAATTGTCAAAACTATTAAGAAGGATTTCAGGTAGAATTTTATAATTGCATAGAACATATATTTTTAGATTAAGTTATGACTAGTTGATGACCCTAAAATACACTTCATTAGCATTACTTACCTGATATTTAGAATAAGGATCACATGTACTATCGTAATCTTTTTAACGATTTATTTCTCACACAGGAGCAAAACAAGTCGTCAAAGTGAATATAAAAAGCTCAAATGATATAAATTTTCTTTTTGATAGTTTCTATTTGCGACACCAATATTAATAGGAAGATATCTATATCATACCTGGGATCATACCCTGAATCAACGATTCATCTGGACTCAACATGTTAAAAATGCTTTGAATAAGACACAAAAATGCAGCATAAACAAACTATTTAGTAGTAACTCTGAACTTTCTATAGATAACAAGCTATTAATATACAAAATGACCATTCGACCGTAATTATATATTTCTGCCCAGTTTAGGGCAGCACAAAGAACGCAACAATTGCAAGGCTCGAAATCTTTCGAAAGAAACCATTCAGAACTGTTGCATCAACACCATGGTTCTTAAAGAACAATATTTTACGTAAAGACTTATCGATATATGAAGTCCACTCTTAAAGTAGTTTATGAAAACTATTTCGGCAAACTTTTTAAAAAATCGTTCATCATTGAACTTTTAGATTATGCCATGAATTCAAGCCGAAGTATAAGAGGCCTAGGCTCTTACTTGTTGGACCATGATCTTTCTCTGTAACTTAATGATTGTACCTACATCCAGATATAGCACTTCAATGGCAAAGAAAAGACGTTTATTGGTCCTCCATGCACAAAACGGCTTGAGACACGTCTCATCTTGATTTATTTGCATGGGATTGGAACTTGGGAGCATTAAATTACGAGCATGGCCCTCTACCGTCTCAGACAAACTCCGCTCTATATTTTACAAGTTTCACATGTTTTCGTTTTAAATGTTCTTACAGGAAACTCTAAGTATCTTAGTTTAAGCTATTCTTACAGGAAGCTCAAAGTAAATTAAGTATACAGTTATAGAAATAAATCGTAATTAATGACCATGTCATTGGAATAATAAATCTTTGCAAATAGAATTAATGTTCTTTCATAGTTCAATCTTCTGCTATAATTAGATTTCATATCAATATTGTATTTCAATAATTCTTTGAAATTTATTGGCATTAGGAAAATAATTTGAATGATTGTTTTCTATTTTGAAGTTTATAATTGACCTCTTTTATTTGGGTCACATATAAAAAGGTAATAGAAATAAAATTACCCAACTAATGTATGAAAATTTTCCTTAATATGAATAAATAATGTGTATTAATCTTATGTACCATCTAAAGCAAAAAATAAACGTTTTTGTTATGAAACTGATATGTGTTTTTGTTGTGTATATTTCTGCTTGAAACTAAAACCCACTACGTGAGAAACAGAAGAAATATGTGATAGAAATGTTTCAGAATTAGTAATGCTGCGTAAAATTCTGAATTATAAAATGATTTTAAATGCCCCGTGCATCGTAATGTATATGGGATTTACACACTTCCTTTTACAGGTCAAAAATATGTTTTTTAAGTTCTTGAACATTTTTGAGCAACATGATGTAATTTTTACGCAGCAGATAGTGTCGGAAGTTAGCTGTTCATCGCAACTTTTTAATGATACGAATTAACTGAAAGTGCAAAAACAATAAGCTCTAGTTCTTTCTAACGAAGAATAAGGCAGTGTCAGATATAAATACTTGTCTACGAATAAAGGATGATACATATATCCCTTTAAAAAGTTGGATAAATTATCTTTTTAACAGGTAGAGTATGTTTAATACGATGGCACTCCTCACTAATCTATACGCTGTGAGATTAAGTATTCATTATTATCATCATCAACATGATATAACATTATGTACGTTTTGTTAAATCACACCCTTAATCATTTTCCCAAGAGTTGAACATAATTTATCTCTTTTGGAAAGTTTTCACCGTTTTAAATCACGACCGTGTTCCATAATAGAATGTCTGCTTGACTCTTCGGGGTTAAGGTCAGTTTTTATGAAGTTCGAACTCACCTTCCTCATTTTCTGGAATCGGTGTTACTCTACGAGGTCATTATAAGTAAGAAAGTAACAACTTTCTTCTGAGCGTGTTGTATGAATTGAAACTTCTACAAAACATCTTGCGACACTGTCCAACCCAGAGGTCAATAAAATACACCTCGTCTTCGTTTTGTTACACTGTTCAACCCAGAGGTCAATAAAATACACCTCGTCTTCGTTTTGTTACACTGTTCAACCCAGAGGTCAATAAACTTCATCTCGTTGATAATAAAACTGCATAAATTTGGTTTATGCAGTTTTATGCAGATTTTATTATAGGCTCAAGATACTCATATTAAACGTTCTTAAATCGCAAAAACAGAGTGTTAGGAATTTGTGCTGTGAACCTACATGACAATGAGAAAGCTACTATTTATATAAATAGTTCTGTATCATTCTCTATTATTTATGTTCACTTTAAAAATGTATGCATACATAAATAATAAATAGTATACTAAAGAAAATTCATTCTTACTATTGATATTCGTGGTAACTAGTATAATGTGTGGGTACAGAGACCTTTAGATCACTCTATTAATTCATTTCTAAATAAAGTTAGAGCACTTAATTTTGAGTTAGGTTGTTCTACCTCTGAGCGACACTTTTTTTAGCACAATGGGCTAAATGGCCAGATCACAAGGATCCTAAGGGCTGAGATAATGCTGGGGACCCACTGGACAGCTGTTGTTATGGAGATGGAAACCTATTATTAAGGACATTCAGCATGTTCCTTAATGGGCATAAGGTTTGGCTGTCATGCATATGGGATCACGTTTTGCTCCCCATCCGAAGGAACGCTGTCAACGCTGACACAAGTGACACTCTAATTTAGGAACTGTAGAATAAGAGTCTGGAGCACTGCAGACTGAGCCTACCCCCGCTTGGAGTAAATGAATTCCCAACAATATGCAATTTTTTTCGATTTCTTGAAAAATACGATTGAAATACTGAGCAATATTAATATATAAAATTACATAAAATAGTTTCACTGTAAATCAAAACTTCCGACACAATCTCGTTTGAAAAGAATCTTACCTTCGGAAGAAAGGCACGACATTGCTCGAGTCAGACTAAAATGACTGCAGAGAATAATCCACATGCTTATAATATAAAGTATAATAATAAGAATGAATATTTCATAGGGAAAAATTTAACTTTTTTATTCTGTAAGAAAATTATACAGAAGTGGTATTAGGGGGATTTTTTTAAGCTGGTATTTCTACTAAAACTAAAATTTAAAAACGTGCATGTAATATATATATATAAATATTGTTTAACGTAGGTAGTGGATTACAACTAGAAACTCGATGAATGTACTTTGTTTCCTCCAGCTAATTTTTTATCGAAATCAAAGTCAAGGAATACTCGTTTCTTTTAGCGTTGTTCTTTTCTTGATCAGTTTGAAAAGGTTTTGCTGCTTCCGTTTTTTTTTCCTTTTCAGCAGAGGTTGATAAAAATCTTCGTACTACTTTGCATGATAATTAGTCTAACCAGCATGAACTACTTGACTGCTGGTAGTTGATTTTTCATTTTATGTCTGGAACATCGAGCACCTCAATGTAACAATTCTTTGCACGTAATCAAGTTTAGATTTAGGTATTAATAATTTAGGAAGAGGAAATAATACTAGCTATTAAAATTCTTTCATTTCAGCACGTTTGTATTTCGTAGTCGAGTATTTTACTGATGGATGATAATCAATTTAAATGCATTGTATCGCATTCTTTTTTATGATAAAGTTATTTTAGAATATTCAATATGCAATATAATTCGACTATCTCTTGATCCCTACCATCGAAATTCCAAATATTTACCATAAACAGATCACTTACAACATCCGTTAAAAGTGTTGCCTTTTCCATAGTTAGAAATCTCTAACGATACGAATTAAAACTACCAAAGTATTTGAAAAATGTGAATTATAATATTTTATTATATAAATCCAATTAAAAAACAAGTTTTCCAATTATCTCTTGAAAAAAAACAGCTGCGTTTCCCACACACCCTGGACTGCCAATGGGAAATGTATGGAATTCACATTCTACAATCAAAATTTCAATTTCATAGCATAAATACATCATTTACAATATATATATATTTTCAAATTTAAAATTTTTCCAATGTTAGGGAACCAATTATAGCGTTTTGGAAATTCTTACAGCGCGAATCGTAGCTAATCAGAAAATAAATTTCAATTTATCTTTAAATACCAAAAAATAGATGTCTACAAAACGACACACAATAAAATGAACGCATTATCTTGCTTTTTTTTGAAAACGAAATTAAAAATATTCGTGCTCTGAGAATTTAGAAAGACGTCTCCGAGTTTTGTTTCAATATTGGTTCGGTTTCCAATTATCTCTTGAATTTATTCTCTCGAATTTTAATAACTAGTTTTAGTAAAGCAAAATATTTTATAATTTACTTTATTTCTTAGTTTTATAGACTTATGTTATATGTTTATAAATTTAGCAGACATATAGATAATACGTGCATGAAATGATCCTTTACCATTTAAAACCTTATATCCTTTTTTCCAGATTGAATGATTTCTTAAAAGTATATGAATTTCTCACCGGGGTTGTGGAATGGAATGGGTTCTTACTAAATAATGACTTATACAGGAATAGTATTCCAGCCTACGCCAGTTAGCCTTTATTATGGAATGTGAAGTCTATGAGTTTCCCAGCCAACAAAATATTATATTTTTTTCAAAATAATTTTTGAAGAGAGAAATATTAACAATACTTTGTAATAACCTTTAGATAGATAACATTAAATTGCAATGAAAAATTAATGGATTTTCCCAACAATATGCAATGTTCGATTTCTTGAAAAATACGTGAAAATGAAGAAGTAAAAATGCCATCTCATTCTTCCTGTGCATTTAAAAATTATCAAAATATTGCGCAATCATTTTAAGAAAATTGTGTTATTCAGTGACACTTTTCCAAATCTACTTAAGTAAAGAATCTAAAACAAGGATAGTAGCACATTTCAGAAAAGAAATAAGTCTCTGTATCAGCATAGCTTGAGTAATTTTGCATTAAGATAGACAACTGAAATTACTTAAAAGCAATTAACGTGTATAATTTTAATATAATTTATTTTAACCCTAGACTTACACGTATTCAAATGAATATATTATATGAACAATAGACTCGGACTCGGGCTCAATATATGTCTCGGAATAATTTAAATTTAAAATATTTCTTGCAGTTGTGAAAAAAAATAAGTAAAAATATACAATATTGTTTTATTATTATTTCAACCTTGAACACTGACACTGTCGTCTTTGACAAAAACGACTACGCCTAGCAGAAACATTTAAGTTTGGAAGAAAGTTACAGAACTCTGTGACTTCCTATAAGGAGTTCTGTAACGAGAAGGTATGCAAATCAGATGTCTTTGGGGAAATTCTTTAAAAGTGGGACATTAATTAATTGCCATCAACTTCTTTCGAGAAATGAAATGATTAAATTACCTTTTAAACAACTGCTTACCACGGATGTCTGACAGAGACTATCAATGCAATATGACATAGAGAAGATCTGTAAAGGAGGCGAGACTTTAACAGAACAATACAAGAAAAGTTTCTGAAACACTCATAGTTTATCCAGAGGTGTAACACGAGTCTCTTTGATCAGTAGCCACGCAAGTAATCCATTCGTCCACCTGAACGGTTTATTCAGGAAAAACAGTGAATAAATCATTACTTGAATGTTTTTCATGCAACTACTTTATAAAGAAATGCTTTGCCTGCTAGCAAAAGTAAACAGAAACGCTTTCCTTCTTTCTTTATTTATTGTTTTTTCTTCATACAAATCTAAAATAATTAGAAATAATTTCATAGCAGAAAAGGAGCAGGGATGACTCAGTCGGTAACGCGCCAGGAACATAATCTGTTCAGGTTCGAGTCCCGCCTGAGTCAGCGTTGAGATTTATTTCCTGAAAAATCCCTGCCCTCGGTCAGTAGGGGACACCGATGGGCTTGGAAATACTGCCGTCCGTCATATGGGATGTTAAACAGTGGCTCCGTGTGAGACAGAGCCATACCCTGTGCACTTTAAAGAACACGTTAGATGGCCTTGACTGGAACCACCAAAAGCTGTCCAGTCGGTCCTCTCCTCCCCCCAACCTTTTCCGAGCCTTCGGCGTCCTTGTAACCTACCCATTTAGCCCATTGTGCTCAGAAAAGTGACCTCAGAAGAAAAATAATCCATAACAGAAAAATGAATTTGGGAACGCAACCTCCACTGGCAACGTTACTTATATAGAAAAAATATTTTCGAATTATGCGATTTCGAGTTACATGACCACTTTTAGGAACGCAACTATTGAGTAAATCGGAGAATATTTATATATTTAATTGTAAAAGTAAATAGATAAGTTCTCATGACTTGCTAAATTGTGAAAACATGATGATGCACGAAAAACAGTTTTTGAAGCACTCTAGCAAAAATGCAATAATGCAAAAATGCTGAATTTACAGTCGAAATAATTTGAAGCACTATCCGCCTTCTTCTAAATAGATTATCTATCAACTATTAATTGATTTCTTTAGAGAATTTATGATATTTCATGAGTATAGTCTCGGTTTTGGCTTTTTTTAACAACGTCTGAGATATCTAAATAGCTCTTTCAGTCAAAAAAACTTTAAATTTCTTCTTTGTCTATTTGGGTCATATGTATATAAGAATTTTCAGCATTGTGTCTGTCTATATGTATATACTCATACCTCGATTTACACCTTAGGCAGGTACTGGGAAATCACCGTGAAGATCGAAAAATTGCAAATAAAAACCAACAACTTGCGAAAAAAAGGGGCATGGGTTCCGAATAAAAACGCTCTTTTTATGAATAAATTATTGAAATTAAAATTAAAATATTGAATTGAAAGTTTTATTTATACATATTTATCTCGAATTTCAGTTCAGAAGAAATAATAAAGATTAATGTAACATTATTCTGTAGATCAATTCAGATAAACCTTAAATTATTTTCTAATATATTTCTTTTCGGTCACAAAAAATACTCGTCGTTAATGCAGACTTGGACTATCGAATTTGAAGACGAAATATGAAAGAAGAATATTTATAATGGAAATTTAGAAATAAAGCATTTGTACCAACACTAAGTAAATTATTTTGTATGATTAGTGTTTATGTGATATTTTATGAAACAATGTACTTACGAATCAGCTGTATTTAGACTATATAATAGTCTGTAAAGTTAAACTTGTTGCTGAAAATAAGATAAAACAGTGTTTTTACTAGTCTGAAAAATTCAGTGCAGAAAAGTCAGATCTCGCTGCCGATTCAAAAGAGGCTCAACATCATTGAGATATCGCGAGACTGATTATATTACAATGTCAAGAATATAATTTTTGCGAATGAATATAAATATAATTGTTGTGAATGAATATAAATATGATTGTTACGAATTAATATAAAGATAATTGTTGCGAATGAATATAAATATAATTTTTGTGAAATAATAAAAATATATTTTGTTACAGATAACAATTTAGGAATATAAAAAAATATTATCTCTTCATTATTGAAAATAAATGATGTCAATTAAAACTGTTTAGTTGATGTTTACTTTGTGTAAGTATTTTAAGTAATTTTTGCATTTTTCCTTTTTGTGTTTTTTTTTGTCTATGTCACAGCTACTTCATAAATATGTATTATACCTATAAAAACAACTAAAACTCGATCCGTACCCTGTAAACCGAAACTTTCTGCATTTTTTTGCCGTGTAACATCGAAACCATATAAACTGAGTACAGTTAAATAGAGTGATAGTTGTATATATAATGTTATTATAGTATAATTTGATTCTAAGTTTTTTTAGTGTCTCAAGTTCTTTGGTGCAGAAGTGTACAACTAAACACCTCAGAGTTGTGTAATGTTAAATAAATAAATAAATAAATAATCTACATATATAAGTGCTTCGTTTGAACCATGAAACCTTTTTAATGGGAAGAATCCCAATGTGATTAGAAGAAGCTTGGTTCAGTGCAACAAGCTATTCAAGCAATCTGATGCCTTCAGTAAACGAAGCTCGGATATCGCCACTAAGAGGAAGATGATAATGGGTAAGACAAACTCAGGGTAATGAAATAAAGACAGCTGTGCGAAGATAGATGATTACAATCAAAGGATCAATGTTATGTAGTTGACAAGGTAAGTATTTCATTGACATCATGGATATAAAAATCAGAAAACACAAATCTTCATAAGTGTTCGGTAAAACTGACACAGAAAAAAAAATAAAGATTTGGCTTATAAGGACATTTCCTAACATAGAAAAAGGAATTAACTTTTTCATTTCAGAAAAATAAAATTTTCTCTCGCTACAGATCATTTGTTTCATAACCATTTATTTTCCATAATATATGCTTTAATAACAAATTACAGCCGTGGCCGAGTGGTTAGTACGCTTGGCTACTGATCTAAGGGACCTGGGTTCGAGCCCCGGATTAGGCATGGATGTGTGTGTCGTTTTTCTGCTGAGGTCCTGCCAGCCTCTCAGATCTCCTACTGTGGCATATAAACTGACAGGCTCCTGTCAGACCTCTGTGGCAAGCAACTGCTTGAGGGGGTATTTATTTTATTTTTATTAACAAATTACGTTCATTCCTCAATTTACACGTCAGATAGGTTCCGAATAAATCCTTGTAATAAATAAAACTTACCTTGATAGTTGCAGTTATAGTTATTTATCTCAAATTTCAGTTCAGCAGTAAAAATAAGCTTTGATGTACATTATTTTGTTCTTGTACAAATTCAGATAAGCTTAGATTTATTTCCATTACATTCGTTTTGGGTCACGGAAATTACTCATCGTTAATGTATACGTACACTACCGAATTTGAAACTGGGATATATATGAACTGAATATAAATTGAAAATAAGCATTTATATAAATACTCTGTGCTTTATTTTGTTAAATTAGTATTTATATGATATTTTGCGAAACGAGTCAGCTGTATT
Organism: Ryuthela nishihirai; assembly: GCA_038380435.1. Classification (NCBI taxonomy): domain Eukaryota; kingdom Metazoa; phylum Arthropoda; class Arachnida; order Araneae; family Heptathelidae; genus Ryuthela; species Ryuthela nishihirai. Next base: position 49,923,054 of record JAWZYU010000016.1, on the reverse strand, counting down.
TAGCTAAATAATAGTTTACAAATTGAACTTATTGCTAAAAATGAGCTAAAACACGATTTTTACTAGACTGAAAAATTAAGTGTCGAAAATTTCGCTGCCGACTCAAAACAGATTCTATTTAATTAAAATGTCGCGAGACAGATTGCATTACAATGGCAAAAATATAATTTTAGCGAAAGATATATATATAATTGTTACGGGGACGATTTTATTAAAATGGGAATTCATCATTATCTATTTATTCTTGAGAACAAATGATATCAATTAAAACAGTTCATTTCATTTTTACTTTGGGAAGACAGTCCAATAATTTTCTTTCAGGCTATACCACTGCTACTTCATAATATGTATTATATATCTATGTACATATAAAATAATCTAAATCCGCACCGTGTAAAATCGAGTCTATAATCGTTAAAAACGAAACTGGTTGCGTTTTCGTGACAGAATAAAACCGAGTTTATCACATGTAAATTGCAACTGGTTGCCGTTTTTGACCATGCAAATCTAGTATCACGTAAATCGAGGGGGAGGTGTTACATTCTGATCTTTTTCCTCTTAGGCGACTTTTTCCAAAATTCAAGAAGTAATTCTTTTTTTGCTGTATGGTTTTATATTTCAAAAAATGCATTATGAAGTCCATATTATTAATTTGTTCGAATAAGAGGATTGCACCAACTTAAACAAATTTACATTTCCAGTTTAATAAATTTAATTTTTTTCTCTAAATAGGAAATTATAAATTGTTTATAGACAATTCAAAGAACTTGCATTTTAACGAACTTCAAAAGGTCTTTGAATTTAAGATGGTTAAGAGTATAATCAAGTATTGTGTGATTAAAAAGATTACTCATATTTTTAAGTGTTATAATATTTGTTTTAAGTTAAATAAATATTTAAATATCAAACGTAATTGTATATCCAAAAAGTTTAAGAACCTCTTTTCCATGTTACATTGGAGTTTGGGATAGTTGGATTAAAATCCAAAATTTTAAATCGCTGAATTTGGTGGAGGTGGAAGGAATCGGTCCATGAGAAGTCTCCATTTGACATCATTGGACAGGGTTGGCCAACCTGCGGCCCGCCTTGAACATTTTTCCGGCCCGCGAGATTCATCACACTTTTACAAAATATATTTATTTTATAATGGCCAAAGTAGTGAAAACCAATGTATTAAAAAAATACATTATTCGTGCATCCATATATTCAAAAATTAACTGTCGAAATTATGAGAAAAAATTAACTTTGATTTTAAAATAATATTCTTGCGAATATATGACAGATATTGCCTGTTTTATCTATGAGTTTACAGTTATGAGTTCGCAGAATAATTAAATTATATTCTGCGAAATCATGATGTTTCACTCTTAAGTGACCTCAGTGACGCAGTGACCATCCCTAGATACGCACAGTTGATTGTTGATAGCAGAGCAGAGCAGACTCTCAGTTTCAAGTGAAAATTTGCTTTTTGGTTTCGTTTTGTGTGCTGTGACTGCAGGATAATTATTTTAATATACCTGTACTTCAACAACATATTTAAAACAACAACAGCCAGGTAATAACTCCTATTAAATTAAAAATGACTTTTAATTTAACAATTAAAAATAGATATATTTAATATCTCTCTTATTTTCAGTATGACTTCAAAGAAAAGAAGAATAGTGGACGAATTTTAGTGTCATTTTTGTGACCATTTTTAGTGTTATATATTTCTTTACAATGTGCGTTTAGTATCATTATTATTATATTATCTATGTTCACATGTAAGAATAATAGTAAACACAATAATAATAACTCATTATGTTTCAATTTTTCACTCCAAAAAATGTCTATAGTGGGTCTAAATCTAATATGGGGATATATAATTTTATATGCGGACCGCGGAGTTATGATGCATTTCCAAAGTGGCCCGCAAGATCATTTGGGTTGGCCACCCCTGTCATTGGACCTTCTTTCTGAAGGGTGGAGGTATTAAACACGCAATTTATTCCGAAAATTTTCGTGTTTTACAACTTTTAAAGGAATTAATTATTGCAGCTGTTGCAAATGTTATCCCAGACACTGCTGAGACGAGTACGGAAGAAAGTTGAATATCACGTGACATACAATGGCATTGTATTTCTCAAATACACTTAAAAACGAAAAACGACACGAGTAAACGAAAAACGAAAGGAATTTCGAAAAACTTCAAATCAGTGTCAAACACCCTCAGTTGTTCTTCTCTTTTCCTTTTCTTCCGAAACAGCGATGATATCTCTTTTCTTTAGCCTCGGTTATGTGATCGAATTATCTCTGTATCGTATTGTGCGCTTCATAGGTTGTCTTCCGTTATCGATCCATCTAGCGCTATCTCGGTGTATTATAAGCGAGGGTAGGGAAAAGCGCACTCCGTTTGTGACATTCTCCTCTCTGCATTCCACATCCAGTGAGCAGCTAGGTAATTCCGCTCCTAAATCTCATCACGCCTGTCTGCAGCAGTCGTGTCTCTACTGATGTATGGCCCTTGACCTGGTATGTCCGCCGAGAGAGCAGCACCGTCCGACACGATGCCATATCATCGATTCAATTTGTCTGGCGGTCAAGTGCCGAGCTCTTCTCGTCTCTGTTGTCGCCTGCGGTGCCTTAATGAATTTCGCGTGTTACCTGAAATGCTGAAAATGACACATTTTCTTCTAAGAGTTTCAGAAAGAGATATCAAAGTGGAACATACGACCATTTTTTCACACTCAGTCTAGCTTCTTAGTGAAGAAAAATAAATCTCTCAAAGCGTTTTTGTGTCCAGTAAAGGGTTTTACTTTTCTTTATAATTTTTAGTTCGTTGCTTTGTAAAGTTTTAGAATGTAAGAAAGGTAAGAACGTTAGTTATTATTTATATGTGATAAGCGATAGTTTTCAATACCTCAGGTTTGGTTTGAAGCAGAACCGACAAAAAAAATGTTATTATCACCATCCCTTCTTTATACAAGTAATTAAAATGCATAAAAATCAATAGCATTTAAAATTTTATAAATTCCTTTCTTAGTTATACATATACAGACAGTCCCAGATTTAGTTAATTCAACTTTACGTAAGGTTTGAAGTGAAAATATATTCTGATCGTGCCTAGGGGTTAGTGGTAGCACATGCACAGAGATGTCCCATCAGATGCATGTTTGTTCATGTTTACAATACCCTCATTAAGTCAAGGTTGGATTAATTTTTATAATTTTCTATTTATCATATTTTAATTTATTTTTCTAATTGGACTTTAGGCAAATTTAAAAATATGTATTCATGTATCATAAATCAGTAAATATGTGTGTAGATATTTACAGATTTTTTTATTAAGGCATTTCTTGTGAAATATATTCATAACAATAGATGCAAAATTCGTAATAAAGAAATGAACATTTATTATGTAGAAGAGTGTAAAATATCTATTATTATGTAGAAGAGTGTAATATATATATATTTCAATAGTAGTGAGATATGGAAGTGAAAAATAGTGCAAGTGCTTATCTTTAAATAAGGGACCTTGACCTACGTAGGTATTCAGGAACTGAACCCTTACGTAAGTCGTGGACGGTAAAACAAGAATTTTACTGTCGAGAACTCGAAAAGCAATGTTTTAAAATATATTCTTCCAATATTAATAAAGTACTTTAAAATCATCTATTTGAAAAATAAGGAAAATGTTAAAAAATACTCAGGACTCTTAACATCTTGAAAGAAATATATTCCTATTGTATTATTTAACTCTACGTTGACTAGAAGTAGTTAGGTAATTTAGTATAGTCCATTTTGTAGGATTTCACTGAAAATACACAATACTTATGTATTAAATAAAAACAAACAATGTTATCTTAGTTTTAATTTATGTTTAGGATTTTTATGTTAGTTTAGTTAAAGCATCTAAAAATACACTTTAGAATTTCAGCCAGAAAATTATATGCAGTTTCAAGATTTAATGGAATGTTAATTAGAGTTTACTCTATATAGCTTTAATGGGAAATAATTTCCCAAATAAGCTATACAATACAGATTCTGATTATATAACCATACACGCCAATATGTGAAAAACAAAATGTAGGGAGAAGGGAGGAGTGACTATAGAGTAGGAAGTAGTTAAAAAATGGGGGGAGGGTGCAGAAAGAGACTAGAATTCCACTGCAATATAATATTTACCCTTCCGTTTTATAGGTCTTCAAAACGGTTTTGAAAAATGCATGAAATGCACATAAATTTAGTACTTATTTGCTTTCATTACTCTTACTGGTATTTTCAAAGAGAGAAGACCTCCCCCGTATTCCTTCATGCCATCTTAGATTAAGTTGCAATTATGATAATGCACACATGTATCTTCGTTAAAATTTTGGCACTCTTGGGTGTATTAATATATTCTTTATTCATATACATAATTTGATATTTTATTTATTTACTTTCTTTTAGTAAAAAGGAGGATCACAAAAACTACTGCTGCGTTGTATCGGCCTTCTCAATTTTTGTACACCGAAGTCAGTTTTATAGATACTAATTCAATCAGAGCAGACATAGCACATAAAATATTTCTACTTTAACAGTAGTTAGCTCCCTAATCAATGGCTTTCTAATCCTTAAATATTAATACTTAATTAATTTAAAAAGTTCATGCTTTGAAACGGTATTCCTTTTACACAAGATATAGCTAGATCTTTATCAATAACAGTGTTGCAACTTCTGAATCATATACGACTCTCTCGATAACTGCTATAAATATCGATTTACAAAAGATCCGAGGACGTTTGAAAATTGTGTCTGAAGGATTTACTATTTATTAGGGTGACCAGATTTAAAGAAGATCCGAGGACTTTTGAAAATTGCAACTGATGGATTTACATATTATTAGGGACCCTAGATTTAAATAAGATCCGAGGACGTTTGAAATTTTACCTGTAAGATTTAGGGTGACTAGCTTTAAAGAAGATCCGGGGACGTTTGAAAATTGTTTTGCTATTGTGCCAAACTACAGATTGACTATATAAATCATATATATATTACACATATTCTATCTTTAGCGTTCAGGTGTATCGGTCTGCTTTTCCCACATTCTCCACAAATTCTTAAAAGTTAAACTAATAACTAGTTTAAAACTAAATAATTATTATTATTACACACATATAATCGAAATATTCGAAACACAGTCAATGACACAAAAAAGAAACAAAAAATCATTAACTGGCGGTTTGAGTTGATACAAGTTTCAGCCTGAGACCTAAGTATCAACTAGATATCGTCGTAAGATGTATGTAGTTCCAAGTAGTGCTGTCTTTTGCAGTTCTGAGGATGTTATATCAAAAATCTGCAGCTTCTTGAGATGGTATATAAAAATTTTTGAGATGGAGCCAAGGGCCCCGATGACAACGGGGACACCAGATGTGTGTTTAGCCTACAGTCTATTAACTTCAATTGATAAATTTCTATATTTAGTCATTTTTTCTTGTTCTTTATCCTCAATTCGGGCATCACCTGGAATTGCAATGCCTACTATCCACACTTTTCTATTTTCAATTACAGTTATATCTAGTGTATTATGTTCGAGATGTCGATCAGTTTGGATTCTAAAGTCCCACAGGATCTTATCTCGGTCATTTTCAACCACCTTCTCTACCTGATGTTCCCACGATTTCTTTGATACTGGCAAATTGTATTTTATGCATCAAGACCAGTGGATCAACTTCGCAACTCTATCATGCCTTTTCTTATAGTCTGTTTGTGCAATTTTGCAGCATTCACAAATAAGATGAGACACAGTTTCATCTTTTTGCTGACAAAGTCGACATTTTGAATTTTCAGTAATTTACTGAATTCTACCTTTCATAGCATTTGTTTGTAATGCTTGCTCTTGTGCAGCTAAAATCAGACCTTCAGTTTCTTTCTTTAAAGTACCCTGTTTCAGCCATGCCCATGTCAAGTTGTTATCACTTTTCCCTTCAATATTCTTCAGATGTTGTCCATGAAGTGGCTTGTTCTTCCAGCCATTTAGTCTATTTCCGAACTGTTTTTATTTAAATTCAGCCTTGGTTTCTGCTGTTTTTAATAAGTTTTCAGTTTTAACTGTCTGCAGTAACTTTTCCTTGCTTTTGTTGATATAGTCAAATAGGCTTCTTTTTTCTTCTTCTACTACCTGTTGTACTTGTAGTAGTCCTCTTCCTCCAATTTTTCGTGGTAGATATAATCTATCAACATCACTTATTGGATGGAGTGCATGATGCATGTTCAAAAGCTTTCGAGTTTTTCGATCCAATGTTTCTAATTAATTTTTTGTCCAGTCAATTATTCCAGCTGGATATCTAATGACTGGAATGGCCCAGGTATTTATGGTTTGATTGTATTCCCACCATTCAATTTGGATTTTAGTACTTTTCGTACTCTTTTCATGTATTCCTTCTGAGTTAGATTTTTTACTTTTGTGTGCAAGACAATATCTGATTCTAGAATTCCGAGGTATTTGTAATTTTCGTTTTCTGACAGTAATTTCATAATACTACCATTTTCTAGTTCTATTCCATCCATGTTCTGGATTTTTTCTTGGAGTATAGATAATATTGCACAATTTTCTAGTCCATTCATCACTAAATATCTGCACTGTATTCAGTAATGATTCGAGTTCAGTTTAGCTTTGTGCAAATAGTTTCAGGTCATCCATGTAGAGCAGGTGGTTTATTTTTCCATGTTGATCTGAAACATTGTATCCCATTTTTGTTTTATTCAAAATAATTGACAACGGGATTAAAGAGATATTAAACAGTAAAGGAGACAAAGAATCCCCTTGAAAAATGCCTCTTTTAATGCTAACTTTTCCGAGTTCTTCACCAATGCAAGCAGTAATGTTTTCCAGTTTTGCAAGTTTTCTTTAAGGAATTGGCAAATGTTTTTGCTGATTCCAAAAATTTCCAAGCAGTTGTTAATCCAGCTATCAGGCAATGAGTCAAATGCTTTTTTTATAATCTATCCATGTCATATTCAAGTTGGTTCTCTTTCTTTTAGAGTTCTTCAGTACCATTTTGTCAATTAGCAGCTGGTCTTCTGTGCCTCTTGAGTTTTTGAAGTTTCCCTTCTGTTCAAGTGGAAATAAATTGTTTTCCCACAAATAAGATTGCAAGAATTCTTGTGAACAGCTTGAATGTTGTTGGGTGGCATGTGATTTGTCTGTAGTTGAAAGGTTCATTGCCTTTTCCCTGATCTTTCATTATTAAAAATGTGCGACCTGTTGTTAGTCATTCTTAACTAGTTGAATTTTGAAGCATTTGGTTAAATTGTATAGCTAAACGTTGATGGAGGCTTGTCAGATGCTTTAGCCAAAATCCATGCAATTCATCTGGCCCAGGTGCACTCCAGTTCTTCACATTCTTTGCATGCATTGAAACCATTTCAGCTGTGATCACTAAATCATCCATGTTTTTTCCTTTCAATTCATTGCAAATATCTTTGATCCAAGGGGCCTTTCTATTATGTTCAATTGGATTTTCCCGTAATTTTTTCCAAAATTTTAGAGTATCTTCTTTACATGGGCTAATGTTCTTTTTTAACTCCATTTTCATTCAAAGGTTTATAAAATAATTTTTGATTACTTCGAAATCGCCAATTTTCTTTAATTTTTTATGCGTCCATCAAATCTTTCAATTTTCTTTTCAGTTGCTGTTACCCGTTGTTTCAATTCTTCCATAATTTCAACAATTGTTTTCCTTTCAAAATCATATCTTCTAGATAACCCATGTTTGACTTTTTCATTTTTCAAATTCCCATCCTTCAATAATTTCCGGTTACTAAGGTCTCCACGTAGTTTGTTAATTTGCTTTTCAAGTTGAATTTTCCACTTTGGGGTACCAGGTGTTTTCTTTTTTGGCATCTTGTAACCAAGCTCTTCAGTTATTATAGCAGCTGTACTATACATGAGCTTATTTGTACCTTTTAGTGTATTGGTTGGAATTGTTTTAATTATTTCATTTGTATTTGTTAACAGATCACTCACTTGTTTGCTTCGGGTTTGGCGGATTACAGGCAGCCTTTCTCTAGCTATACCTTGGCTGAAATGATTTAAACTTTTCTCTTTCAGAAGACTCTGCTGCTCAGTTATTATTATTATCAGCATCATCACCTGTGTATCAAATGTCGCATATTGTTAGTACCTGTCACACAAGTCTCAAAACGCTGAGTAAAAAAAAATTGTTTTGAATTCCCATCATTTTTGAATCCTGAACTTTTTAGCAGAAATTTATCCTTACGGTTAATGTAAAATAAGCTATTGTCTCTTAATTATCACCACTCAGGGGCCTTTTCCGAAAGAAGGAAGAGGAATGGAAGACGTTGGTTCAGTCGGTAACATTCCAGTTTCATAATCTGTAGTTGCAAGGCTCGTGTCCCAGCTGTGAAGTGTTTGAGAGTTTTTCCGCTAACCCTCCTTCCCTGGTTTGAAAAGGAAGCCGTCCTTCTGACGGAACTTTAAATCTTGGTCCCGTGTACAGGAGTGCCACACCATGTGCACGTTAAAGAAGAACAGCCGTGACAGGAGGATTCTATCTGTCTCCTAATAGCTTTTCAGTGGGTCCTTTCCTCAATCTTCTCTGAGCTACTTTTAAAATAGTACTCCTAGGGGTCTTTATGACCTCCATATTTTATCCATTGTCTACACAAAGGTCGTTAGAGGTAAACCCAACCACCCTATAAGAAGGAATAATTTTAACTATAGTGCCAGAATTTCAATACAACACCTATGTAGAAGAAATCTTTCAGCATTGTGGTCAACCATGCGAAAAATCCCTTTCCACAGCTCTCAGTCTTTGAGAAATATTTTTATTTACCTCTGGTGTCGAGTGTAGATTTAATTTCTCGAAAGCCAAGGAAACTTCAGAAGACATTATATGACTAATATTGATCCAGAAATACAGCTTTTATCGCTATTAACATTGCTTTAAACATTAGCCGTATATGACTGCAGAACTGTTTAAGTTATTCAGAATATGTTTAAAACACTGAACCTGGCTTTTCATGAGATAATGGCCTTCATTTATTTTATACCGTTTAATCTCGAAACTATGTACAACGCAAACAGAAGGCATTTCTTTTACTGTACCTGTCAACCTATGTAGTCATGAATTCCTCAAAGCTTTTAACCTCAAGTATTTATTAAATTCTGTACTGTGCTGCTACTCATAACTAACAGTTTGTTATTCCGATTTCTCTCTCCGCTTCAATCTATCTGAAATACACTTCACTACTTATTGTTCAAATTATTCAGCTTCCTAACGACTTTATAAATTTATATAAAATAAAAAGAGCTTCATGTGTTTTGCTTTTAAAATAGTACAGTCGCTCAAAAAAGTATCCGAACACTATGGTTGACTACATTATTCAGAAAAAATATCTGGCAACGATTTTTTTCAGAAATTAGTGATCTGGCAACCTTCGTGTCAGATGAGTCGAAGGTTGCCAGATCACTAATTTCTAAAAAAATCGTTGCAAGATGTTTTTTCTGAATTTTGTAATCAATCATAGTGTTCGGATACTTTTTTGAGCGACTGTACTCCAAAACTATACTGGTGTCCAAAAGTTAAATATGATTCACAAATTGTTAAATATCTCACATATTGATTGAAATTATTAACATAAAATCTTGTGTGGCAATGAAATAAAATACATGTAAGGCCATTTGTCCCCCAAAAGAATCTGACTGGTTAAAATTTGCATTATGTGCATCGAAAACCCAATCCGGAATGTCACTCATTTCCTGTCAAGCATAGGGTTTATGTTGCTCGAGCGTTGCGTAACAATAGTATGGTACATAGACATCATATTGATTGTTTATACGTGGTAGAGCAATTGGTATGTTAGGGTCGACCGGTTAGGGATAAAATTATTTGTCATATCAATATTTATTATTAGGGTGATATTTCAAAATGCACACAGATTTGAGATTTATACATTTCGCTTAAAACAACAATTTCGATATACCCCTGACAAATTCCAAATGGTTTCGTGTGAGCTGTGAGCGCGTATTGGTTGGGTCAGTGTTGCGTCAGGATCGTAACATGATTTTCTCTCTCGTCTGCGCCTGCGTTGAGATTTTCTCCTCTAACTCCCTCTGTCGCCTGTGAATAAGGTGACACTTGCTTGATGAAATTCGCCATCCATCGGATGGACCGTTAAGCCTTGGCTTTGTGTGCAGAAGAGGTGATAGTGCCATTGAAAAATACACTGTAGTGGTCTTGAGGGATTCTTCCATCTGTCTCTTAATATATGTCCTCTGGATTTCATTAGACGCTATTAAGACATACTACCCATCTCTGAGCCCTTGTGATCCTTGTGACTTGTCAGTTTAGCCCATTGTGTACAAAAAAGTACTATCCAGCCAGACATAAAAGAAACCAACCCATGCGAGCCACATACATACTCTCGTTGGGTTGGATTGTTCCACCTCTGAGCGTAACTTCTTTTGCATGCAATGGGCTAAATGACTAAGTCAAAAGACACAGAGAAGGTTGTGGGAAATTTACTAAACAGCTGTTGGGTGACAGATGGTAGCCTCCCGTCAAGGCCATCCAGCGTGTTCTTTAACATGCACAAGGTATGTCTCGCCCTCACACGGGGCCGCAACTTAAGGTCCTATTCGACGAACGGCGGTCTTTCCAAGCCCATCGGTGTTCCCTTTTGACGGAGGGCAGGGCAGAGAGTTTTGCGGAGATAAATCTCAACGTTGGCCCAGGCGAGACTCAAACCTGAAAATTGGAGCGCTACCGACTGAACTCTCTCCACTCTCCTCGTTCATAAAAAAAAAAATTACATGTCCCAATTTTTAATAGGTCTTTGCCAGAATGTATTAGTGTCGAATTTATTTCAGTAAAAGCGTAAAGCAATTAGAGAGTTTCCTAGATTTAGTCCGCAAAACTCCTCTCCCTGGTTTTACTCTGCTTCCGGTCAGTAGGGGACACCCATGGGCTTGGAAAGGTCGTCGTCCGTTGGTTGAGACGTTAAGATGTAACCCCATGTATACCCTGTGCCGTTAAAGAACGCACTGGATGGCCTTGACGTGGGAAAGCCCAGTGGGCACAAATATTTCAATTGGAATTTGTCCAATGTTTCCATTCTACCTAATCTTCTCTAAGCCCTCGGGGTCCTTGTGGCCTGGCCATTTTACCCATTGTGTGTAAGAATAGTGTAGAAAAAACAACCCAACTTAGCTCTAGAACTTTACTAAACAATATGTGGCCAACATTTTTAGCGACATTTTAGTAATGGTCAGAAATACCACATAAGCATTTAATGCACAAGTCGACAGGTAAGGTTACGCACAATCTAACAGACACTAGATTAGACCCACAATCTAATAGACGCAAAAGTCCTTAACCAAATCTTAATTTAACGTATCTCCCCTAAACGTAAGGTATTGTAAACCTAATATTTGACCATTTTTGATCAACCGGTTTACTGATCTACCACCAGCCAAGCATCTATGCAGGCAGGAAATTTGTATAATCAGACCCCAAGTTAGTAAATAATCGAGGGGAGGACACAAGATACTCAATCGAGCAGGAAAAAATTAGAAGTCACCGGGGGAATGGGGGACAAGACTGGATTCCCAATGAAGTGCAATATTTCCTCCTCCGTTTTACAGGAGGTTAAAAATTTCCTGAAAGATCCATGAAATATGAATAATTTCCATGCATTTTTTTCATAAGTTTAATAATTTTCCCATCTATTACACTTACTAACATTCGATAGGGAGCCATCCCTAGATCCAGCCCTGTTTATAATTATGGATATAGAAAAATTGCAAATAACGTAAATAAATTAATTATTTATTGATTTTTTTCAACAAAAATAACGGTGACAGTCGGAAGAATATATGAAGTTACAAAGAAAGTACTTAATCTTTACGAAACATGATTTAAAATAGAATAATGAATTGTTTCTCAATCTTAAAAATATTTGAAATGTAAAGCATTTCTCACTATTTAAATATAATTTAAAATAATTTAATCAATTATTTTGTTTTAATATATTCAATGTATCAATATATTCACTGTTGCCTTGAAAATAAAATTTAATACTTATTATTTTAATCGAGATTTTAATCCAGACAAGCTATTGCTCTTGGATTTACAAACATCACTTCATAAGCAAATTTATTCATGGTGTTTTCATCTGCATAAACGTACAAATATACACTGCTGGTCATGAAAAGAGCAACACCAGGAAAAACCCATCAGATCGTCCTGAAATATGCAAGGTGGGTAGCCCATGGGAGAACATGTATTCAAAGCGCAGCACATACGCACACTGTGTGTGACAGTAACTCCCTCTGGAAGAGGTATTAGAGGATATTACAAAGAGCCGGTGTAAAGCATTGTAATTGGGTTTGCTCGCAGGTCTTGCACACTAAAGGATCAAGCATGCCCCGTCGAAGAATACGGGATCCATACGACCAGGTTTCCGACTTTGATTGAGGGAGAATTGTGTCATTACGAGAAGGCGGAATATCATACCAAGACATCGGTGCTCATGTTGGATGGAATGCTGCCACAGTGATGAGAATACGAAGTCAGTGGGTAGAGCAGGAACGAACTCACCGACGTGAAGGATCTCAACGGCCCTGTAACACAAACGAACGAGAGGACAGTCATCCCGTGTGCATGGCTATGAATGATCGTACAGCCACATCGTACAAACACCTTAGCTCAACAGTTAGGGTGTGTTGCACATCAACCAGTGTCCGCACGTACGGTTCGACGTTGTCTGCAGCATCAGGGCATCTTAGCTAGGCGGCCATTGTTCTGGCTACCATTGACTCTACAACACAGGCATATGTGACTGCAATGGTGCCAAGAACGTCGCACATGGACGTGCGAATGACATCGCATCGCCGTTTCGGACGAATCCAGCTTCAGTATGCAGCACCATGATGGACGAATCCGTATCTGATGGTACCACGGCGACAAGCTCAGTGAGACATGCATGATGCAGCGCCATACAGGTCTGGCCTCTGGTGTTATGGTATGGGGTGCTATTGGACTCCACTCATGCACACGCCTCATATGCATGTGTACTTTGAACATGCATATGAGACGTATGCGTACTTTACCGGTACTTTGAACAGCCAGCGTTACATCACTGAGGTTTTGGTGCCTGTGGTCGTTACTTACCTTCAAGTGCTCTCTGGTGCCATTTACCAACAGGACAATGCCCGACCACATGTAGCATGCATCAGACAACAATTCCTGGATAGCCACTATGTGATATTACTGCCTTGGCTGCGCATTCACCGGATCTGTCCCCAATTGAATATGTCTGGTCAATGTTCTCACGACCACTAGCACACCAGACACCAGCAGCTGCTAGAGCAGATTAACTTTGGCTACGTATCGAAACTGCGTGGACTGACATTCCCCAAACACACATTCGACGACTTATCCGCTCAATGCCAGACCGTGTATCAGAGGTTATTGCCACTCATGGTAGCTACAGAAGATACTGATTTCTTTCTATTCCACAAGTCTAACCGAGTTATATTTGTAATCATTTGATACTTGTAACATAAGCTATGTATTCACTAAATATGGCTTTGTTATCTCTTGTCTTTCATGGTATTGCACTTTTAATGACCAGTAGTGTATATGCAAATATAATTAAATATATATATATTTAATTGTTTACGAAGAGAAGAAAATTTTGTCTTTGATGTTTAGTGTTTGTTTCTACAGATACTAACTTTAAGAGGATTCGGAACATCATAAACAAAATTGTGAAAACGGATGTTAGACTTTGCAACGAATGCTAATGTATCGTTCATATAAAATCTGTTCTGCAAGATAGAATAATAAAAAACTGGTAAAAAGCGTAATACCTTTTGATTAGCGAAGCAAGGGTTTTCTCGATAATTGGAGAACTGAATATTCCGAATGCTATTATGTCGTGTGTTCTCAATTCATACTTTTGTTTGCTTCAAATTCTAATAACTTTAAAGTACTCCGTTTGATTGTGCGAATTCGTTTTGTGTGTTTGTAAAATACGAACCAAGAATATTTATTTTTAAAATAAGATTGTCTGTAGTTTCTGATGGCCGAAAAAGTTTTGCAGAAATTTTAAACAACAACGGAAAAACAATTGCTATCATTGCTACTGTGACTCAGATAAGTAAGCAATAAACACGAACGGGTAAACAATTAGGGTAACTACCGTTTTAAATTCAGGGGTGTATGAAAACAAGCTATTGTATTCTATTAGAAAATGAGAATCATATGAATCTTAAATTGTGTGGATGGGAAGTGTACTTTGATAAGCGTTCATAAGAGTTTATCCAGTTAGAAAAAAGATAAAAGCATTGTAAACGATGCTGTAAACATAATATTCGAAAATTAGTCATTTCTGTAAAATTAATGTAAATTTCTTTAGGATGAAAGAAAACAAATTATTGATTAACTATGATTTGGATAAAAATCGATTTATTTTTGTTACAGTTAGAGAGATACTGAGTGTTTGGAAAAGTTTTCACTCTCAAAACAAAAAATAAAAAATATAGTGCAAATAAAAAACAAAGAGGTGTTTCTACATCTCTGCAACTTGGCCATTAAGTGCATTATTATCTCTTATTGATAACTACTAGGCATCTAACTGGTGGCCTGCGAACAGCATGTAGCAATAGAGCTTTTAAATGGAGGTCTGCGAATGACCTTGCATTGAATGTATATGTAAAGACAGTTTTCCTTACATTATTCAGAGTAGAATTTGCTGATACATTTACAGATACAAACCGTTAAATTATAGAATCCTTGTGATTCAAAGTCTAGACACATCAATGTTTTTAATTCCTCTATCTTAGAGCATTTGGATGCATACAAGGAAATTATGCTAAAATTAATATCAAGTATAGGAAAACTGTTGTCGATCGTAGGATCTGCAAATCGAATGGGAAAATTGAAAATGGGGGATACATGGTATTAAGAATACAATATTCGGAAAAGGGAGTACTGTTTATCTTTTATTTCCCTTAATAAGGACTGAAAGAAAATGTCTCTGCATAGACATACAATAAACAAATCAAGGAACAACAAAATATTAATGTAAAATCCACTTACTGTACAGTAGATTCTGAAGTAAAACTATTAACTAGAAGTTTAAACGAATTTTAATTATGAATTTTACTCACCAATGGCTAAAGTTATACCTTTGCCCTTATAAGCTCAGATGCTTCTATACTACTATGAATACAGTGTATGCATGACTTATACACTTGATGCTCGACTTATCCACTTCATAGTCGCACTCCCACTGCACTCGAACTGCTACGTAATTTGTCTAAAATGACTGTCTATTTCGATTCATAACTAGAGCCCTGCTCGAATAACAAAATTTCTATCTGCATTCGCAAGGATTTTATTGGCATTCACAAAACTTTTATCAGTATCCGCGTATATATTTTTTTTTTCATTTGCAACATTTAGGACAGTTTTGTTAGTTTTACAGGCCTTCTCATTTAAGGGCATGTCCCATCGTACCATTTAAGGCCATATGACCGAAGTCACAGCTGACCCCTTCGTTAGTTAGAGCAAAAGCACAAAGTTTGCCCTACTGGAACAGTAGAGGGTCCTTAACCACTATGGCGGTTAAGGTTGGCTATTTAACAGCCATCGAAGTTTTGCAAATAAGATCTCACTGTAATAGTTTATTAATGACTAAGATTTATATGAAAAAATGCAATATTAAAAAATATGTCCGTGTTTCATAAAAATATGTTGTACTAAATATATGCACTTTTTTATTTCTTAGTAATTCTCCTCTCCGTGATTTCTACTACTGAAATTCACAAAGATTTAATTCCAATTTTAACGTAATACTCCAGTAATTCATTTGCACTTATATCCTGTTTTCTCATCAAAAATATCGTTCTTTCAGATAGGATAATTTTTGCTTTTAAATTTAGGCTTAATCCAATGCATTGTTTTTTTTCTTTTAAAACAAATATTATCATTGACTTTTCAATCAGGTTTTATTTCCATTATCTCAAATAGTTTTTACGTTCATATCAGCTATCAATAATACGAAAATGTTTGTTCGTGTTCCTTCATCTCCGCAAATTCCACTGTATCAAATCCGAGAACTATCCGCGTTAACATAAATTTTTGATCCATGGTATTCGCTATCAGCCTTAACATTGTTCTTTATCGCAGTTTTATGAGTTATCCCCGTTAACAATGTTTAATCTGTACTGTTATCCGCTATACGCATTTACGTCATTCTTTTATTACGGTTTTATCCGCTATCCATTTTAACATTAATATTTTAATGCGGTTTTATCTGCTATCCGCTTTAATATTAATCTTCTATCCGCGGTTTTATCCATTAACCGCGTTAACATAAATCCTGTGTTCTCCAGAACTTTTAAATGCAGATATCCGCGTATGTGAATTTCTCATAATTCATATCATATATGTTCTGGAATCAAAACCTTTTTGACATATATTAATTTTTTTATTTATTTATAAGTATACTTTGATTAAACGCTTTGAGTTTTGTTGGGTATTTTTTGTTCGTTTATCAATACTTTTATACATGTAACTCATTTTTACAGAAAAGAATCAATAATAAAGGTGCAAACAAAAAACATCTAAATGCAGTTTTAATACATGGTACGTAAATGCAGTTTTAATACATGGTACGTAAATGCAGTTTCAAAATATTGTAGGTAAATGCAGTTTTAATACACTGAAGTACCATTGAATTTGGGATGGGAGACGTTATCGAAATTCAGTACCCAGAGTTCCGCATTTGCGTTCATGCGTGACTGAAACTCAGGTCATACGTATATAGCTCTCAGTTTTGGCTAACCATGCATCCGTCATGAGAAGTGTAATGGGAAAGGCGCGGGATTTAGATATATTTGACAGAGGATAGATCATAGGTGCCCGATGGATGGGACACTCGACCTCCGAAATTGTCAGCGAACTCGGGTTTTCTCTTACGACAGTTTCAAGAGTGTTCGGGGAATATGAAAATCCTGGCAAAAAAACAAGTGCCCGGACAAACTGCAAAGGACAATCAGCCTTGAATGATCGTGGGCTTCGCCGTGTGACCCGCATCGTATGGATCGATAGGGGTCAGACATTATCTGAAATCACCTCCCATCTGAATGCGGCTTCCAGCCGAGAAGTCAGTGTACGGACCGTGTGATGCTCACTTCATCGTCTCCGTACGAGAGCTTCCCACCTACGAGAGTCCCACTTCTAACGGCATGATAACAGGCTCAAAGCCTTGCCTGGGTTAAAGAACATCGAAACTGGACCATCGAAAATTGGCAACGGATTATTGGTTGATTGAATTTGTGATAAGCATATCACAAATTGAATATTCTTGCTACCAGGAATCCACCTGGTAGCAAACTCATTCAGAGAAATTTTGTTAGATTTCCAAAAAATCAAGTCATCTGCATATGTACCAAATTTTATATTTTCTGGAATAATTTCTTGTAAGTCATTAAGATATAAATTAAATAAAGTGGTGGATAATATATCCCCCTGAATTAATCCATTATTAGATGGATATTGTGAAGATAATTTTTTTTTCCAATTTTTATTTTATTTTTTTTTCCTTTAATAATTTTAAATAAAAAACTGTACATGTTACCACAAATTTTCAGTTGTCTGATTTTGTGTAATATTCCATTGTGGGAAACTGAGTCGAATTCCTTTTCTACATCTATACTTAATACTATCATAAATAATTTATTTTTAATTGCATATTCTGCATTTGAAATTATATTTAGTAATATATCTTTAGTAGATCTTCCTTGTCTGAATCCATATATGTGATTATTGTAAATTCTGCTTTGTTCCAAATGCCAGTTTAGTCTATTTATAATTATTCTTTCACATAATTTTAATGCATTTGAGCTAAGGCATATTGGTCTGTAAAGAATTTAAATCTTCTGAATTTTTATTAGATTTAAAAAAAAAAATCGTTGAATTTTCAAACCAACTTTCTGGATAATTTTTAGATTTCCAAATTTCATTAAAATTATTTAATAAATTTATTTTCCATTTATTTGGGAGATTTTTAAGTTCTTTATTTGTTATGCCATCTGGTCCTGCAGCAGTTTTTGTTTTTAAAGATTTTATAGCAAAATTTAATTCAAAAAATATAAACAGACTGTTTAAATATTCTGTTTCATTACAGCTGTAAAAATTGATGAATTATGTTTGAATTATTAATTTTTTTATCTATTTTATTATTTGGTCTTGAATGAAGGTTAGTAAAAAATTTTGCTAATGTTGTTGTTGTTTCTTGAATACTTTCATTGCTTTTAAAAGCTATGGAACGAAGGGGATTTGTTGGTTCTTTTACACTATATACTTTTTTGTATATTCTCCATAGGTTTGCTGTAGATGTAAGTGGCGAGAAGTTCTCTGTTAATAATTTCCAATTTTGCATTTGTATGTTTTTGATCTTTTTTGAGATTGCTTTTTCCAAACGTTTAAAAATTTCACATGCAATAAAGGTTTTTTTTTTTTTCATATCTCTTTCTGCTTTCCTCTTAATAGCTATAAGTTTATTTATAAAAATTGTATGAATATTATTTTTTTGGGATTTTTTTATATACATTTTGTGTGTGTTTATTGCTTGTGTTTTTAATTTTATCCATAATGGTAACATAGTCTGATTCAAATTTATCTTCCAATTCTGTATTGTCTAATTCATTTTTAAAATTATTCCAATTTGTTATATTTACATAAGTTTTGTTTTTATGATTTTTTAAGAATTTAAAGTATATTGGGTAATGATCGCTTCCCATATTGTCTGTAGATATATTCCATTCAATATCTTTTGCAATTTTTTCTGTACATAATGTTAAATCAATAACCGAATTTTTGTTGTTTATATTGATTCTGGTGTCTTTTTCTCTGTTTAATATGAATAATTTTTTAAATTCTATAAATTTTAATAAGTGAATGTTTTTGTAATCATTTTTATATGAATTCAATGTTTTATTGTGGGAATTGAAGTCTCCACATATTATTACTTCTCCTTCAAGATTATCTAATAGTTCTAAGTATTGATTAAATTTAAATAAGATACCTTTATTATATATATATTTACTATATTAATTACATAATTAAATAATATTATTTGTACTATTAAACATTCTATTTTATCATTTATAATATTTACATTTATTATGCTGTGTGCTAAATTTTTATTTAAATAAGTTATAATTCCTTTCGTATACTGATTATTTTTTTGTGAGTATGTTATAAAGTTATTAAAATTCGGTATTTTACCTGTGTTTGCTTCCTGTATACAAATGACTTGAATATTTTTTGTATTTATAAGATTCTGATTAGATGATTCTTATTAGCGATTCCGCGACAGTTCCATTCATATAACATTGGGTTTAGCTCCATGAACCATTGTTAACTGTAGTTATGAGTAGATCTTTAATTAGGCTAACCTCTGGGCAGCTTGGTAGGATAAAGTCAAAAAGCGTGACCAAAAGTTCAACTATTTGCCTTTTACAGTTTCCTGATAAAGCTGTATTCGTAATCATCTTGTGAGCTTCAGTATCATGCGTTTTGTTCTGTTGTAATTCAGTTCTTTCATGTTTCAAGATTTTATTTTCAGCAGTATTTGAAGATTTTCTTCCGGTTATATGTTTTTTTTTACTATATTTGAATAGTCACATGCCATAGTTTTATTTATTTGACTTGTATTTCCACAGTCCGCCGATCCTGAAGTCGATGGAAGCACCGGGAAGTCTGTGTCGTCCGCTCTGAATATTTTCAAAGAGCTCTCTGTCAGGTTCGTAGAATCTGTAGTTTGAATCCGATAATTTGATTCAGCTTTGCCGCTATCCATATCTTTATTAATTTCAGTGATAGATTCTTTTTTTTTTGTAGGAATTTTCTCACATAGCTTTTGCTTTAAGAAATGCCTGCTGCCATGTGATATTTTCGTTGAGTTGAATTGCGCGTGCTTTATAGGCCAGAATTCTCACAGGACAGCCTGCAAAAGTCGCGAGATGTTCCCCGGCGCAATTTTGGCATCTGAATGTTTTTGCATTACATTGCTTATGGCTATGTCTGCCCCCACATTTCTTACAAGTAATTCGACCTTTACATACATTAATCAAATGACCAAATTCGTAACATCGTAGACACAAATGGGGTGGTAGATTATAATTTTTAACCTTGTGCCTTGAAAATCCAATGTAGACATGAGAGGGCAAAATTTCCCCTTCAAATTCCAGCACTATTTTATGTGTTGGGTTAGAAGATGTATCACTTTAATGTTCAATAGACTTATCATAATGCCACATTCTTCACATACTTAAAACGTTTTGATCTGATAGAGTGTCCAGAATAAAGTCATCATCCATGTGAGGTGGCACACCGATAATGGTTCCAAGCACAGACCTTTTGAATTGAGGAAATTCAATGTTTACTTTCTCATCTAGGATTTCTTTAAAGTTTAAAATTTTTTCATGTTGATCTTTTGTTTTCGGAAACACCCAAAGTCTTCCTTGTGATATAATATTTCCTCCAATGTGGTCCTTAAGAAGTTTATAAAAAAATGATGATATCTCTGTGATGTCTAATTCACTTATGTCAGTGTTTACACCAGTGATTACTAATGACAGGTCATATTTATCTTTTATTGATTTTTCAATAATTTCTGGAAACTTCGAATTTTTACAATCTATTTTCGTTATAATGGTATAATTCTTCAAATTATTACTAGATGTATTAGCATTATTTATAGTTAAATTTCAATTTTATTAGCTTTCATATTTAATTGTTGTTTGATTACCTGTAACTCTGGATTCTCAGTAGTGTTCTTTTTTAAGTCTTGATCAAAGTTGTCTTCCAATGATTTTGTTGGTGAGGTCTCTGAATCTGATGATAATTTAAGATCATCCTAGAGAATGGAAAAGTCTTTAATGTTGGTTGTATCCGTATCCGAGTTTTTGTCATTGGTATCCATGTATTACTTTCTTTTTACTTTGATTTTAAGACTTGTAGGAGATACCTTTTTCTTTTTGTTGCCTCCACCTGCCATCTCAGCAGAAGGAACAATCTTTTATAATGCTATCCAGGTTAAGGTTAAAAACTAGCTAAAACGATTAATATTAGAAGCACTCAAAGCCGCACAAACTCCTTACACAACCGCCACCTTCCGTGGGATCATTGCCTCGTCGTTTGGCGGCCGTTATCAGGGCCATAGAGGGTCCAACACATTACTAGAGTTCTATACCTATTTTAATGGCATTTCAGTGCTCATGGTACGTAAAGGTAGTTTTAATAAATGGTATATATTGTCAGGTAATGAAGTTTGAGAATGATAAATTGATTGTTTTAAAACTATTGTCGAATAATGCAGGTAACTAACTTTACGTAAACAAGCGTTTTTTTACTATATATGCGATGATTCTTAATAATTCATTAATATTCAATCTTGAATCAATCAGGGTGAATTTGTATACGCATACATTGTTTTATATGTAGGGCATAGTCACCGACAATTAAAATGTTCTATGTTTACAAATATATTATGCTTTATAACTTTTTAAACACACTAATTTTTACAGAAAAATTGTGAAATATGCTTTTCGGAAGTGCTAAAATTCTGAACGAGATAGGTGAGAAAACAAAGCATCCAAATTGTCTTCTCAAATGATAAATATAACAATATAAACGATCATGGAGAAGTAATTGATAAATCGTACTGAACAGAGAGGCAGCCTTGTCAGTCGAAATCCAACCTTACTTTAAAAATCTTGTGAAATCGAAGTCTAATTCGTGTTTGTCAAGGACTGGGTTTAATCAATTTGTTTTTTTTTTTAATCATTGTCACCTTTTGGCAACTAAGTGTTACATTTATTTCGTGTATAATCAAATCCGTAATTGACAGGGATTTTCTGTATTGCAGTGCTAAAAATTAGTTTTTGGACTTTAGTATTAAACTTTTAGTTGTGGACTTGTGGGTAAAAAATCTGAACAGCATAAAAAAATTATTTTTTCAGATCAGTCTTGAATCTAGAAATGGTTTGAGAATGTAATGATTGGATCGAAGTGGGAAGTCATTCGGGTATATAATTTTCTCCCCGATATAGGAATTTTTAAAGCTTTTCTTGCAAAGCATGTAACATATAGGCTACTTTCCGGTTAATAAACATTCTTAAAGGAAAGAGGGATGAACATGGATATTTGTCACTAAATTCCACTTGTTTCAAACATATGTATCATTTTGTGTAATGCACCATGTGGGTATAATGCTGCATAGCGAAACCTATGAATGTATATTTGGACTGAGGGTTTTCATCAGTTAGACGTTGGGCACATCTGATGTAAAATAGAGTTGGATAAACTTCTATATACATGAGACAAGGGACGAACCAAGCGGGGGGGAATACCAGGGGTCAGTACCCACCTCCTCACCCCGGAAAATCTCGTCATTTTATGCGAAATCTCAAACTTGTATACTGCTTCGAAATTCAAACAGTTGCTTAAGAAATAAATCCATAATATTAGATTAAAGAAAAAACAACTATTTTATTTTTATTCCATAGAAAATATGATATTACCCTTTTCTGTTCGGTGAAATAATTTAGTAAGTGAATCTGAAAATAAGACCTATTAAAGTTTTATTATCAGATCACCCCAACCAAATAAATTTACGCCCCCTAGAAAAACTAAATTCTAGAACCCTCCTCGAAACTGAATTGAATTTTTTGACCTCCACAAAACTAAATTTAAATACTCCTCCACCCAAAAAAAATAAGTGAACTTAATTATCAGAATCCCTCCCCTCCTTTCCGAAACTAAATCCTGGTACGTCTATTCCAGAGACCTATAGAATTATAAAGTTCTGAGAGAATATTTATTTTCATTTCGGTTCAACTGAGTCTAACTGTCTGAAACTGAACTCGACAGAGTGGGACTTTAGTTTCAATCACGAGTTATCACTTCACATTACAAATGACAAATCTTTGCCATTTTCTAGTGTTTAACAAGTACAAAGTAAAAAAGAAAAAAAATCAAATAAATAAAGCAAATCCAAGGGTCCCAAAACAGAACGTGAGGGACCAATGTTTATATAAAATATTGAATAAGCCGGAGAAGAAAATGATTAGGTTCACTATATTCTACTGCTTTGCAAACTGTCTGATTGCACAGCTTTCGGCAAATGCATATAACTGTCGAACTCAGCTCGACATTGGCCTTGTTAGAAGCACTAGGGCTTGTCGAGTTTGACTAGACGTTGCACTTGTAAGGATTAAAACACACAACCTTTATGAAGTGAAAGGTGAGCCGGTTTCTTATCTGCCAGATTATCAAGCCGCGGTTCAATTGAGGATAGTGCCATGTGCAATGGAGAACGAATATTCATACTGTTCTTGGTTGATACTCGTGGTTGAGAAAGTAGTCTCCCGAGGAATGGTTGTTGGATTGTTTTACCTCTGAACGGCATTTTTTGCGCAAAATAGGCTAAATAGCCAGGTCACAAATACCCAATGGGCCATAGAAGGTTGGGGGGAGGGGATTCAGCTTAACAATTTATGTGAATACAATTCAAACTTATTTGAACAAATTAATTGCTCTACAAAATTCTATTTTAAAAACGATTAATCGCAGCATTAAAAAGCTAATTTTCTCAAATAGCAAAAAGCAGATTCCTTCATCATAATATTCTTCCAGTTGCAGATTTATATTTTTACACTATAATAGCGCAAAATTATTTTTCTCTTCACCATAAACATGTAATTGATCATGGCATTTACACGACAAGAGCATAAAAATTTCTATAAATTTCCGAAAATTGATGATAACTACAGAAAGAATGTTAAAAATTACGTGACCCCTTTTTTTCTTCAACCAACTTTAAAACAACTACCAGAGAATTATTAAACATTTCGTCCTTCTGTAGGCTAAAGCAGTTGCAAAAAATTGGTTACTTCGCAGGTAAAAAAATATTAATTAACACCCTTTTTAAACATAGGTTATACTCTCTGCGGATAAGCCTTATTGGGCTTTGCCGAGATGTACAAATGTTTGTTCTCTTCACTCTTTCACACGTGAGTCCTCTCTCGAATGGGAGTTATGTAATATTGTGCCTAGAATTTGTTTCTTTTTTAATTTAGTTCAAGATCTTATAAACCTTATATGATATGCAATAGCAAATGCATTGTAAATGTATGTCTTTTTGTTGTTCTTGAATAAACTGCTTTGATAACTTGTGCGAAAAAAGAGGAAAATAATTTTCAGAAAAATTGTAGCAATTTCAGAATCCCCGCGTATGCGCTTGGAGCTTCCAGCCACGTGTTATCTCGAGAAACAAGATACTTTTCTCACCCCGCACGCTCCAGGTGTCGTCATAACACATGGAGTGTTGGAACGTACGAAATATGTCGCTGTGGCATATTAATGTTATGCTTCTGAAAGCATATTTCGTTCCTGACAGCTCGCTGCGGATGGCGACTGATGGCTCGCCAACCGGCCCTGTGGGGACCACCATTTTGAGAAACACTGCTTTAATCAATAAATCCAGAATAAATGTCAACCTAAGTCCCTCGTGTTATGATATTGCGTTTTTTCTCCCATTTATCGTTTGGATGAAGAAGCGAGTAACAAAATCTATGACAGCACCTTCCAAACGTATTTATGACTAACCAATGAAGAAACACTAAAATATTTCTCCCTCAAGCAGGTATTTGCCCATTATCTAACAGGAGCGTGTCAGTATTTTATGCCATAGAGAAATCTGCAAAGAAGACGAAACCTCAGCAAAAAAAAAAATAATCCACACCTCGTTTTGAACCAATAAATCATCTTGAATCACCTTTAATCAATAGTCAAGCATGCTAACCACTCTTCCACTGAGATGATACAATGCAGGAATCCCTCGCTTAACACTGTTAATTGGTTCCAACAAAACGGAGCTCTAAGTGAATCAGCGATAAGCGAACTCCATATTTCTAAAAAAAAATGCTTGTTAATTAGGCAATGTCCAGTCCCATGCGATAGACTGTCTCGATAAGTAATATTATTAGCAAAGTGATTAAAAATTTGTTTAGCAGTATAATCGCTACCCTAAAATATTTTAACGTTCCTTTTTTAAATTGCATATAGGCTCTTTGCTTATCTGTACTGCTTCTTTCTGGATTGCTATATTGTTGCGGTTTCCTGATTGCACGGCTTCTCCCTGGATTGCTATATTGTGGTGGCCGAGTGGTTAGCGCTATTGGCCACTGATCAAAGAGACCTGGGTTCAAGCCGCGGGTAAGGCATGGTGATTGTGTTGTCTTTCTGCTGAGGTCTCGCCATTCTCACAGATCTGCTATGTAATAATAAAAATAAATAAATACCCCCTCAAGCAGCTGCTTGTCACAGAGGTCTGACAGGAGCCTGTCAGTTTATATGCCACAGTAGAAGATCTGAGAGGATGGCAGGACCTCAGCAGAAAACAACACGAACATCCATGCCTTACCCGGGGCTCGAACCAGGTCCCGTAGATCAGTAGCCAGGCGCTCTAACCACTGGGCCACGGGACGGTTATGTAGCGCATTAAAATGATACGCTCGTGTCAGACCTCTGTGGCAAAATTAGTTTGAGGGTATATTTATTTCTTTATTAGATGGTTTTTAAATCTATTGAACTCCCCTCTACTAACGTTAAACAGTTTAACAGATTTGTCAGGCTCAGGTTCTTTTCAGCTCTTGATATATATGTAACCGCTAAAGTGCAGAAATCAGTTATTCTACAGATTATCTAGGTATTGTGCAGATTAACTAGGGTGATCCGTTAACGTGCGGAAAATTGTTTCATTTCTCAAATTACCTAGGTAATCTGCAAATTACCTGGATAATCTGCACATTACCTACTAGGCATTCGTTAAAGTGAAAATAAGATCTTTGCTGGAACAACAGGAACGTTTCTGTACGCTTAAATTAACATAATGTTATTTATCTAGTGTCCGAGAGTAGAGTTGAAACCAGGGTCATCCCTCTGTCAACGTGAATCAGTCGTCCGAATTATAAAAAACGCCCCCAAAATGAGCAGGCCAAGTGAGAACGAATCATTTTAGTGATTCGTTATCAAGAATGAATCACTTTACCGATTCGTTCTCACTTGACCTCTGCTCATCCGGGGCGTTTTTTATAATGCGGACGAGTGAATCACGTGACACGAAGATTCATATTCAAGAGATTCACCACTATGAGAGAAACAAACTTTTGAACTTTAACAATACGGAAGCCGTTAATGTGCACATTACCTAGGTAAAATGCGGATAACTCTTGATTCCGCACGTTAACGGAGCAAATCAGTTAATCTGCCGATTAGCTAGGTAATGTGCACATTAACGGCTTTCGAGCTTTAACATAAGAAATTAATATACAAATTCTTCATATGGGCTTTTTATTGAATAATAGTTGAATTCAAGGGAATTTTACGTTAGGTACTATCATCAATAAAAATATTTAGCGGTCTCTCCATTTCAACCATAAGAGCCGACCTTGCCCTAGTAAAGTTTGTTGTCTGCAATGAAAAAACTAACTTTTCCACTGGTAAAATTTATTTCTTTTAAATTGTTGTTACCGTTGAACTTTCTAGTCCTAAATTACTGCACACATCGACATGCCATTGAACACAATCAATTCTTTTCGAAACGTCTAGTTTAGCTTTTAACCTCAGACTTTTTCTTCTTACTGACACTAGTTGATACTCTGGCACGTTTAGCACCCATTGTTACAACTTAAAAAACGTACTAATTAATTGCTTTCGAGAAAAGCGCTAAAAACGTTACATACCAAGCAATGTAAGCCAGGTCGTTTTTATTAAATTAGAAAGCTTCAGTTCTGTTGCCAGATCCATAGCTTTTGTTATTTTATTAATATGTCAAGAGAACGTTATAACAGTTTTATCAACAGCTCTGTGATGATGTATAGTTATTAAACCATGACAGCGAATTAACGCTCAGCGAATATATCTATAATCGTTATATAAATAATATTGTTACGACAGATGAATGTGCTACAGTGAATTTATGATAAACGTGTCATGAACGCTCGCATATGCTTCTGTGTGAGAATTACGTAACCAACGAATTGAAGCGAATAACCCAACTGAAAAATGTTATGTTGTTATGGATCCAACATAACCCAATTGTTATGTTGGAGTTATGGATATGTGAAAGGGGATATAGTTAAACTCAGTCTCTACACGATAAGTGTATAAAAAGAAGAAGTATTTTACATGGTGAGTGCGCGTGTGGTTATTAGTTTCATTATTGTAAAACCTACTAATGAATTAACAAAGCAAATTAGAATGGTTTAAGCGTGAGTGAAAGATATAAAAGGGGTATTGACATTAAAAATGAAGAGGTAACGTTAATCGAATAGGCAGAGCTAGTCTTAACTGTTCTGTAGGAAGAGATTATTATTACTTTATGTACGATAGTATTTAGTTTGTTTATAAATAATTTCATCAATGCTTTTGTAATAAGTTGCATTGTTTTGTAATTATCATTGTAAAATATTTACTTGAACTCATGTTTTTGCTCATTCATTTTATTTCGCAACAATACATATATGTAACGAGAGATTACTTTATAGCCAGGGCTGGCTCAGTCGGTAGCGCGCCAGACTCGTAGTCTGTAGTTCCTAGGTTCGAGTCCCAGATGGGTCAGCGTTGAGATTCATCTCCGAAAAATTTCCCGCGCTGCTCACAGCCAGTAGGGGACACCGTATGGGCTTGGTAAAAGCAGCCGTCCGTCGGATGGGATGTTACGTGGCCTCGTGTGCGGCAGATCCATACCCTGTGCACGTTAAAGAACACGTTGGATGGCCTTGATGGGGGGGAGGGGGCTACCCTCTGTCTCCCAATGGCTGTTCCAGTGGGTTCTCTAACACCACCTTCTCTGAGACTTCGGGGTCCATGTGACCTGGCCATTTAGCCCATGGTGTGCAAAAAAAGTGCCGCTCAGAGGCAAAACAACCCAATACTCTATAGCCGTCGGAAGAAACAATATAAGCGATTAAATTCTTCGGTTCCTAAAATGTTTAAGGTAGACCATAGCTTGGAACAGGAATTTTGACAGTTATTTTTTTCGTTAGATGGAAAATTTTGAAATAAAAAAGTTAATCCCAGTGAATTCAGAAAAAAAAAATTTGATAGCACAAGCATGCAAATGAGAAATTTTAAATGACAAACGGATCGGATAGCGATTACCGTTGAGAGTTAAATCATGTCGATCAATTTCATCATGGGCTAGAAAGAGTTAATAATTCCCAAACATTTGTTTCCCAGACGTTTTCCCCACTTCGCATCCAACACCATTTCTGAAATGTTTGTTCCGTTCTAATCACCAGTTTGTATTTTAGGGCCTAATGAATGGTGAGGGATTACGAATCTGTCATGGAATACAGCTCATTAAACTCTGCACGAATTGTAAGCACGAGTTATCTGCCGCCCAACAAGTCAACCTGAATGATTTGTTTTGATTGCTTTTACGATCCTCTATATTGATACAAAGCACCGAGTCGCAATCTCTATTGCGGAGGTTAGATCTTTCTCATCTCAATGTGCATTGGACATCGCTTGTGTTTGGCCACATTTTACGATATCCCATATAATTTATCTGAGATGCACTCAAGTCTCGGCTATCGAATGAATCGACAGCTCAATAATAAGATGCTCTAGGACTTAATCTCGTTAGGACAGATTAGTTCTCTCTCCATGAATAAAGCTATCGTAAACATATTATTCCGGTTTGCCCGATATTATACACTATACTTATTTGTATCTGCGTTGAGAATCATCCTGTAACGATTAAATGACTGATGCTCGTAATCTTCAGTTTCCAGGTTCGAATCCCACCTGGGCCAGCGCTAAGGTTTATCTCCAAATAAAAAAAAACGCCCTGCCTGGTATCAATCAGTAGGAGGACACCAGTGGGTTTGGAAAGGCCGCCGTCCTTCGAATGGGACATTAAGCCGTAGCGTTGTGTGGGGTGAAAGCCATACATACCCTGTGCAAGTTAAAGAACACGCCGGATGGCTTTGACTAGAGGCTACTAGTACTACCTTTTTCTTAATAGTTGTCCAGTGGGTCTTTATGACTTGGACATTTAGCATTGTTGTGCAAAAAAAAAGTGCGTTCAACACCCCAAGTCACTTATCCTGGAAAAGTGGGGTCTGAAATTCTCTTTGGTATTATTAATATTTTTATGATACATTCTAGATCAGTGGCGGCCAACCCAAATATTCGGAATAGCCACTGGTAAAAAAAAAATCCCCCCCCCCAAAAAAAAATGCTATATTCTTAAAGAACCACAGGAAAAAAATCCATACTTAAAGCATACATTTCTAATGAGTAATGTACTGGAAACAAAAGTGAATTTTTAAGAAATTATAAAAAACATCATCAAGAAACAAAAATGTACATTTATAATGAGTACTGTTAATTGTAAAAATCATTCACCGAAGCTCCAAAAATTAAATTTTGTCTTAAAATTTTTAAGAAAATAGCGAGAATTAATCATGATATCTTTTTTTGTATCGTAAATTCTTTTTTTTTGCAATACGCCTCATGGTATCAGGCACAGAGGCGTAGTCATATGGTGATGGGGGTGAGGCTCCCCCCAAAGTAACTCGGAGTTGGCAAAATTCGAAGCGACTTCGTAAAATCTAGGTGAGTTGTGAAAATTTGTAATTTTTTTGTAAAATTAAGGGTAGTTAGCAAAATCTAGACAACTTGGCAAAAGTAGTTGTCAAAATCGAGGCAAATTGGCAAATCTGGAGCAGTTGGGAAAATGGAGATGGCAAAAACTAGAGCAGTTGGGAAAATTTGAAGCCACTTAATAAAATACAGGTGAGTTGGCAAAATCGGGACAACTTGGCAAAAGCTTGGGGAGTTGGCAAAATTCGTAGTGACTTGTTAAAATCGTGGGGAGTTGGAAAAATTCAGGTGAGATGTAAAATTGGGAATTTTTTTTCTCTAAAATTATGGCGAGTTGGAAAAACCTAGGAGAGTTGGCAAATTTTGGAAGTTGGAAAAATTCTGAGTGATTTTGCAAAAATCAGGTAGATATAATTTTTTTTTCTGTAAAATTATGGCGAGTTCGCGAAATTGAGGAAACTCGGCAAAATCCAGCGGCAGTTGGTAAAACTCCGAGAGACTTGGCAAAATCATGGGGAGTTACAAAATTCAGAGTGACTTGGGAGAATCGTGGACAGTTGACAAAATTCAGGTGAGATGTAAAAAATTGGAATCTTTTTTCTGTAAAATTATGGCGTGTTGGCAAAATCGAGGCAAATTCACAAATTCCGGGAGAGTTGGCAAATCTTGGGGAGTTCGCAAAATTCTGAATGATTCTGCAAAAATCATATGAGATGTAAAAATTGGGTTTTTATTTCTGTAAAATTATGGAGAGTTGGCGTAATTGAGGAAATTTGGCAAAATCAAGGGGCAGCTGGCAAAATTCGGAATGACTTGGCAAAATCTTGGGAAGTTTGCAAAATTTGAATGATTTGGCAAAATCTTGAGGAGTTGGCAAAATTCAGAGGGACTTTGCAAAATCGTGGTGATTTGTTAAAATTCGGAGTGATTTGAGAAAATCGTGGAGAATTGGCAAAATTTAGGTGAGATGTAAAAATTGGAATCTTTTTTCTGTAAAATTATGGCGTGTTGGGAAAATCGTGGCAAATTCGCAAAATGTAGAAGAGTTGGCAAATCTTGGGGAGTTGGCAAAATTCTAAGTGACTGCAAAAATCAGGTGAGATGTAATTTTTTTTTTCTGTAAAATTATGGAGAGTTAGCGAAATTGAGGAAACTTGGCAAAATTTAGGGGCAGTTGGCAAAATTCGGAGTGACGGCAAAATCTTAGGAAGTTGGCAAAATTCGTAATAACTTGGTAAAATCTTGGGAAGTTGCAAAATTCGGAGTGACTTGGCAAAATCCTGGGGAGCTGGCAAAATTCGAAGTGACTTAGGAGAGTTGACAAATCTTGGGGAGTTGACAAAATTCTGAGTGATTCTGCAAAAATCAGATGAGGTGTAAACATTGGGAGTGTTTTTTCTGTAAAATTAAGGAGAGTTGGTAAAATTGAGGAAACTTTTCAAAATCTAGGGGCAGTTGGCAAAATTCGGAGTAATGTGGCAAAATCGTGGAGAGTTGGCATAATTCAGGTGAGATGTAAAATTAAATCTTTTTTCTGTAAAATTATGGCGTGTTGGCAAAATCGAGGGAAATTCGCAAAATCTAGGAGAGTTGGCAAATCTTGGGGAGTTGCCAAAATTCAGAGTGACTTTGCAAAAGTCAGGTAAGATGTAAAAATTGAATTTTTTTCTGTAAAATTGTTACGAGTTGGCAAAATCGAGGAAACAGTGGTAAAATCTAGGGCGCTGGGAAAATTCGAATACACTTGGTAAAATACGGGCGAGTTCTGAAAATTGGGATTGTTTTTGTGAAATTAGGGAGAGTTGACAAAATCGAGAAAACTTGTCAAAATTTTGGTATATTGAAAATTTTGAAATAATTTGGCAAATTCAGGAGAGATGTAAAAATTGGAATTGTTTTTGCGAAATTAATGAGAGGTGGTAAAATGGAGGAAACTTGGCAAAATCTAGAGGAGTTAGCAGAATTGGAAACCACTTGATTTTTAAGGAAATTAAGAATTACTTGAAAATTAAGGAAAATCTAGAGGAGTTCGCAAAACGAGGCAACTTGGCAAAGTCTAGGGTTGCTAGCAAAATTAGAATCAACTTGGTAAAATGTAGGCGAATGTAAAAATTGGGATTAGTTTTGTGAAGTTAAGGAGTGTTGGATAAATCGAGGAAATTTACCAAAACCTAGGGCAGTTGGCAAAAATCGGATCCACTTGGTAAAATACAGGCGAGTTGTGATAATTGGGATGGGTTTCTGAAATTAAGGACAGTTGAGAAAATCGAGACGACTTACAAAGTTTTGGGGAGTTTGAAAAATTTCCAGTGATTTGGCAAATTTAGGAGAGATGTAAAAATGTTTTTTTTTTTTGTGAAATTAAGGAGCGGTGGCAAAATCCAGGCAACTTGGAAAAATCTAGGGGAGTTGGCAAAATTGGGAACCACTTGACAAAGTGCAGGTGACTTATTAAAATTGGGATTGAGTATATGAAATTAAGGAGGGATGGTAAAATCGAGAACTCTTGTCAAAACCTTGGGGAGTTTGCAAAATCTAGTGTAGTTCGCAAAATTCGAATCCACTTGGTAAAATACAGGTGAGTTGTGAAAATTTGGATTAGTTTTTTGAAATTGAAGAGAATTGACCAAATCGAGACAACTTGTAAAAATCTTGGGAAATTTGAAAAATTTCAAGTGACTTGCAAATTTATGAGAGATGTAAAGATTGGGATTAGTTTTGTTAAATTAAATAGAGTTGGCCAAATCAAGGGAAGTTGGGAAAATTCACACTGACCTGCTGCAATTCAGACGATATTCAAAAATATTGGGATCATTTCTGTGAAATTATGGCTAGTTGTCAAAATTGGAAGACACATGTCAAAATGCAAGATAATATGGAGCCCCCGCCCCAAGGAGCTAAAAATCTAGGTAGTCTCTCAAAAAAGTATATCTCAAAAAGTATACTTTTTTGAGCGACTGTACAAACCCGGCAGAGACATTATTTTCTCAGTTGGCAAAATTTGATTTTCGAGTTGGAAAATTTTTGATTTCCTCCCCCCCCCCACAACCATAGTCCTTCGCTGCGCCCCTGATCACGCCTGCTGTAGATTATAGAACAGCTGGGTGTCTTATAAGATTGAAGTATGGGTAGTCGTATAAGATTATCGAGCCGCGGGCTCACCAGGCCTACTCTAAATTATAATGATACTAGTATTCAATACAATCGAGTTATATATATATATACAGGACAGCAGGATGTGGGTTGCCATTTTGTAATGGCCCGTGACACTTGATTGGATGATTGTACCAAAGCACCAATATTCGAACATCCTGTTACTTAGTGAAAATCTGCTCTGCCAGTCTCAACAGGACTAAATTTTTCTGGCAAGATGTGTTTGAACGTGGTTGCCAACTTTTGATTTTGGCAAGGAAGGATATTTCCGTATGAACGGTTAAGAAAGAAAATTAAATATGAAGGTATAAAGTGTGTTGAACATTTAGTCTACAACGGAGTACTAAAATATATTTTAATACAACATTTCGTCAGCTACTTTTAGCCCAATTGGCTAAATATACCCTGTCTTTGTTGATTTTCAACACCATGGTCTTCGGTTCGATACTAGGTAACTCTCCTATTCGTAGTAATGTACTACGAGTAATTCCAGGGCAGCACTAGGGGCGGGGAAACTGGGGGGTCGCCCGGAGCGACCATGTCGCTTATTACATAAAATACATACATACAAAATCCTCATGCAGCCATAGGCTACGGAGGACTACAGCAGACTGTGTAATTTTCCTCTCCAGACGTGTCTCTTTTGAGCTACAGCTGCTGCATTTGACCACTCTAGGCCAATTCTAGCAAGGTCCTGTTTGACATTGTCTGCCAATCGCTTTCTAGGTCTACCTCTTTTTGTGAGACCCTTAGGAACACTGTTCATAATCCGGTTTACTAATCTGTAGCTATGCATATGAGCAAAATGGCGAAACCAACTCAATATCTCTCTGCACAATATGCTGCTCAAAGGAGGTTGATGACCCCCTCTTCTAACCTCATTATTTACAAATCAAACCACCTAATGCCCAAGATACTGCGTAAGCATTTAGAATCAAAGGCATCAAGTTTCTTGTTATCCTGCTTACAAAGGGTCTATGTTTAGCTACATAACTGTCTTTAGGAAGAACCAAACTATTATACAGCCTAATTTTAGTCTTTAATTGTATACACCTATTTTTATACTCTCCTTAGAATCTTAAAAGTCCCAGCAGGAATCCCTATTCTTCTATTTATCTCATGCCACACATCACCAGTATCTTTTACATAGTTCCCAAGATAATTAAATTGAGACACTTGCTCAACAGTAGAGAAATTCAAAGAGATAAATAAAAATAAATACCCCCTCAAGCAGCTACATACGAATTTAAAAACATATGTTTACAGCAGACAAGGATATTTTTGTAATATAATAGGCAAGAATTGTAATTATAAACAACCAAATTTTATATAATTAAAAATAGTTTCGGGAAGCCCGTTCCGCGCCAAAATTTCGTTTTTTATGCTATCATACTAATTGTAATGGCGGTAATAAATATGAAATTATAATTGGAACGGAGTCAAAATAAATAGATTAAACGTATTTTTACGCGTAGTTTTTAAAATACTGTTAGAACGGAGAGCAAAATTATGTTATATGTATATAATTATTACAGGGGATGGAAAAAACACTGAATTAAAGTATGAAAGGACAAAAACTCCTTTTCGATTTTTTTTCTTCCTGATATTATTTGTTAAGTAATGTGTTTGGAGAATAACTGCAGAAAAAAAGAATACATGCATTATAGAATATATTTTCAGTCCGATTCGATACAATTCAAAATTAGGGATCTTCCCAAAAAAATTCCATCCTCCGTTTCCTGCCACTTTTAGGGAAAGTGATCCCTTCAAAAAATAGACTCATGAGCTGCTACTGCAGAATTTAGTGTTAAATCTCGAGTAACTGATGTTCATACTATCAATAGTTCACAAGCTATAGTCCAGTGGTGATAAATCTAATCCTTTCCTTTGTGTTGCTTTCTTTATGGCAAATATCTGATGAGCCCCTGAGTCAAGCGTATTAATACAAATATATATTTACAACTTCACATCAAATAATTTGTAAGTTCACCTATTAACGCACACAAAATAAAATTATAAAGAAAAATTCTTATTACCAGTATAATCGGTTTTATTATTATTTATTTTTATTTTTTTCCCTTTGTTTCGCCCAGCAATTTTTTCGACATCAGGTTATAAATTTGCTGTTGTGTGATTCGTCAAATTTTTAACTAACGCCCAGAATGATTAAATCAGGTTGTTACAAAATATTTTATTTGGCAAAATTATAATTATTATACTTTGATTATACTAATGCGCCCCAAATTACGCCCAAAATATTTCAATTAAAAATGATATATAGGTATTATTCTGAAACGTATGCATGTGCCACGTTGAGCACCACCGCTGTAGTGTATATTTTCAATAAAAATGTTTTATTGTATCATACATATATGTATTTTTACCTCCTAAAAACTGTTGGCACTCTTTACCAATCACAATCATTCGGTTATACTCTCTCGCTAAGCACACCTGCTTACGTCTTCATATATTTTGAAACCATTATCTTAAAATAATAATCATTTCTTTTCCACCTCTATTAGTACTTTTCTCTGTGTGACAGAAAACGTTTGGGGTTTCATTCCAAATAATTCCTTATATAGCCTATATAAATATATAGATTTTGCAATTTATTCGTTCTTTGTCATTCCTTTTTGAGAAAGTAATTTCAGTTTTCTCTCGCCACTTTGAAGTTATTTCAATGTCCCTGTTTTGAAAGGACGGGATCAAAATCAATCATGACTGTCAAGGTTCGGTTTAAAGTTCCATGTCGAATTCCTAGGAATTTTGTCAAAGTATGCCATGATTGTATGGTTATTTGAACAATTAGTGTATTATTTGAAGTAGATATTTCTTAACCCAAAGTTTCATCTGCTTCACCATTATTATTTTCCTCTTGAGACATCAAAATACTCAAGTGCATTGTCAGATATATGTTACGCGCGTGGATCAAAGTGTGGTCGTCTTAAAAGGTTTATTCTTCGAAACTGTTTCAGAAGAATTCGCGGTTCGTCAGGGAAAATTTGTTTTTTTTCTTTACTTGATGGACTTCAGTAGAAGTACCAAATTCACGTTTTTTAACTCTTTTTACACAAGTTTTCTACACGTTTTTTAAACTTTTTCTTTGAAAGCCAAAAATTATTTTTATTTATATATTTTTATTTAATACTGTAAAAACATTTTATATACATTATTATATAAATCTATCAAAACATGCCAATACGCATCGTCATCGCTTAATCATTTTTTCCCTCTCGATATCATTTAAAAGGACAGCGCTTTCGGTTTCTATTTTCTGAGTATAATGTTATTTAATAATCGTAATTTCTGGTGGAGGACACGTGTGACGTCATCGGCGGCAGAAATTGGAAGTTTCCCAATGGTCCCACGGCTATTTGAGTGATTGGTCCCAATCCAATCCAAATCAAATCCACAAATGAAAATTCCTACATCTAATAACTTGATAAATGTAGACTCATTCAGACAAAATTTTAGTGAAAAGAAAATTTCCCTCTTATATATACTTTTTTTTTCAATTTTGTTTTGTGTTTTTTCCATTTTTTTATCTATTTTTTTATCATTTTTTTCTCTATATAATTATTTTTCATTTATATAGGTATATTTTTATTTTTTTACAATTTATCTAAAATATTAATATTTCTAAGAAATTGAATTAATAATTTATATAGTCTAGTTTTAAGATTCTTACTGGTAGGTAATATTGTATGCTTTTGGTTCATTAAAACAAGATTTTCTTTCTGGTTCGTAATTTTTACAATTAAATATTATGTGTTCTATGGTTTGTTTTACATTACATTTATTGCAGTTTGGAGAATCAATTTTTTAAAATTTATATAAAGTTGAGTTCGTGAGAGTTAAGTTAGCTTTTATTCTGAATATTATAATTATTTCTCTTTTACTTAAACCGTAGTTTGAAAAATTTTCAATTTTATTTGCTATTTGATAACGATGTGTATTAATTGCTTTGTTGTTATACCAATTCTGTGTTTCAATTAATATTTTAGATTTATTTGATTATTTGTGTAATATAAAATGAAAAGGGGTAGTGATTGAATTATTAAGATGTTTTGCATTTTTAGCTAATAAATCTACATATTCGTTATGATTTATATTCACATGAGAGGGTAGCCATTGTAAAGATATTATATTATTTCTATTTAGGTGATCATATGTCAGTGAATAAATATCATTTATAAAATGGGAAAGTTATTTTTAAATGGGTTTTGTTGAAAGATATCTAGAGTACTTTTACAATCAGTGAAAATGACTCTATGTTTATTATTATATTTCAGGGACCAATTTATTGCAAATATAACTGCTAGAAGTTCTGCTACAAAAAGAGGTTCATTAATTTTAAATTTAAACTGTTGTTCGTATTTTTCAATTGGGCAGTATTTTACTCCAGAAGTAATGGTTTTATCAGAATTTAATGATCCATCTGTATACATTTGAACAAAGTTATATTTTTCATTGATATAATTCTCTGATAATATTTTTATAATAGTTTTATCAAATTGCTTTTTAAAATCAATTCCAGGAATTTTATCAATAATGGTTGGAGTTGTTGAAATCCAACATGGAAATTTAGGAATGAAATCTCCACTGAGGTTATTGTTGAGCATATATAGTAATTGTTCCTTTTCATAAAAGTTATATAAGGTTACATCTTGGAAGTTATTAATAAATTTTTCGATTATAGGGTGTGAATGATTTTTGCTAATTATTCTAAATATTAAATTTGATAATATATATATATTTATTTGAAGTGGTGGAATTGATATTTCAGCATATATGTTTAAGTTATTTGAAGTTTGAATTTGGACAAGACAATATTTTAAAAATTTTGTTTGAATTGTTCCTAATTTAATTAGTTTGGTTTTAGAGATTTGATTAATGAGTTCAATTCCGTAGGTGCACTTTGGTAATATTATAGAATTAAAAATTAGTAAAAGATTTTTAATGAAGCAACCCCATTTTGAGCTACCTAAATATCTCATGAAGTTCAATAGTTTTGTGGCTTTATTTTTAGCATTATTGATATATTGATTCCATAGAAGTTTAGAATTTATATGTAATCCTAGGAATTTTATGTTCTCAATGATATTGACTTCTGTATTATTTAAATTTATTTTTAATTCATCTGTAATTTTAAATCTTTTATGAAAATATAGGATTTTAATTTTTTCAGTTGATATTTTTAGATTTAAGATGGAACAGGAAATTGATAATTTATTTATATTTTTTGTAGAATTTTATTTATAATGTTTAGGTTTCTGTGTATAGTACAAATTATAATATCATCTGCATAAGTATGATATGTAATTTCTGATGAAAAAACTGAATTAATATCATTTAAATATATATATTGAAAAATAATGGAGAAAGGATATCTCCCTGAATAATTCCATTATGAAAATTATATTTTTTTGAAATGTTATTGCCAATTTTCATTCTAAATTGTTTTTGTTGAATAATTTGTGAAAGAAAATGATACATGTTGTCACAGATTTTAAATTTTCTAATTTTTGAGATAAGATCTTGATGTGACACAGGATCAAAGGCTTTTTCCAAATCAAAAACAACAGCAACCAAAAATAAACCATTTTTGATGGCATATTCTGCATCGGATAGAAACGTGAGTAATAGATCTTTTGTAGAACGTCCAGGTCTAAAATCAAAGAAGTTTTTATCAATTAAATTGAATCTCTCAAAGTGCCAATTCAGTCTGTTAAAAATTAATCTTTCGCATAGTTTAAGAATGTTAGAACTAAGACAAATCGGAAGGTAAGACAGTAAGTTCTTAGCCGGTTTGCCTTCTTTTTTAATAAAAATCATAAAATTTTCAATCCAATTTTTTGGGTATTCTTTTTGAGTCCAAAAGTCATTGAATAATTTTTGTAATTTAATGATCCATTTATTAGTAAGGTTTTTTTGCAATTTTATTTGTAATCCCATCCGGACCCGCTATAGTGTTTTGTTTTAAATTTTTTATTGCAGTTTTTAACTCTTTTAAAGAAAAAGGAAGATTTAAGTATTCTGTAGTTTTACAATGGAAAAATCTATGTATTATATTTGTTTTTTTTTTGCATTTCTTCTATTTTTTTATAGGTTTTTTTTATATTGATTGATAAAATTTTGTGCTAGGTCCTCTGCAGTTTCTAGTAAGGTT
Organism: Ryuthela nishihirai; assembly: GCA_038380435.1. Taxonomy (NCBI): domain Eukaryota; kingdom Metazoa; phylum Arthropoda; class Arachnida; order Araneae; family Heptathelidae; genus Ryuthela; species Ryuthela nishihirai. The sequence goes on along the minus strand of JAWZYU010000016.1, from coordinate 49,884,054 downwards.
TCATTGTTTTTCATAGCATATGTTTGTATAGGATTTGTAGGTGTGGTCTCATTATATAATTTTTATATATCCTCCATAGATTTGTAGTTGTTGTTTGAGGGCTTAAATTTTCTGTAAATATTTTCCAATTAAGTGATTGTAAATTTTTAATTTTACTCCCCATTGCTTTGTTTAGTCTATTAACATTTTCAGCATCTCTAAAGGTTCTTTTTCTTATCATTTTCCTTTCAGCACGTCTGCGAATTGCTATTAATTTATTAAAAAAATTGTTTGTGCTTTTTGGGGGTATTTTTTTAATAACTGTAGTGGTATTATTGTTTTTTGTGTTTTTCAGAAATTCTATAATCTCCATATATTCATCTTTTATATCATCTAAGTTTTTTTTCATCTATCTCATCTTTAAAGTTATTCCAATTAGTTGTTTGTATTGTAGGTTTTGTATATTTAAAATTTTTATAAAATATGAAAATTGGAAAATGGTCTCTATTATAGTTGTCTTCAGAGAGAGACCATTGTAGATATTTTAAAATTTTATTTGTGCATAATGATAATCCTATTATGGATTCATTATTATTTCTATTTAAGCAAGTTGTATGTATTTCATTTAATAACATAAAATTATTGTATTCTATGAATTTAATTAAGTGTGTACTTTTATGTTCATATCTGTATGACTACCATAGCTTATTTATGGGTGTTAAAGTTCCCGCAGATGATATATTCTCCATTAATATTATTATAGTTATAAATATTAATTATATTCCCGGATTAGGCATGGATGTGTGTGTGTCATTTTTCTGCTGAGGTCCTGCCATCCTCTCAGATCTCCTACTCTGGCATATAAACTGACAGACTCCTGTCAGACCTCTGTGGCAAGCAGCTGAGGGGGTATTTATTATTTTATTTTGAGTTATATGATTATTTAGTTTACTTTGAACAATTACAACTTGCCATTGGTCCCAAATAATGGTGGAGTGGTCTTATTTAGTTTCAACTCTATTTGGGTAACAGATGGGGTTCCTAGCTTCCTTGGGTCGGGAGTGATCCCTCGAAGAGCGTAAACAATTTCTTGGGGCACTGCCGTTGCCTGCCTCGTGAATGGAGTAGTACGTTATGAGTATTATATGTGGAGAGCTGTGAATTAGGTTATCAATGAGCATAGATTTGGCGCCAAAGTTTTGGCGGTATTTAATTTTGACGGGAGCAGTATGTTAACGATGGAAAGCTGTGAATGAACTTATCGATGGGAAGAGTTATCAATCGACATATATTTTGCACCAAACGTTTGGCGTGCGTTTAACTAGTAATAAATAATTTGATTGGAGTTCAGAGAATTAAAGCACAGTGTGTCAAATCCTGTATCCTAAAGACTTTAGAGTTTCGCAGTTTCGGATTTTTTCTTGTTTGTACAATACAGAGTGGTTATTATTAAACTGTTGCAATTTGGAGGCCTGGGCATGAAAATTCAGCTCAGATTTGAAATGTGCATATCTCAGACAATTCGAAATCGAAAGACATGAAAAAATATTAATACCAAAAGGTGCCACCAGGTATAACGTGGCGCTGTAGTGAACAACAATGTCATCCATGTGATTTTTTGCTAATCCACGTGAGATGTTAATGTGTGTTAAATTGTTCTTTGTGATGACCATTGATGTCAACAACATAGTGGTGAAGACGATTGGTGAAGCTTCCAATAAATATCAAATCAAGCCATTCCAACCAACAAAGTGTCGAGCACAACTAAAGCCAACTAAATCGAACGCATTCTCATGTTCTATATACATAAGTGTGAATGCAGAAAATATAAATAAAAGTATATCGTCAACAATCTAGTAGATTAGACATTTACTTCTTTCATCCAAAGCAGAGTCATTAATAGCCACATCACATTTGGCTCACATCAAATCCGACGCACATCAAAGAACGGGTGTAACATCCGTGGATCTGTGGCTTCATCTAGAATCATGGGTATAATAGCCCATAGATCTGTGGATTCACCTAGAATCACGGATGTATAACCCATAGATTTGTGGATTCACTTAGAATCACGAGTGTAATAACCCTTAGATCTGTGGATTCACTTAGAATCACGGATGAAAATTAATTAATTGAAATATTTAATTAAAGAGAAAAATTAGAATAGAATTTCGGGGGGACCACGATTCGAATGAGGACATGATACCAAAAAAAGAAAAAAAAAACAATCTCAATAACCCATTCTGTGAAACAGGTTACATCAGAAACCTTTTAATAGGCAGTATAGCCATAGTATTCGTATTGTTTTGCTGCAAAAAAAATTAGTATTTTAGTAATAAAAAATATAAACTATTTCGAAAATTAATGCCAGTTATGGCTTTGATAATTCACTTTTTTTCCTGTCTTTCCATTCCGCATTTCCTGACTGTTTGCAATTCGAAATTTCAGCTCCCAACTGCTTTGCGTTAACAGGCATTCAATGAGACGGAGCTAATTATAACTACCCTATACCCATATATATCTATACAAAATCATATACAGATATTGGACAGAAAAACGGAAACAGTTTTATGTTAACAGAAAATCATATTTATAGCTCAATAACTTCTTCAATATGATTTTTTATGAAAAATATGTCTAGAGATAAATTAAAGATATCAGTCAAATCTAGCTAAATCTCGATTGTAAATAATATTTGTCCAGTATTCAAATAGTTATGAACTCTGGAATATTTAACAAGCTACACAAAATAAACCCCAAAATTTAATTAAAACAGATTAAGAAAGCAGAGTTATAGTTAGAGACCCAAAATTTAATTAAAAGAGATTAAAAGATCAGAGACTCTAGTAGAGTAAACTGTTTTAATGCTTTAATTAAATTTTGAGGTCCATTTTTTGAAATCTGTAAGATATTCCAAAGTTCATAACTCTTTGAATACTGAACAAATATTGTTTAAAATCTAAATACATATTTGTTTAAGACCTTAAATTTATCTTTAGAAATATTTTTCATTGAAAAACGAATTTGAGAAGTAATTGAGGTCTGAATGCGATTTTATATTGAGATAACTTGGAACAGTTTCATTTCTCTGTCCAGTAGATTTGATTCTATATGTAAGATATCTATTATTTTCAATAAAAAAAATTATTTACTAACCAAAACTTAAATTTACGATGGGAAGGAGTGTCTTTCATCTCTGTTACGTTTCCTACTTATAACAGAACACGATTTCGAATAATCGAATAATTCAATTAATTAAAAATACACGTTTAAATTGATACTAAAATAACTAGTAATTATATATTTCACCCTAGATTTGTTTAAAGGAACACAAATGATATCAATTGAAGGAAGCTGTGTAAGTGTATCACTCATGCAAATCATATGTGAATAGACAGCAGTCAGGTAAATGAACACCAGACGCATTAACGGACCATTGTTATTAATTAAAGAGTCTTATTAATGAAATAGTCTTTAGTAATTAAAGAGCAATTCTTATTAATTAAAGAGTCTTGTTAATTGACTCGCCATTGTTAAAAATAACTACGTTCTTCTAATGCACAGTGGAATTTATACATATATATCTTTTTCTCTTAACAGGGCAAATTTTAAAACTAGTACTTCTGTCACTTCATTTGAGATCATTCGCCTCACAGGGTTGAGTTGAGTTGTTTTACCTCTGAGCTGGACACAAGGCTCCTAGGGCTCGGAGAATGTTGCGTGGTGGAGTCCACTGAACAGCTGTTGGGAGACAAATGGTAGCCTCTCGTCAAGGTCATCCAGCGTGTTAAAAAAAGATAAGGGAAAAAGATAAAAAAAGGTAAAAAATAAAAGATAGAAGATTATATCTTTAAAAGGATAGGTGATTTTAAAACTTTTACATTTATATTGCCGCCTTCGTGCACAGTGATATCGTATTGGTTCTCAGTGACACTGAAACTTTAGGGGTTCGAGTTCTAGTCCCGGGCTTTCATGATATTAGCTGTAAATGAGGCAATGATTAACAGTGATATTAGTGGGACATGTTCTTGTATGAAAAGGCTTGCACAAACTAGGAATAGTTTTAAGACCCTTCTGCTCCTCTATGTGCAAATGAAAAAACATATTTAGTTATTTCTCAGCTGCATGCATTTATATTTATTATCTTCACTGCCTTTAGCATTTTAGATGGATTTACACATTAATCTGACAGAGGAATATATATATATGCCTATTGATATCATCGATGCCTGGAAAACGCACGATTCCATGTGTGATATAATTGTTGATATTTGTATTAAAATGCGAAATTTCTATGTACTTAGTAACTGAATTGGGAGAAAGGAGTTTTTAAAATGGTGTTTTTTTTTTACATTGTTAAAAGCATGTTGTTGTTGATTTTTCCGTGAAAGAATATAAGATACAAAAAGAAAACTCGTAATGTGTTGTTTTCTGTAAAACAGAAAGATTTTCTTTTTCATAAAGCGGGGAAATTAAATGAGCGCAAACGTACAATATAACATATCGCATAGTTTTAATTTTGCAGTTTGATTCAGTAAGATAAATTGTTATACACCGAAAAGATTATTTTTTTTTCTGGTAAAGTTTAGTCATGTATCATTTCGGGTAAAGCTGCTCAACCAGAAAGAATTGTTTCCAACACTGCTAGCCGTCCAATTTAGAGTTTGAACAAAGTTAGAAGTAAAAACTCACTCTACTGATGCTCTAGAGATTATCACTAATGACCTAAAAATTGTACAGAAGATGAGTTGCCATCGAACTTCCAAGCAACAAAACGAGCTCAGGAAGCGGAAGCCCATGACAGATACTCCGGGTCAATCCGCTAACAAATGACAGCGGGAAAGCAGAACTTTCCACAGAGTCCGTGAAAGTCTGTACTCTCTGACAGCACTGTGCTTGTTAGGGCTACTCCGGAAGAAAGGCCTACGTGAGTGTTGCAACAAATCCAATTTTACCAAAGGAAATGTGTCAATGCGGTCTTTTTGGCTTTGTTACATCAAGACAAGTTAGAAGACACAGCAAAGGTCATATTCCATCTGCACCACTAAGTGACGATCGCATTGTAGACCTAACAAGTTTAACCGCAACTAAAAGCATATATTGGGTAGCTGTATATAAGTAGCAGGATACTGTCTATCTCACCACTAGGGATATTTCTGATGTAATAGTATAAATCTCAAATCGTATAATTTTATTTGCGGTTTAAGCGTAATATATTATGAAATCTGTCAACTTTCTTTTTTCTGATACAATCAACGGCAAAAAGAAATTGTGATGAGCATGAAATATTACACTCAAAAACCATTAGTGCCGTTTATTTCTTTAATTGTACACATGTACAAGAACCACAGCTTTTCAAAAATGCTAGTTGTTGATATTTCGCGCCTTTTTTGAGAATTTATTAAAAAAGTTCCTTAAACGAAGGGGAAACTGTTACCATGTAAAGAAAGTTTTATCTCCTGCCTCCCACCTTTTACCTTTTCACGATCTGATTGCGTCGCTTCCACCTCCACTCTTAATTTTTTTCTAGATCCGGGCTTACGTATGTATATATGCACAGTCGTATCACAATAATATGACCACCATCCATATTATATGTTCAGTAGGTGGTCATATTATTCTGATACGACTGTGTATATAAGTAAAGCAAACACTGTCCAATTCTGTGATTTCAAATACAGGTCAAATATGTATTACAACTTTTTACCTAGTAAAAATCTTGTTGATCCTAAAATTCACAAAATATTTTTCGTGACATATAATCTATATTATTTATAATTTTAATATTACTTTATATTATTTATAATTTTAATATTATTTCACATTACTTATAAATTTAATATTATATTATATTATTTATAATTTTAATATTACATTATATTATTTATAATTTTAATATTATATTATTTATAATTACATATATATGTTATATAATTTAATATTTTGTTACATTATTTATAATTTATTCGTGATATATTTATTTACAGTTATTGACTCTCAAATAGTGTTGAGTAACATCATATGATGTTGCATTAATAGAATATATATATATATATTTTCCGCTTTAAAATTGATGACAATAATAAATTACATATGGCATAAGTTTATAATTACGGAGGACGTTTAAAAAGTTCTTAGCAAGGGTCTGTAGATTTGCATTCGCTCCTACGAAGTAAACGAGCTACGACTTGTTTGTAAGCTTGTCTTCCTTGACAAAGGAAGTATCATCATTTCTCTCTTTGATGACAGCGTATAAATTTCGGTCAGCGAAATAGGTTAGTTGTTGCTATGGAGCCTAAAAAAGACAGAAAAGATTTTTTTTTTCACAAGGATGAAGTATAGGAACGAGGTGGAAGAAAAGTATGCGATTTATCACAAGTAATGAAGATCATGCCTCGTCATATGACACTGTTACAGAATGGATACACAAATACAGAGAAGGCGGGTAGAGCTTCGAAGACGTCTCTCGTGCAGGAAGACCAAAAGAGGCCGTGAACGAGAGAACCATCGCTGCTGTTCGTGAACACATTGTGGAAAACCCACACTTAACTGATCGAGTAATAAGTTTAGATGTTTGACAGTTTGGGAACAATCATTCATCAGCATTTAATGTTCCGACAGATCTGTGACAAATGGGTACCCATAAACTGAACATAACAGCAAAAAATGGCTAGAGTGAACTCGTGTAAGGAGATGCTGAAAATGTTTGAACCTAGTGGTCCCAAACGGTTAACAGATATTGTCACAGGTGATGAGTCGTGCTTTTATTATTATACAACTCCCGGAAGAATCGTTAAGAACGTTTGGGTTGCGGAAGATGAACATCTTCCCCAAATCCTTCGACAAGACTCAAGAAGAAGGTGCTCACAATTTTTTTCGATTCCCAAGGAGTGTTAGCCATGGACACCTTACCTGAAAAAAATACTAATATTACATCAATTATAAATGACTAATATTACATCAACAATATTTTGTCGAAAATGGTTAAGAGGATTAAGGAACAGCGTCCACCAACAGGCGTGTTAAGGGTTCTCCTTCTTCACGACAATGCCAGTGCTCACAAAACTCGTCAAGTTATGGCCTATCTGGAGCATGGAAAAAATCTAAAAGCTACCACATCCTGCATATTCACCCGTTTTTTCACCATACGATTTTTGATTGTTTCCAAAAATTAAAGAGGAACTTGCTGAGAAACCTTTCTCAACTGTGCAAGATCTGGCAAAATGTGTTCATTCAGAGTTGCAGAGTATTTCCCAACAAGAGTACCACCAAGCTTACTAGAATTGTCGTAGATGTATGCAACTTTGAAACATTCTGGTGGGAGGGGGGATACTTTGAATAAGAGCAAACGTTTTGTTGAAGTAAGCGCAATGGTTTTTGTTCTCTGGCTGCATGTCAAAAAATATTTGAACGTCCCACGTATCACAGAGAATAAGACTCAGTAGTATTAAATAAATTGCAAACATTTCGGAAGAAAGTATAATTTAGACAGCCATAAAAAAGGATTCGTACATGGTCCAGCATGGAACAACATTTATTTCACTGGCTGTATCGACTTTCATCTGGCATGGGTAGGACCATTCCTAAAAATTGCAATAGAAAAATATATACACAGAATCTTTGTTTTAGCTCTTTTCCAGTTGCTTCTCTTAATTCCTTTTATAACAATTATTGTATTTTTATATTTATAATATTGGATTTATTGCATTTTACATGGAAAGGTTTTTCTATAGCGCAAAATAGATTATTGTTAAACGAGAAACACTGTAAATGTAAAATATCCTAATATATACACTGCTGGCCATTAAAAGTGCGTCACCAGGAAGAACTCATCAGATTGTTCCAAAATATGCAAGATGGGTAGCCCTTGAGAGAACATGTAAGTGATTCAAAGCGCAGCACATACACATGTCATGAGTCACAGTAACGCCCCATGGAAGTGGTATAAGAGGAGATTACAAAAAGTCGGTGTAAAGTACTGGAATTGTGTTTGCTCGCAGTTCTAGCGCACTAAAGGATAAAGTATGTCCCGTCGAAGAACACGGCATCCATACGACCAAGTTTCCGATTTTGATCGAGGGAGAATTGTGGGATTACGGGAAGGCGAATTATCGTACCAAGACATCGGTGCTTATGTTGGACGGAATGCTGCCACAGTGATGAGAATATGGCGTCAGTGGGTAGAGGAGTAACGAATTCACCGAGGTGAGGGATCTCAATAGTCCTGTCACACTAAAACGAACGAGAGGACAAACATCTCGTGTGCATGGCTTTGAAAGATCGTACAGCCACATCAAACACCTTAGCTCAATAGTTAGGGTGTGTTACATATCAACCAGTGTCCGCACGTACAGTTCGATGTCGTCTGTAGCATCGGGGCATCTTTGCTAAGCGGCCATTGCTTCGGCTGCTGTTGACTCTACAACACAGGCGTATGCGATTGCAGTGGTGCCAAGAACGTCGCGCATGGACGTGCGATTGGCATCGCATCGTCTTTTTAGTCGATCTCACTTCAGTATGCAGCACAATGATGGACGAATCCGTATCTGGAGGTACCACGGCGACAGGCTCAGTGAGACATGCATGATGCAGTGCCACACAGGTCCGGTTCCCTACACAGGCTCCCTACACAGGTCCCATGTTATGGTATGGGGTACTATTGGACTCCACTCACGCATGTGCCTTGTATGCATTACCTTTGAATACCCAGCATTACATCACTGAGGTGTTGGTGCCTGTGGTCTATAGTTCCATTTACCAACAGGACAATGCCCGACCACATGTGGCATGCATCGTCCAACAATTCCTGGATAGCCACCATGTGACAATTTCTTCCTTGGCCTGCGCATTCACCAGATCTGTCCCTAATTGAAAATGTCTAGTACATGATCTCACGACGACAGGAACACCAGACACCAGTACCTGCTACAATAGATGAACTTTGGCTACGTATCGAAACTGGATGGACTTTCATTCCCCAAACACACATCCGACGTCTCATCCTCTCAATGCCAGACCGTGTAGCATCAATAATTGCTGCTCATGTTGGCTACAGAAGATACTGATTTCTTTGTATTTCTCAAATTTGTAATCATTTGATCCTTGTAACATAAGCTACGTATTCACTAAATATCACTTTGATATCTCTTGTCTTTCCTGGTGTTGCACTATATATATATACCACGAAATTCGCTTTTGAATTGGAAATGTTATTTTACTATCAATGTTCTATGAAAATATAATTACTTTCTTTGATAAATATTATAAATATCACATTTAATGTCAATATTATATTCATCATTATCAATGCCAAACAATATTGATGTCACGTCAGATGAATGAAGGCTGTATATACTTTTGTAACAAATTATAAATGCAAATATTCTATATCCTACAGATAAGCTTTGCGGGTCACTTGTAACGATAAAATTTATTTGTACTGTGGTCAAAGAATAAACAACAACAACAACAACAACAAAAACAGTATTTGTTCAAATATATACCATGTGTTCATGTAAGATCTCTTGTTTGAGTTGTTTTACTTCTGAGCGGCACTCTTTTGCACATAAATGCACTAAATGTCCAAGTCACAAGGACCCGAGGGCTCAGAGGAGGTTGAAGGTGGTTTAACCCACTGGAACAGGTGTTGGGAGACAACTGGAAGCCTTCCGAAAAGGCCATCCAGCATGTTCTTTAATGTGCACAGGGCATGACTCTCTCGAACAACGGACTACGTCTTAGCATCCTGGCCGATGGACGGCGGTCTTTCCAAGCTCATCGGTGTCCCCTACTGACCGTGGATAGGGCGAGGGATTTTGAGGAAATAAAACTCAACGCTGACCCAGCTGAGACGAACCAGTGAACTGCAGATTACGAGCCTGGCGCGCTACCAACCGAGTATGTTTTACCTCTGAGCGGCACTCTTTTGCACATAATGCACTAAATGTCCAAGTCACAAGGATCCGAGGGCTCAGCCCTCTCATGTAAGGGCAAGATGGCAACAAAGTTTAGTCTGGGACAAATTTGACCTACGTAAAACATGTCTTGCACTGAAACTTTTTTGGGTGACATTCATAACTCAGAAAAGTGTAACTTGAATTCGATTTTCATACCTTCTTTGCGAAAATTGCATTATGTGTGGGAGAATCAGTTCGAATTGTGAATAGTTGTAGGTTTTTAGTGTTTAAAATTACAATGAGAAAATTAAATTATATGTAGCATGGATTTGACAGATTCACATCTAAATTTTTTCAACTATTATTTTTATTTTTATTAAATACCAATTACATATGTGAAGAAATAATTTACGAGTACCTAACTGGTTTGATTGATATCATAAGTTTACTTTTCTTTTTAAATCATTCATCTAATTTTTAATATTTCAGAAAATAATATATTTTTTGCTCGCCACAATAACCGTTTGATATGAATTTATATTAATTTCAAATAAATTGATACAAACTTATTTATTTTTATGTGGATAAGTTAGCATTACTAGGTGTGTATTACGGAGGGCCGAAAAAATGGAAAATTACTATAACGTAGATTTCATACCGCGAAGAAATTTCCTTCCACCTTCAAGTGTGAAACTTTTTAAAAAAATCTTAAAATACCTTTCGTTGCCACCGTGACAAATAAATATGCAACAATTAGGGCAAATTGATATCATATGAGAGGTTGTTAAATATTTTTCGCTTCAGTTCAGTTTATCAGGCATAAATACCCTCATCAAATGATCAATATTGTCCACAAAACTAAATCGTAGAAGCAGAGAGAGAGAGAGAATGATGGAAAGAGTACTATTGATCAAAAGTAAAGAAATTAATCGAGAACATGATAATACACTGTAAAACAAAATGTGAAATCGTCAAGAATATCAGTCAAGAATAAAAGAAATGTGAATCAATATTGTTTCTCAAGCATCATCTGCCCTATTTAGAAGTATCACCAGCAAAAATTTAATCCTTCAAAATGCTACGTGCAGCTCTCGTTTTACTTTTCTTTACCAAAACAATCGGAAACTTATCACTAAGAAAGGGATACATTTGCAGTAACCAACCCAACTTCCTGTTAGGTGGTTAAAAGCCCTAAACATACACGTAAGTTCGAAAATTTACTTTTTTTGCTCGTGAGTTATGTCTCGCTCTTATGGATAAATACGTCTACGGAACCCCTACTATTCGCTATAACTTTTGCCCATCTTTTCATGCCTGTATGGTGAAAATCTATAAACGTCTACCACATGACGACGTATCATCTCTTATGAATGGGTTGTGTTGTTTTACCTCTGAGTTTCTGACCGAGAGTATGGGGGTGAGCCATACACTGAGATACATAGCCAGACCTCAAGGTTCCAAGGGCTCAGAGAAAGGACACTACTGGTCAGCTGGGGCGGGGGTGGCTCAGTCGGTATCGCTCCAGGATCGTAATCTGCAGTTTCCAGGTTCGAGTCCCAGCTGAGTCAGCATTGAAATTTATCTCTTCAAAACTCCCCGTCCAGCTCACGGTCAGTAGGGGACACCAATGGGCTTGGAAAGGCCATCGTCCGTCGGATGGGACGTCAAGCCGAGGTTCAGCTGTCAGGAAACAGATGGTAGTGTGTCAGAAATCAGATGGTAGTGTCCCGTGAAAGCTAACCCTGGTGTTCTTTAACGTGCCTCACTCGTTCCGCTTTCCAGCACACGGAGCCACGGTTTTATGTTAAATCCAACGGACAGCAGCTTTCCAAGCCCATCAGTGTCCCCTATATGATCGAATGCATGGTGGGATTTAGTGGGTATAAATATGAACGCTGGCACAAATGGAATTCAAATCTGGGAACTACAGATTAAGAGTCTGGTGCGCGACCGATGAGCACCCCCTCCCCCTTCACACACACGCACGAATGACTATAGTATTCATTATAAGTGTTTGATAATAATGGTTCTGTTTAGAGAATTCAGCACTGTCACTGAATTGAAAATATTTCAATATGACCAATTTTCGGCGTTTTTGACTTCAGGTCCTGAATATTCTTCAAAGCTTAAGATCTGATCTGTATGTTATTATAACTTATCAGACCTAGTAGCAGAATATTCGGATGAGCGAAGTAAGCGTTAAGTTGAGTGACTGGATCTCTCACTCTCTCCAGGGTTCAGTCAAATATCTTGAGGAACACATTGTCTCCTATACATATGCCTGTTACACAGTCTTCACATAAGGGCTTCGTTTTAATGGAAAATCACACTCTTGCGGATTCCTTCAGCATGAATTTCGCTGAAACGTCGAAGTTTGTGATCGGTTTTCTGTTACAACCTGCAGGCGGAAAACTATCTTGGCGGCTGTCAGCCATTTTGAATGTTACAATTTTACAGAATACCCTTTGATTGCTTTAACGAGAAAGATCAGCGCGAATCGCGAGGCAGAAAACATTTCTGGTTGGTGCTTAAATCGATGATCACGACGCTTGGGAGTATCGACTTCGATTTTGTGGACCTGAACGACAAGGAGCTGATCACAACTAATTTTAGACTTTTAGTAATGGGACTACAACGTGTGCAAGATCCCTTCGTACGCCTATCAAGGTAATCGAACAAGTTATTAAGCGAAGCTCATTTGCATGGAGCCGGTACACAAACCACTGAAATAACCTTTTCAGTTTCTCTTTTGTAATATTACACCGATTTTGAGATAATTGAAAGACATAGCTTAGAGCGATGTTTTTAGTTTTCAGATATCTTGTGTTATAAAGATAATTGGAAACATTTGATACGATACTGACTACTAATGCTAATAAGACGCAGGAGTAATATGTCCTAACTGTTCTTATTCAGAACATTGCAGTAATGACTCTTGCTCATCTCTAATTATTCGTTGATGAAATGTGCCTGCTTCCTTTCCACGAAAAAAATATTTGGACTTTTCTCCATTTCCTTCAAAATGATCAGATTTGGTGAATATTTTATATCACCTAAATTAAACAGGGTGTCCGAAAAATAGAGGTGGTGTTTTCAGAACTAATATGTAGGGAAATAATATAGGTATTCAAGAAAGTATGTAATATTTCAATTGAAAGCTTACATCAAATTGTTTTGAATATAATTAGTGAATTTCTTCGTGTACACCATTTGTGACCCTGCCTATGTTCAATCGGTACCATTTGATTCCACTTCTTTTCACCCCTGCATATGTTCAATCGGTATCACTTGATTCCACTTCTTTTCACCCCTGCATATGTTCAATCGGTACCATTTGATTCCACTTCTTTTCACCTCTGCATATGTTCAATCGGTACCATTTAATTCCACTTCTTTTCATCCCTGCAAATGCTCAATCGGTACCATTTAATTCCACTTCTTTTCATCCCTGCATATGTTCAATCGGTACCATTTAATTCCATTTTTTTTCATCCCAGCATATGTTCAATCGGTATCAACATTTCCACATACACATTTCCTGATAAACGGAATTGCAGGGATATTTCAATTCTACGGGCATCATGGACCCTGATTTGACATAGCTTGAGTTTTTTTTTCTTGTGAGGATTTGTAAAGAATTATTTTACGTAGACAAAATTTGGGAGCAGAATCATTTGAAAGCCGGAATAAAAGAATCAACTGAGCAAGTGAGAATAGGTATGTTGTAGCATTTATGGCAAAAAGTGGAATACCGATTATTCGATAAAACTATTTAAGGTAAGCTTTCAGTTCAAATATTTCTGTTTTGAATATATATATATTACTTTGCTACATATTGATTATCGAAACCCTTTGATTATATTTCGGACATCATGTATAATAAGCAATGGAAAAGAGAAAATATTCCAGTGCTACTATTTATTCCTCACAGACTTTCTCTGTGGTGTTCTGTTTATGATGAAAGGATATTATGTGATTTGCATGAGAAAACTTTAAAGAGTTTTCTTAGGTTCCTTAAAGATGAGATTACACACGGATATATATATATATGCTGGTTGTATTGTAAATAATTTGCAATTGTAGAACAAAATCTCAGTTCTTACAGATTTCAAATGTAGAAACGTTTAATATGAAAGTATTTTTATCACTCTAAATTTGATCTCAAAAAATGATATTCTTGCATGACAGAAATAATCATTAGATTTCCTTTTAATAGTAAAAGTTAATATTTTATTCAAATATTTTTGTAGTATGTAAATGTATAATATAGTATCTTGATTGCAATATTTAATGGACTAGTGTTTGTCTTTAATTTTAAGACTCTTCGTGCCATGATACAGAGTGATCCAAAATTCGTGCAAACCGAAATGTAAGTGCTCATTATTTAGCACCAACTGAACGAAATTAAATACCGATTATAACGTTGGCTTTAATTCCCATGCTATCAGTGATTTTTGGTAACGTTTATTGTATTAGTTGCCCATAAGGAAATTTTCCCAGGTCGAACATGTATATATAGTCGAAAGTTATTTAGCAACCAAATCATTTTTAACTGTTCAAGCTGACTTCAATGTACACCTGATTCACTTTCAAAATCTATTGTAACCCTTTGATAACAATTTTCAAACGTAAATTGAAAATAAATAAAATTTAAATAATATGGGTTTCGCGAATTTTGAATCACTTGGTTATAATTTTAAATATTCTAATTAACTTCAATAATGACATGTATGGTTCAAAACATTTTTCTTTTCTTTTTGATGCGATTTATAACTTAAAACTTCCCCTAATTCCTCAAATATTGACAAACAAATTTTTATTGACGCAGTTTTTTGTTTTACACAGAGGCAAAATTAGTATCCCTACATAAATTTTAGAATCCGTCTAACAAGTTGATCTTTGTAATGCATAATCTATGAAGCAATCTATAACATTTTTTCTATGTTATTTTGATCTTCTGAATAGTAATTTCACGCTCATCGTATAATTACTTTCGTGTTTTTCACACTTTCCTGATTGTATGACATCACTGGCTCACTGCCAAACATATGAGAAACAGGAGAAAACAAATGATTTAGCTTGCAGATTTCTACCCATTGCCTGCATTCATTATTCATGATAAATCTTCTGACTCGCTGAACTCCAAGATTGTACGTATCTAAAGGAAATAAATATGCTTTTATGGGAAGCGAAAAATTTGGAAATTATTATTTTTTTTTAAATTCTTGAATACACAGACAATATTAATTAAATACAGAATAGATAGGTAATATTTATATATAATCACCTTTTGTATTGAAGTGTTTTAAACAACTTTTAAATAAGAAAATTGCTAACATCCATTCGCTTTATGAATAAATAAATACTCCCTCAAGCAGCTGCTTGCCACAAAGGTCTGGTAGGAGTTTGTTAATTTATACGCGACAGACAAGGCCTGCGAGGAAGGCAACACCTCAACAGAAAGACAACACAAATTTATTCAGAGCTCGAACCCAGGTCCCTTTAACCAAGGGGGCTGGGGTGGCTCTGGTCGGTAGCGCCTCAGTCTCGTAATCTGTAGTTCCCAAGTTCGAGTTTCAAGTGGGCCATGGTTGAGATTTTTCTCCGCAAAACTTCCCGCCCTGCCAAAATCAGTAGGTAACATCGATGGGTTTGGAAAGGCCTCCTTCCGTTGGATGAGACGTTAACTCGTGTGCACGTTAAAGAACACGCTGGGTGACCTTGACGGGAGACTAGGTTCTTTCTCACAACAGCTGTCCAGTTGGTTCCTTCCCCAACCTTCTCTGAGACTTCATGGTCCTTGTGACCGGACCATTTAGCCCATTGTGTTCAGAAATCTGCCGCTCAGAGGTAAAACAACCCAACTCTTTAACCAAGCACGCTAACAACTCGGCCATGGGAGAACTGGATATCAGAGTTTATATATCTTTTTTTTTCTGTTGCCTTTGAAAAGCCTTTCCTGTAATATTATCGGTGATATGTAATCAGGGTTCCACTTGGGACATTAAAATATTCGGGAATTATTTTAAACTACCTCGAAGAATTCAGATTTTTTTTTGAACAGCCTCCAAGAATTGTGGAAATTTTTCGAGTGATCGTTCTTTTTGAACGATCACTCGAAAATTTCATGTCCACTACACGATTGCTCGTGTAGTGGACATGAAATTTTACGACTTTTCGTTATTGCCAGGCATTTCGTGTTCACTTGCTGACTGAAGGAGCCTTGTGTTCACAGAATCTATATTTCTCAATTTACGTGTTTTACATATATACTGCTCACAAAAATTAGGGATATATTATCGCTTCATATTCATTTTGAAATATCCCCTAATTTTTGTGAGCAGTATATTTAGATTTTTTAATTGCTTCATAGAGTCCATCTTTTAATATAACCGAGCCGAAAATACTAATCAGTTTTTGCTTGTATTTACTTTTACACATCTGCTCCTTAAAGTGGAAATTTTGAAATTTACCTGTCTTAATTTTTCCAAGAAAAAAAGAAAGAAACATATTTTTCCCTTTAGGTATTTTCAGATTTTTGCCTTTTTACCTAGAATTGAAAGAGTCAAATGTAAAATCAGTTTTTTACAGCATAGGTTTCAACAGTGTATGTATCGTTGCCTATCTGAATTAAAAGATCGAATAATACAAAATACGAGCACGAGAAAAAATATGAAATTTCTGGACAGTCTCGCGAAATTCGGGTTAGATGATAATCCTGTATATAATGTGCATGGAGAATCTATAGTTTCAGACTTTTGTGTTAGCAATATTACTTCTCTTTTTTAACTTTCTCAAGGCTGTAGCAATACAGCTAACACAATACAGAAAGACATGTATAAAATAATATTTCACACAAGGCAAAAAATATTAAAATTGCATGGATTATCCTGAGTTTGTGATAGAATAAATTTATGCGACAAATATTTGCTACGTCTCATATTAATAATACTATATAAAACTAATTGTCTATCTGTTAATATGGGTCGAATGGAATTATTGTATATGCCAATACTTTCAAAATATATGTAGAATTATACATATCTATTTATGAATTATTAATTATTATAACTTTAAAAATTCAGCACTGTGATTAATTTTACATATAGTTAAAAGAACCATTGTGTCTTCTAATTAAAATAAATGTACACATTAAAATGTGATACTGGTAGATATATTTATAGATATTCTATAACTTTAAAATATTAAATATTCCAACATTCATAACTCTTTGAATACCAAACAAATATTTCTTTGAATTGAGATTTAGATAGACTTGATTGGGATTTTTAATTTATCTTTTGCTTATTAAAATCATAATGAAGGAGTTAGTGAGCTTTAATATGATTTTCCATTGAGATAACACGAAACTATTTCCATTTATTTGCCTAGTACCTGTATATAATTCCACTAATGTTTAATTCCTTGAGTAGTAATGATCAACCTGGGGCACGCGCAGAACTTATCATTAAAACAGCTCCCAATATTTTATTTGCTCTTTTAAATTTTATTTCAACACATTTCGAAAAAAATGTATGGCTCGTTGCTGAAAAAGGTTGAATGTCCTTGGCTTAAAGAAATGTTATATGTTGAAACATTATCAAAAGTAAAATCAAAAGTAAATTTGTTATTATAGAGTTAAGTAAAGCTCTCTCTCACCCTTTTTCTTTTTGCTTAAATTTAATATTATCTATCACATTACTGCATTTTTGTACCTATTTAAGAACTCCATATGCCTGAATGTCAATAAACATTAGATGTAGAACAATCCTTGTAATTGAGCATTAAGCGCAATTTTTTCTGCGAAAAAGTTATATATGCGGTGAGATTTGAAAATATTGTTCTAAAATGTAAATTATAACAATTGTTAAGTTGCATATAATATTTGTTCCTGTTGTCATATTACTTGCTTTTGTACCTAAGGGACCAATGACATTTGAATCGTTTCTTCAGTTTTTCCCTTTCATTTTTTTCCTGAAGGCAAGTCCTCAGAGCTTTGTTGTAATGCATATTTATATCTATACGTGAAACCATCCCATGGCCGAGTAGTTAGCGTGCTTGACTACTTATCAAAGGGATCGGGATTCGAGCCCCGGGTAAGACATGGATGTCTGTGGTTGTCTTTCTGCTGAGGTCCCGTCATCTTCATAGATTTCCTACTATGGCGTATAAACTGATGGGTTCCTTGTAAGTCTTTTGTGGTAAGCAGCTGCTTGAGGGGGTATTTATTTATTATAATGTGAATACAAATATAAAATAAAAACAATTAAAACTATATTTATCTAATTAAAAATATAGTGATTGCAAATAGGCTTGGTAAAAGGTACGAAATTAGGAGAGAAAGTGAACGAAGAAGGAAAAGTAAGGAATTATGAATGATGACTAAATTTACGGCAAATGTTTTTCCCTCAGCCATTCAGCAAATGTTAATTTCAAAATATCTCATATGCGAGTCTTGCCTGAACTGTCACTTATAACGTAATTTACATTGTTATGTTTTCTTTCCAAGAACTTTGGCGGGTATTATTCATTCGGTAGCGTGCTAGATTCATTAACTATTTCTAGGTTCGAAACCCTGATGTGCCTGCATTGAGATTTTCTCCTCTAATCCCTTCTCTGCCCCGCACCTGGTTCGAAATCTGCAGTTCCCAGGTTCGAGTCACAGCTAGGCCAGCATTGAGATTCATCTCTGTAAAACTCCCGCCCTGCCCACTGATGGTAGGGGAAATCGATTAGCTTGGAAAGGCCGCCGTCCGTCGGATGGGATGTTAAGTCGTGGGTCTGTGTATGGGGGAGTCATTCCTTTCACGTTAAAAAACACGCTGAATGGCATTGACGGGAGGGAACCATTTGTGTTCCACAGCTGTCCAGTGGATCCCCTCCCCCAAGCTTCTCTGAGCCTTCGGGATCCTTGTCACTTTTTGTGCGAAAAAACAATCTTGTGCAAAAAAGTGCTGCTCAGATAAATAAACAACACAACAACCCTTCTCTACCGTCTGGAGAGAAGGGACACCAATGAGCTTTGAATGTCGCTGTTCGTCGGATGGTACTTTAAGCCATATCCCCATGCACAGAAGAGTCATACGCTACGCATGCTTAAAAGAACATGCTGGATAAACTT
Organism: Ryuthela nishihirai; assembly: GCA_038380435.1. NCBI lineage: Eukaryota > Metazoa > Arthropoda > Arachnida > Araneae > Heptathelidae > Ryuthela > Ryuthela nishihirai. Next base: position 49,865,058 of record JAWZYU010000016.1, on the reverse strand, counting down.
GACAGGAAACTATCGTGTATCTCTTAACAGTTATACTCTTCATCTCTTTCCTAACCCAGATGGTAGCCCTTGGGGCTCTTAAACCTGGCTATATATCCCATTGTATGCATGAAAGTGCCTGAATTAAAGAAACTTTCAAATATTCTTCCATTTTCTGTTTATTTAACTTTCTCAAGGCACCTGCGCAAATCTTTACCTTCAACATTATTCACTTTTTCTTTCGCATTTTGATTATACCTGTGCCTTTTGCTAATATTCTCTCGCTGCACTGAATTCCTATAAGCACAGATGTTGTGACACCATCATATAGTGTAGGAGTATACGACCCAGTCCTCAAATCAGGTTTACAAATATCTATTCATCTTTAGACCCGAAATGCATATTCCCTTTCATTTCGTGACTAGAATAATAGTTTTACCCAGGGACGTATCCAAGATTCAGGTTCGGGGGTGGGTTCGGGGGCTGAGGGTCAATTACTAAAATATTCTACGATCAGGAAAGGTTAAATGATATTCTATATGCAATGAGATTTTATAGTTTTCTTTACTCTATTTTTAGTGTCGGACATAAGATATTACCTAAAATAAAATTATGCAAAGACAAATGTTTCGGATTTCAAAGTAGATAGACAAGTTTCAGATTTAGTATAAGTCGAAAAAATTTTCAGGGTTTCTTTTTTTTTCGGAACCAAATGATAACAGTACATACGGTCTTACTGGTTCGGGCAAGAGACTTTCACGACCCACAGAAGACTCTTGCCATCATGGGTTACGGGACGTCTGCTTTAAATAAACCCTATTTAAAACTTTATATAAAATAAGTTTAAATGTTGTAATAATAACCACATCGTTCTGTAAGACTTTGTGCAAGTGATTGTATATTTTATGAAAACCATCACAAGCTAAATACATCTGTTTCCATCCTTTTTTATTGGGGAAAATCATATTACAAAAATGAGCATTTAATGATATACTCTATTAGTTTCTCTTTTCCTGTAAATTTTATTTAACGTTAGTAATTCACAGAATTTCACAACAAATTTATAGATTCTATATTGCATTATTATCTTTATTATCCTTCTCCAGTAAAATATTACAAAACTGTGATGTGACCACTGTTTATTTATCATTAATATTTTGTAGCACACGTTGGATCCATTATGAAAAAATTATCTACCAAGAAGAACAGTTGAATGCCTTCGATTTAATGCGTACTTCGCTATTTTCAGCTTTCACTTTAAAAAAGTCACGTTGAAAAACATTTTTCTAGATTCTGTCTATTTTTATACCACTAAATCGCTCTAAAAATATTAGAAACGACAGGTTTAGCCCTTTATTTTTGTTTTTAAAGGAAGCGTGGGATTTTCAACACAAAGAATGGAAGCAACGAAATATTTTTCTTTCACATTTTTTTTTCTTTGGCTTCAAGTACAATTTATCTCTCACCTTTTATTCCTTCGGTCATCGAGCGATGCCTTGTGTTTAACTGATGCAAGTTAAGTGCTTTTGTAATCCAATTTGAAACGATGAGAACTGTTCTTGTGGACCCTAATCAACAAGAATTCCGTTGAGGAAGCCAGTTAAAAGCAGGCGAAATTGGTTTGACAATTTACTCATAACGGTCAGACCATTAAATTGTTATTTTCTTCAGCTGAAAAGGAAATTATTGCGATATGATTGAGTTTGTCGAAAGACGGAGAAGTCGTCTTTCCTGCAATTCAAGTGCATTTACAGGTGTTCCGCATAATAATAAATTCTAGTACTGCTTAGTTGTTGTCGTGATTGAACTACTTCCCAAATTTATTAAATTTAAGAATTAAAGTAGACATGCAATAATCAACTTTGACTTTGTTCTTGAAAGCGATTTGCTGATTTTACTATTCATTCATTTGAGTTACGATGAATGCAAAGTTTGATTGTTTTGTTCCCATTATCAGTAGTTAACATTGTTTAAAACTTTTAAAATAATTTTAGTTCGAAATTGAAGCGTACAACGTATGTTAGATTATGAGCAAATTTAAAGGAACATAAAATAAACAGCAATGACGAAGACGAAGGCAACAACAACAACGACGACGACGACGACGGCGGCGGCAACAACGACACTGAGTAGTTTCCAACTTTCATCCATTAGATTCAGAGTTAACATAAAACAAACAACAACGACGTTGACGACGGCAACAACAACGACGACGACGAGAACAACAACTACGACAAGGGCAACAATAGCAACGATGACGGCGGCAATAACAGCAACCACGACGACGGCAGCAACAACACTGAGTCGTTTTCAACTTTCATTCATTAGGTTCAAAGCTAACAATCTGATCAATCTTCGGAATGAAGTGTATTTAATTATTTTAATATTAAAATAATTAATATATAATATATTATAGGATAAATTGCGACGTGGTACATTTGGAACTGCCAAATATTATCACTGACTTGTTTATTTCATCAGTTAGTGATAATGTTCCGCATCAATAACTATTTCGCTTTCATTCAGCTAATAACAGCTGATAATCATTTACATAAAAGTAATACTGCAATTATGTGTTCAATATATTTACTCGTCGAGTTATTATGAGCGCACTAATTCAGTGTTTGTCATGTAGTCAAGTTTCGAGTAAGATAATGAATATTTAAGATGTAGCAAATTGTTTGTGATTACATTAAAACATAGAGAACAGTACATAAATAATGAAAATTTGTATATGCACAGTATAAAAGAGCCAATCAAAATTTACTATATTGCACGTATTACCTTCATCATCAATCTTTTCCTGTTTCCATGCTTCACCCACGGTTATGGTCATTTAAATTCATTGTGTTTTTAATATTTTAAAAATATTTCGCAACATTTATGAATTAACATTCAATAATAACACTAAATAATGCAAGGTGGTCCGAAAGTACATAAATCTTTTCAAAATTGAGTTAAAATTGATAAAAAATTTACTGCAGAAATATGCGATATTCTGGGTAAAATCGTCCAAGTCAAGTATTTTTTTTTTTGATTGTTTGCCGTATCCTATGGAAGCGCTCATAATGTGGTAATATGTTAAGGTTTGAAATGGTGAGTACACAGGAGAAAGTTAACTGAGTAGTTATTTTTTCTTTTTTTTTTGAAACCATATCGAGTATTTAAGGACAGAAAATTTTCTTCACAGAGTTCAACAAAAACCTAACATCCCGTAGCAGCATTAGAGCACAGCATAAAAAAGTCATGGAAACGTGCAGCATTCTGGATCACGAAAGAAGTTGAACTTCTTAGATGTGCTTCAGGTCGCAGAGAGTCTTTACATTGCAGCCAATGTGAAAAAAATATTCCTGAATTGAACTATCAAATGTCATGTGCTTTGCAGTAAGAATTTTTTATAAATCAGTTTCCAAAATTTCTACGAACTTTTGATCTATTCTATGCATTTAGAGAGGTAACGCCAATTTTATTTCAGTAATTTAGAAAAATTGCGAAATGACTCATCATTTCGGAATTGTCACAGCTTACATGATAGTTTCTAGATGCTGTGTTTTCTGCACACGCAACAGCTTATAACTAAAATAATCATAATTAAAATTAAAGCCTAAAACAATTATAAGAGTAGATATAACTACACGTGGACATTTATTAGATTCAAAATATGTAAAACTGAAAATATAAAATATCGTTGAATTATTATTTATTTTGTTGACTATCACTTAAAAATGTATTGTCAGTAATTTAGAAAAATTGCGAAATGACTCATCATTTCGGAATTGTCACAGCTTACATGATAGTTTCTAGATGCTGTGTTTTCTGCACACGCAACAGCTTATAACTAAAATAATCATAATTAAAATTAAAGCCTAAAACAATTATACGAGTAGATATAACTACACGTGGACATTTATTAGATTCAAAATATGTAAAACTGAAAATATAAAATATCGTTGAATTATTATTTATTTTGTTGACTATCACTTAAAAATGTATTGTATCATTTATTCTATTATCCTATACATCTTTTTAATGATAACACTTCATTTTTTATTTTATGAACAGTAAATACCTTTCAGTTCTTGTTTTGGAAGCCATTTTGTGTGTTAAATTCAAAAGTTGGTTTCGATAGAATATTTCTTTTACATTCAGTTTCTGATGTTTTATTACTCTTATTTCATTTATCATTTGTGAATTCTCAATTAGTATTTATGTGAAAATTATTTAGTAAAAGCTTTGTCTAGTGCATGAAACTCTTATTAATGTTTTCGATATTAAAGGTACCATCAAAAAATTAAAAAAAGACTTGTCATCGCGTAAATTGTTCTTGTTCAAAACATTTAAAGGAGAAACACTTTAACCAACGAGAAATAGCAACTAAACTAAAAGTTTCCAAAATATTCCTTGAGGTGCATCACCATATCCTTGGTCACGAAAGAAGACTACGGCTACTCTTGTGCAGGGAAATATGCTAGAAAAAGCAAACCAACACCAAGAGTAGAGAGATAACTCAAAACTTTAAGTTTGCAGAATCGAAAAGCAATTTCAGAAGACATGAAGATCCAGTTAAAATCTTATGGAATCTATGTTAAAGCTAGAAGAGGTAGACGAAAATATTCTGATGCAGTCATTAAGGCTTCCAAGTAAAGGAAAAAGGCTACAATTGTATATTTCACGGCTAAAAAGAGGATTAAGGTGCTGAGTAACACAAATACATGACTTTTGAGTATTAAAAGCAAAGTTAGCATCAATATTGTACCGTTAATTTATCTTTGTTTCCATTTTGTTGACCAATTGTCTGAGACATAGGAGATTAACAGAATATCTTCACAGCTTGATATTTCACACTGTTTTTAGTTCTGCGCCGTTTCAGGTATGTATTCGTATTAAGTCAATCTTTGCTTTCACTAAAGAAAACATAGAGTATGTAAGCAGAAGGACCAAGGAGACTTTCAAACCAGAATGTGTGCAGAGGGTGGTTAAACATCCAACATCTGGTAAGGTCTGCAGCACAATGTCGGCGCAAGGTACTGGCAGACTTCACGTCATTGAAGTATAATAGGCCAAGAAATAAGGCCATTGTCCGAAATTCAGGATCGGTTTCCTGATCAAGACTATCTCCTTATATACGATGGTGCTCGATGCCATAACCTAAAAAAAGATGTTCAAATCCGTGAACAGAAAATACGATAAAGTATGGTATATATGTCATCATACGATAAACTATTTTCTTGGCTGGAAACTGTCTAGATATGAATTTCATAGATAATCTGTTGGCAGTAGTCAAGAAATAAAGGAAGCAAAGGGACATTATGACAAACATTCGTCAATAGAAATTCTCATGAAAGCATGGTACGACGACCAAGTTTTAAAATATGTTACAAAAATTAATACAAAAATGCAAAATATAATAAAAAGTTAAAACAATATAAAGGAGAATGCACAGCAAATAGTAAAAAAAGTCTCAGTGATTTTTATTACCATGCATTTTCGAAAGAAAAAACAAACAAAATATATTATTTAATTTTCTAAAATATTGTTTGAATCAAATAATTTGTCCATATTTATATTTAAATATATATATATTTGTTTTAATATATTTTTATTCGCAGCTCTATGACTTTTACGGTACAATAGCAAAAAATCAAGCACCTATTCAAAAACATTTCAATTATTTAAAAAAAAAATGTCAAAAAATTTTATGGGTCAAAATGATCCTGGTAAAATAAGGATCAATAATTATAGCCAACTTCACGCTTATCGAACAATCTAAGTTTTCAAAAATGTTTATAAGAACTCTTCATACCATGTCAATTTCTCGATCTCTAGGATGCAATATATTGAGTATTTGGTTTAAAGTGGAATCCTAATAAGATATTTTAACCAAACGTTTCATTAGCAGTGCTTACCTCAATATAACGTCAAATAGTTTCTAGTTAGATACCAGCTGCCCCTCATTATTTTTTTTCATATAATTTATTGTAGCGATTGTATGTCCATGTCATCTTTTCACATTTCATTGTATACAATATCTAGTAATCCTATATACCAATATCTTGACACCTTGTTGTAACGCTGTGTTACAACAATTTCCTACAAACGTTAACTGATGATGTTTAAAAAAATTGCATGAAATTAAAGATAAATATATTAGTCACAAATTTAGGTTACCCGCAAAAAATTTCCGTTCAGTCTCACCTGTTCATGAGTATATCGAAATAACATTAGATTGCATAGTTTGCATTTGATTCGTTTTCTACTTGTTTTTGCTCTTGCCTGAAATCAAATTTTACCTTGGACTGAAAGCTCTAGCCGAAATTTTATCATTTGGATTTATCAAATTTCTGATGAGAATAATTTGAAATGTTGAAAATTTTAAGGAAATAAGGAAATGCATCTCGATACCTATTTCCATATGAAAAATCAAAAAAGTTATCTATAAAAATAAAATATAAAGAGAATACAAAAGTTACATCTTTAACATAATCGTCCAGTTTAAAGTTTTGCATTTTTATAACATTCAAGACAGAGGTGTGAAAATCACACCTGTAGAGAGGTCGATTTGCTGAATGGTTTTGATGATATATTTCTGGATCGACTTACCAAGCTACGAGATGTTCTGTCGATTAGGTTTTCTTAATAGCCCTTGTTGTTTAAACTTTTTATCAGTGGTATAAGCAACTGACATATCAAGAAGTTACTCAGTGACAGTGATGAAAGGAGGCCAGTTCGTGCCGATTCTCTGTACCGGCAAGAAATTTTTCAGTAGTGGCAAGTTAACGATTGCTTTCACACGCAAGTTAACGATTGCTGTTTCAGCTCAGGATTTAATTAAAAGCAAGTGGATCCTTCTTGTTATGAAAAATTCCTCGATTTTACATTTTTACAGTGTTTAACCCAGGCCTCGATCTAGAAAAAAATAGAGGTTAAAATAGAGGAAAAAAATAGAGGAAGAGGGGGGAGAAAGCGACCTAGAAATGTCCGTATTTCGATTACAGTGTAAAAATGTTCCGCTTCGTTTCAGAGTTAAAAAGAAATTTCAAAAATTTCTTGAACTATGCACCAGTTTAATAGCTTTTGGACTCCGTTACCCCTATTAACATTCTCAAAAGAGGGAACAAGACCCCCTTGCTCTTTCCCTCTCTCCAACCGATATCCGGCCCTGGTTTAATCTTTTAGATACCAAGCTCTTTGAAACCACATACTGAGGTTCCTTTTCTGCCGACAGAGTGTGCCAAGGAGGAGTAAGTAATGCGTTCTCTCTTTTGGAAAATAAGCAAGGATACTGGATATTTTGATGGTCATACACGATAATGTTTGGGGTCACGCAGGGCTCGAAACACCAAGTTCACCAAGTTAAGGTGGCGTTAAGCGCTTTCTGAACTTGCCACACACGTTCGGCTTCCGTGTGAGCAACAGCGAATTGCATGCTTTTATCGGAGTTTTTCTTACAATATTTTTGGTAAAAGAGGTATCACGTATTTCTTGCGTAGGACAAAAGCGATTGCGTTAATAATTGCTCTCTGAAACGAAGAACCAAAATGAAAATAAAAGTGTAGATGAAATTGAGCTAAAAAAGAGAGCCAAATCTTTTGATATTGGTTTTTAACAGCTGTCGTTAACTCTGCGGTGCATGAAAACAAGAAACATAAATGGTACCTTATGTTCGGTATGACGCCAAATGTACATATATAGAGTAAAACAAAAGTAAAACGAAAACATTTTGTTTTATCGTGTAAAGTTTGTTTCTTACTGACCTTTTTATTAATTGTCTTTTTTTATTTCACATTATATTGCTCAATTAACTTTAAAGATTTTATATGTAATGATTATTCACAGTTTGGACCAATGATAATTCAAAGAATAGAGAATATAAACATGTCACACTGAAACTACTACGTTTTGTATTCATTGTCGCGGTTTTTTGATGAGCATAAAAACTTCGGAAAATTGAATAATGAGCTGCATTTGCAATCTGCAATGGGGCGGGGTGGCTCAACGGGTGGCGTGCCAGGCTTGTAATTTGCGAGTTCCCAGGTTCGAGTCCCAGTTTGGTTAGCGTTGAATTTATCTCCGCAAAACTACTTACCCTACCCTTGGTCAGTAGGAGACATCGATGGGCTTGGAAAGGTCACCGTCCATCTGATGACACGTTAAGCTGTGGTCCCGTGTGCGGGAGAATCATACCCTATGCGCATTAAAGAACATGCTGAATGGCCTTGACGGAAGGCTACTATCTCCTGGCAGCTATCCAGTGGGTTCCCTTTCCCAAAAATTCTCGAGTCCTCGGATTCCTTGTGACCTGGTCATTTAGATTATTCTGTGCCAAACAAGTGCCACTTAGAGGTAAAACATTACAAATGTGATAAGAATGTCAACATAAATAACTAACTTCTTTTTGCGATTTAAAGTTGTGGAAGAAAAATATTATAAGAAAAATTGAAAGGTCTTATTCTGAAAAATTTATAAGGTCTTATTCTGAAAGATATTTTCATCCGATGCATGGTGTAATGGTCGCACTCTCTGTCATGAATCTGGAGAGTTGCGGGTTCGATTCTCTCCGTGTCGGCGATAAATTTTTTTCAGAAGTATTAAGTAATGTTGAAGTCTATTTCTACATGTAATCTGTGTATTTACTATGGGTGGATTTTTAATAATACATGCTGAAGCATGATTGACCTTCTCATTAACATCTAAATCAATAGCAACTTGTAAAAAGTTGCCTCTTCAAGTGTAGATGGCGCAAGATTGCCCACATCTCAGTGAAAGATTTTTAAGGTCTTATTCAGAAAGAATTTCTCGTAGGATGCTTGTTGTAATGGTAGCGTGCTCTGGCATGAATCTGTAGAATTGCGGGTTCCATTCCCGCTGTGTCGGAGAAACTTTTTTTCAGAAGTATTAACTAAGGTTGAAGTCGTTTTCTACAGGTAATCTGTATATTTACTATGGATGGATTTGAAAATTGAATGTTTTATTTTTCTGAGAGTTTGAGGACTAATTTTCGTAGTTTTCTTTTACATTGTTAGGAGAGAAATAAGATCGTCTCGGTGATCGACTGATTAGTGTGTTTATTTACTGATGAAAGGGACCCTGGTTTGAGCCTCAGAGAAGCTGTGGATTTTTTCTTTTTGTATTTTCCTTCTGCTGAGGTCTCGCCTTCGTTACAGATCGTCTGAATGCCATATTATACTTACAGATCTCTGTGGCAAGCAGATGCTTAAGAGATGATTTATAATTTTTATAGGAGTACTTACAATTATACCGTCTATTGATGTCAAGACACTGACAAACGAACCAAAAATGACGATATCCCTTTAGTGTTAATTTGTAACTCTACCACTTGTCTTTATATAGTGTTTATCCCTATTGAAAATTTGAAAGGTCTTATTCTGAAAAATTTATATGGTCTTATTCTGAAACATTTATATGGTCTTATCCTGAAAAATGTATATGGTCTTATTCTGAAAAATTTATATGGTCTTATTCTGAAAGATATTTTCATCTGATGCATGGTGTAATGGTAGCACGCTCTGGCATGAATCTGAAGAGTTGCGGAATCCTGGAATTCCTATATTGGTGGGCCCCTGTTGAGGGAAATTCTGACACTCTGTTTTCTGTTTGCTTGTGGGTTGCCACTCCTAATTGAAGAGAGGCAGGGGATACCATATATCAGCTGGTGGATAATCCTGGTCAGAGGCCATCGCAGGTACCTGATCCCTCACTTAGCTAGTTGGGCATCGTGATTCCTAAACAGGAGTAATGTGTCTCAGACAGGCCATATAGCTCTTGGAAAGATACACTTGAAAAGGTGGTGTCTGAAGTTCCTACCAGCACCGTTGACTTCAGCCTGCAGCAGAGGAGGGACAGGTCTTTGTCCCATGCCTGCGATCAGGGAGCTGTTTGATATTGTTGGCCCTACCTCTCTCAATAAACCTAGTTTCTTTAAAAATCCTACTAATCATTTTCTCTCTGCAAGGTACGTGGAATGTGAGGACGTTATATAGAGATTATTCTCTTGATATCCTCACGCAGGAATTCCAGCGTTATAACCTAGATATTCTAGGCTTGAAAGAGACCAGATGGACAGGTAAAGATGAGATACTTAAAAATAACTTTAAATTTTTCTTTTAAGCAGGAAAAATGGAACGCATCTCCAAGGTGTAGGTTTGCTTCTCAGCAGACACGCCAGTGGTGCTCTTTTAGAATATGACTGCATAAATGAAAAAAATCTTACAGGACAATTTAAAACAAATATTAAAGACTTGAACGTCATCTGTTGTTATGTCCTCACAGAGGACTCTGATGAGAACGAGAAAAATACGTTTTACAGCCAGCTTCAAGATATTTTGAATTCTGTGAAGAAAGGATATATTTCTCTTGGTTCGGTGATTTCAATGCAAAGTAATAAATATGTAAAGGATCAATTAACAGTTGATAAGAATCTTTGGCTTGATAGCTTGACTGACAAAAAAGAGGAAGCAGTTACACAGCGTAACAGCAGGGGGTTGTACAGTTGCTCAAAAAAGTATCCGAACGCTATGGTTGATTACAGAATTAAAAAAAAATATATGGCAACGATTTTTTTAAAAATTAGTTATCTGGCAACCTTCGTGTACTGTACACGAAGGTTACCAGATCACTGATTTGTAAAAAAATCGTTGTCAGATATTTTTTCTGAATTCTGTAGTCAACCATAGCGTTTGGATACTGTTTTGAGCGACTGTACCAGATTGTTAATGTTTTATGTGGGAAGAAACAGACAGGTACACAGGGATTGAAGGATAAACATGGAAAGGTGTTTGAAGGTGAGGTGATGATGGCTAGGTTGGCTGAGCATTTCAGAGATGTTCTAAATAATATGATTATTTCTACTCCCATTTTTTATAATGAGGATAGATGCATTACTGGCTTTAATGATGGCTCTATATCACATTACGAAGTCGTATTCCCTATCTCTAAACTGAAACTGCCCTAGGGATGGATGAAATCACCACTGAAATGCTTAGAGCTGGGAACATTTGCTTGTCACATGGCTGACTGAAATTTTGAATATTTTCTATGATAAAGGTGTTGTTCCTAGGGATTTTACTAGAGATATTATTGTCCCAATTTTTAAAAAAAGGTGATAGCAGTTCTTGTGATTATTATAGGGGAATTAGTTTATTTTCTGTCCCAGGTAAAGTTCTTTTGCATGATTATTCTTAATAGAATTAAGAATTTGGTTGATGGACAACCGCGTGATGAACAGTGTGGATACAGAAGTGGTAGGGGATGCATTGATAAAATATTTTCACTTAAGCAGATTCTTGAGAAATGTTTAGAGTTTCAGAAACCTGTGGTTGCTGAAACTTGCTAGCTTTATTGTTGCTAGCTTTTTAGATTTCAAAAAAGGCTTTTGACTCTGTTGATCGACATAATTTGTGGTTGATTGTTAGATCATATGGAATACATGATAAGTTAGTCAGCGTAAATGAAAGCTGTATATAATAACACTGAGTCGTCTGAAAGATTTGATAAGGCTTGTAGCAACTGGTTTAGCATTGCTAGTGGAGGTAGACAACGGTGCATTTTGTCTCCTTTTCTCCTTAATTTGGTTATTAATTATTTTATGACAAATTCTTTGCGAGGAAAAGATTATCTCCTTTAGTGGTCTGGAGATTTCAAAATTTCTGATTTAGATTATGCAGATAATTCGGTCCTGTTGTCTAATAATGTTGATGAGACGAATTCTTTCATTTAGGGCTGATCATGAGAATGGTGATAGAGTAAGTTTGGTGACAAAAAGAGAAAAAACTAAAGTGACGAAAATTGATCAGGCAGATAGTGCTTCAATTGCTTTGAATGGCTGCACTCTTGAGCAAGTGTCTCAATTTAATTATCTTGAAAGCTGTATAACAGATACCTGTGACATGCGGCATTAGATAAATAGAAAAATAGGGATTTCTGCTGGGACATGGAGAGTGTGGAAAAATAAGCGTGTACACCTAAACACTAATATTAGGTTGTATAATAGTTAGGTCTTTCTAAGGTTAGTTATGGTAGTGAAACATCGATCCTTTGTAAGCTGGATAACAAGAAACTTGATGGTTTTGATTCTAGATGCATATGCAGTATCTTGGGTATTAGGTGGTTCAACTTTGTAAGTAATGAAGAGGTTAGCCAAAGGAGTCGGCAACTTTCTTTAAGCAGCATATTGTGCAGGGAGAGACTCCGTTGGTTTGTCAATACTGCTAGTATGGATAATTATAGATTAGCGAATAGGGTTATAGATAGTGTACCCAAAGGCATCAGAAAAAGGGGGAGACCTAGGAAGTGATGGGCAGACAATGTCAAACAGGACCTTTGTATAATTGGCTTAGAGTGGCCAAATGCAGCAGCAGTAGCTCAGAACAGACATGTCTGGAGTTGAAACTTCCACAGTCTGGTCAGACATCCGTAGCCCAAGGCTGCATGAGAATTTTATATATATATATATGTAATTACAGGCCTCTAGAGCGCCCCAGCCCAGCTATGGTGAAAATAAATATCTGACATCTCGCAAAACATATATAACAGAAATGCATGTCACAAAACCATTTTTAATTCCTCGTATCATAGGCCATTATAATGGTTAAAACAATTAAAACTATTTTAAGATCAAATTAAAATCTTAATATTATTTGAAACGATGAAATGCGAAATAATTCGTAGAAATCTATAATTCTTGAGAACATCATTATAACCGCTTAGAGCGATTCACTAATGAAAGAGAGAGAATATCAAAAAATTATTCATTTGGCTGAAATTCACAGGCTAAATTGTGCTCGTTTGTGCTCATCTTCCTATTGCTTTTAGCTCTGTTTTTGTTGCATTTTTTGGTTTGCCGGTTTGCTTGTTCCAGTTTGTCAAAACAGTTATTCCACCATACCTTTCGAACGCGACAGACAAACTTAATGATTTATTTGTAAAATGAAGCTTGTGGCATTGGGAGTGTCACAGGTTATAAATCTTTCTCATGAGTTTCCCCTACGCCTAAAAGAGGGAAAAACATATGAAGAATTGTTCTATTGCATCTTCCGCAAGCCACGGTTGGAAGCATCAAGTTCTATTAAATGAAACCTTGCAACGTGGGGAGTGTCACAGGTTATAATAAAAAAACTCATGTTTTCTTTCCCCCACCCCCAAAAAGGAGGGATTTAGAAAGTGAGGGCTGAACGCAACAAGTATCAAATGAACGCTTCTAACATAGAAAGTGTAACAGGTTATAAAAATTCCCTTTCGTATTTACCTACCCTCATAAAAGAGGGATAATATGTTAACGATTGTTCTACTGTTTCTTTAAGAAACGAGGGCTGAACTCAACAAATTGTATGTCAAATGAAAGCTTGTGACATGGGGAGTCTTGCGAGCAATAAAAACATATCCCTTGATTTCTTATACCCTGAAAAATGGGCGAACTGGAGGGCATACATTTATAGTTTAGGTTCCAAATAAAATCTGATATGAGACCTGAAGTAGAATACTTCGAATAATGTCCCCCACCATTCTCCCTTTCCCCTAAAATGACATGGAAATTTCGATGGATCACCTTAACGATTTATATCTCAAACTAAAGTTGGTGACGTCTCCCAATGTCATGAGCTACCTGAATCACGACTCCAAAAAAAGGGGTAGGAAAAACATGGAAGATGTTTACGAATAATACATAAAATATGTAATATATATTATTTAACAGCAGATATGATAAGTGATAAATTTAGAGATATTTCTAAATTGCATCTTACTAGGTTTACTGAAAAGTTATTCTATATAGCGAAACATTTTAAAATTTCCCATAATTATGATTAGGTATGAATTAAGGAAGGAATGATTATTTTAAGAAAAAAATCAAACTTACAGAATGAAATGCGAGGTAGACATAAAATCTCTGCAATGACGTTACACACATTTGATGATATGACAGAGTATATTGCTGTTGAAGATAAAACTTCTGTGCTTGAGAGTCAAGAGAATTGAGGGAAATGCAGATTTTAATTTTTTTCATTTCAACATCAGAAGTATTAGACAAAACTTTGAGTAGTTTTGTTGATCCCTGAGGATGTTCTTCAGAATTTGGATTTGATTCTCATGTCAGAAATATGGATATATAAAGAGAATGTAGATCTGTATAAAATTAAAGCCCGGTGAAGAGCTTAAAACAGATCAGGTGGTGTGATTTTTTATGTGAAGGCTGATGACTTTCATCTTCAACAAGAAGAATTTGACCTATTGGTGCTGAGGGTGTTTACTTGTTTGACTCAGTTTTAAATATTTCTATTATTCTTATCTACAGATCTCATACTGTTAATATTGAAATTTTTAACAAAGAATTTAAAATCTGCTAAAGTCTCTCAGTGTTTGAAAAAGTTATAAAGAAATGTTTTTAAAATTCAGAATTTGGAAGAATACGTAAAATGCTAGCCAGTGTTTATCTGCTTTTCCGTAGCTGTAGTAATGACACAGTATAGCCACCGCCACTAGAAAGTATTCAATAGCAAAATCTTTCGATTCCTGGAGGGGCAGATGGTCTGCTTCTCCAGGAATTGGTTTTAAGATTGTATACCTATTATTGTTTTTTAACTTTTCCTTTCTTTTGTGTTCTTATTTGTTTTTATCTATTATGTATTATAATTTATATATTTTTGTATTATTGTATTATAATAATAATAAAGTTTAAAGTTTCTGAAGATAGATGTTTTTAGTGAAAATGAAAGAACATAAACAAATGAAATGTAATATATTTTTCTACGCACCTTAAAAAGCAGAATATTAAACTAAAGCATATCGATGGTGCTATCAGTCACTGAATTCGCATTTACTTCAAAGCACTCTTCCTTTGAAGGGAATGCGAATTTACTTCAAAGCACTCTTCCTTTGAAGGGAATACGAATTTACTTCAAAGCACTCTTCCTTTGAAGGGAATACGAATTTAGCGACTGCGCTGATTTATCTTCACAACGAGATTGCCGTCACTTTATCTTCCGTTGAAGTGAATACAAATTCAGTGACTGATTGAACCATAGATTTTTTTTAGTTTATTTTCTGCTCTTTAGGGTGGATGTATGATGATAGGTAAGTTTTTAATTTTTTTAATTTTTTAATTGCTGAAGATTAGGTCCGTATCTAGAAAGCAAATCGAAGGAGGGGAGGGGAAGAAAATATAACATTTCCTCTCCGTTTTAAAGGTCTTTAAAAATTTCGTGAAATATTAATAAGTTTAAACATTTTCCCTCTGTTACCACTCCTGTCATTCTGAAATGGGGGTGCCATTGCCGTTGCCCTCTCTAGATCCGGCCATGCTAAAGACTGATCAAAAGCTTGGAAGTATACTAAAATGAATATTTTCTTTTTTACTTCCTTTTTTTTTGCGATTACAAGAAAAATTAAAGAATGTCCCATGCTCACCCCAACAAAGTCGAGTTCGAATTCATCTATAACGCATACCATACCTGTTATTCGTTGATGTACGTTGCTCTGACATCAGCCGGTTCAAACTTCATGGCCGCTCAGTTAAAATAAGGTTAATGGGCTGCAGATAATAGAGTAGGATCCATGTCATCCAACTACATCGGCGTGAAACGCCGGTTTTTTTTTTTTGCATAAACTCAATGCTTCTGACTTCAAGAACAGGAAGGCTGAGGTGTCATTTCTCCCCTTTCCTATGTTCTCTCTTTTTTATAGGATATCATTCGAGATGTCTGCCATCAGTGCGTTTCTGACTTTTCCAATAGAATGCAGTTATACTATTGATTTAGGTGTCGATTTTCGAGTTTTTTGAACCGAGAAACATGAATTTCAATTCGAAATGAGCATAGAAAGGAGCTTTTTCACCTACTTTGCAATTACATATACAAATCGCTTAAACGTAACAAATCGTATCATAATTTTATCGTTATTGCCGCTATCTTTCGTACATTAATAAACCAAAAAACAGAACATTACATTATTAATATATCCTTTTCAACGTTGAAAATTGCGCGAGATTATATAAAACTATGTATATTTCTTCATTACAGCATTTTAAATGTTTGAAACATTGCACTTAAATGGATTAATTTAAAGAAATTGAAACGTAAAAGTTATTATAAACACGCTACATTTTTGGCATATGTCCCGGTGGCAGAGTGGTTAGCGTGTTTGTCTACTGATCAAAGGGACCTGGATGCAGTCTCTTGCCAGACCTCTGTGACATGCAGCTGCTTGAGGGGTAGTTTTCTTATGTATACTCATAGAACAGCCATTTAAGTTATTATATTTACAAAGAGCTCTGCAAGACAGGGAATTTTTTATACAGTAACATTTCGTTTCTCCAAAGCACGATCTTATGCATCCGCATAAAACAATTCTATACCGGTAGCAAGTGCAAGGTACTGCAGATTTTTACACTGAAATAAACGCATTAGGGACAGTTAATTCCCACTCAGTTTCTTCAAAGTTGGGGGATGGATATGGCTTTTGTAGCTTTTGTCGTAAGCAACTACGATGTTTGTTCTTAGAATGTTGTTTAAAAGCTCCAAGAGTTATTGAAAATGTTTCATCTAGCAGCCCTCTAAATTCTTTAAAGTGTTAACTTATCATGTCAGAAACGCTGCAAGTTTGAAAATATCTTTTAATAAACCAAGAAAATGAAACTTTCAATTTTGAGGTTCTGCTTTTTTCGTCTTGAAAGTCGATGCAATAGTCTCAGACTGCTGATTGAGGTATATTTAAAGAATTTCTTTTTGGGGCTAGAGTTGGCTCAGTTATTGTATGCCGAGCTCGTCATCTGAAGTTACCATGATCGAGTCCCAACGATGCTTACATATCATACGCAAACAGGATTGGAGAGGATTGGACAAAATTCCATCATGCAAACAGGATTGGATAAATTCCTCATGTACCATGGGCTACAGAGGTCCTACCACACTGTGCAGTTTTCCTCTCCAGACATGTCTCTTCTGAGCTACAGCTGCTGCACTTGACCACTGTAGGAAAATTCTAGCCATTTCCTGTCCTTTGCATCCTATGTCTCCCTCTTTTCCTGTTTGCCAATCTGCAGCTAAGTATCTGGGTAACATGGCCAAACCAACGCAGTCTCTCTCTGCACAAAATGCTGCTCAAAGGATGACTCCTTCTAACCTCATCATTACTTTCCAAGTAAACCACATAATACTTAAGATACTATGAAAACATCTAGAACCAAAGGCATCACGTTTGACGTTATCCTGCATAAAAGTGTCCATGTTTCACTACCATAACAAACCTTAGGCAGAGCCAAAGTATTATAGAGCCAAATTTAAGTCTTTAGGTGTATACGCATATTTTTCCACACTCTCCATAGATTCTTAAAAGTACTAGTGAAATACCTGTTCTTTTATTTATCTCATGCCGAATATTACCAGTATCTGTTACATAGCTCCCAAGAAAATTAATCTCAGACACCTGCTCAAGAGTGCACCCATTCAAAGCAACTGAAACACGATCTGCCTGATCAATTTTCATCACTTTAGTTTTTTCTCTGTTTCTCACTAAATTCTATTATATATATATATACACCCAAGAGTCAAAACATTATGTCCACCTGCCTAATATGATGTTCGTTCTCCACGTGCCATCAAAACAGCTCTTACCCCGTGAGGCATGGATGCTACAGATTTCTAAGGTGTCTTGTGGCTTCTGGTACCTACACATTACCAGCAGATCCTTTAACTCTTGTAAGTTACGTGATAGAGCCACCGCAGATCGGATATGCTGTTCCAACACAAACCACAGATGTTCGATTGGATTAATGTCTGGGGAATTTGGAGGCCAGAGCAATAAATGGAAGTCTTCTGCATGCTCTGCTAACTATCCGGGCAGTGTGGCATGTCGCTAAAGCCTTGCAATCTCTTAAATGTTCTGACTCAGTCGTCTGGCCATTACAATTTGGCCTTTGTCAAACTCACTTAGGTCCATTGCCTTTCCCATCTGAAGAACAAGAATAACACTGATTAACAGAGCTTGGTATCAGGTGTTATTTATGCTGTTTCACGACCTTCACACGCGCCGTCGTTTACCTGCAGTTGCTTCGATTTGCATAAAGATGCGGTGCTCGTAATGTTTTGACTCTTCTTTGTGTATACTCAATTACCAGTCCCATCAACAGTCCTAATAAAAGAACTCATCTCATAAAAATCATTAGTCAGCAGGGCCAAATTATCTGCATAACTAGATCAGAAATTTTGAAATATCCAGACCGCTTAAGGGCAAAATCTTTTCCTCGCAAAGAATTTCTCATAAAATAATCAATAACCAAACTAAGGAGAGGAGTAAACAAAATGCAGCCCTACCAGACAAATGTCTACTTCTACTAACAATGCTAAACCAATCGCTACAAGCCTTATCAACTCTCACAGGCGACTTTTTGCTATTATAGAGAGTTTTCATTACGCTGACTAACTTATCAGGTATTCCATATGATCTAACAATCAACCATAAATTATGTCAATCAACAGAGTCAAAAGCCTTTTTGCAATCTATAAAGCTAGCAACCACAGGTTTCGGAAACTCTAAACATTTCTCTAGAATCTGCATAAGAGAAAAATTTTTGATCTATACATCTCCTACCATTTCTGAAGCCAACTGTTCATCACACAGTTGTCCATTAACCAAATTTTTAATTCTATTAAGTATAATCATGCGAAGAACTTTACCTGGAACAAAAAGAAAAATAATTGCCCTATAATTATCACAAGAACTGCGATCAAATCGGAATAGTAATAGCTCTAGTAAAATCCTAAGGAACAAAAACTTTATCATAAAAAATATTTACAATTTCAGTGAGCCATGTGACAACACAAATGTTCCAACTCTAAGCATTTCATGCGTTGAGAGTGTTTTATGTCTGTCTGGTGTCATCATATTACCTGTTATGATCTATAACTTCCTCTGTTGAACCTAATTTTCTCATATGAATGTGCTAATTTGTATAGCTGAAGACATAAAAAATATCGAATTAGCGTGTATCAGAGTGATTTCATCCACTCTTGGGGATTTATGCAGTTTTAACTTACAGACAGGCAAATCGACTTCAGAATGTGATATAGGGATTCAGAAATGTTCATCACAGAATCCTCACGTTTAACCACCTTACCATATTTACCCTAAAATCCTGTGTAGCCATCAGTTTCTTTCCACACACGACGTTTACTATCTGGTACAATCCGCTGCGTTTGTGCTATTTAACTGCTTCTTCTGTTTTGTCAGCCAAGCTATCAAGCCAGAGATTCTTATGAGTTGTTCACTGATCCTTTACATGTTTATTAAGCTTTTTATAATACAATCTGTTAGGACTAGTATGGTATAGATTCATATTATTCTTACACTTCCTTCCTTCAGAAATAAGCTCCATATCCTTATCACTCAAATAACATTGGGCAATCCACAAAAAGGCTTTGAAACGAAAATAGCAAATCTTTACTAATTTCGAGGTGTTGAACACGAAAATGACAAGAAAATTTGTCGATGGGCTATTGTTTAAGAGATACAGAGATGATCAGGTATGAAGGACTCAATCCGCATTGAGTACACACGTAATCATTTCGAAATGCTTTATTTTAAACTCCAGATTTCAACATATTGCATTTTATTGCATCATTGTATGTATACGAAGGTTGCCAAATCATTAATTTCTAAAAAAATCTTTGCCGAATATTTTTTCTGAATTCTGTAATCAACAATAGTGTTCGGATACTTTGTTGAGCGACTGTACGTATTACTCTATTTTACAAGAAACTATTGCGGATTTCTCGGAAATTGTAGCCAATTTTGCATTTTTATTGTCATATTCGCATTCAGCATTTGAAATCTTTAAGAAATGGCTACTTTTATCTCAGAGGCATGACTTTTATGAAAATTTGTTGCCCAGTGTAATTTTGTTTCCTCTGTTCACCTTTACCAAAGCAGTACTGTTGATTTCAAGAAATCATGTTTAAACTGATCCCCTTCTTTCTCAAATTCAACATTAAGAAAAACACGATTGTCATAATGTCTAAATAGTCTATCAGGTATGCATTGTTCATAACGGAATCTTTCAGGTCTTCAGAATTGAAAGTAATTTTCTTAACCATAACACAACATTTCTCAAGTTTCAGTTGAGAGCCACTTTGACCAAGTAATAGTCAAACTTCGGCTCCCATATATTATGCGGTATTCCTAAACGAACTAGCCCATTTGCTATTAATTAAAACGCAATCTATCATATTCCTGTGCAATCCATGAGGTGAAAAAAATGTGTATTTATAAATATCCCGTTGTTTGTAGTATGTGTCAGTTATTCCCAAACCATTAAGTTTACTTACCTGTAGGAGATGTTTCCCATTACCATTGATAATTCGAATGCCAAAGGGACCTAAAACCTCTGCGTAAAGGTCAGAGTCAGTATGGGGCGGGGGTGCGCCAGACTCGTAATCTGTAGTTCCCAGGTTCGAGTCCCAGCTGGGTCAGCGTTGAGATTTATCTCCGCAAAATTCCCCGCCCTGCCCACGGTCAGTAGGGGACACCGAAGGGCTTGTAAAGGCCACCGTCCGTCGGATGGGACGTTAAGCCGTGGCCCCATGTACGGGAGAGCCATACCCTGTGCACGTTAAAGAACACGCTGGATGGCCTTGACGGGAGGCTACCATCTGTCTCCCAACAGCTGTTCCAGTGGGTCCACTCCCCCAACCTTCTCTGAGCCTTCGGGGTCCATGTGACCTGGCCATTTAGCCCATTGTGTGCAAAAAAGTGCCGCTCAGAGGTAACCCAACCCAACTCAGAGTCAGTACCAACTTTAGCATTAAAATCTCCTAGGAGAAGAGAAATATCTCCTTTCATGACAGAATTAAAAATATCTTGAAGCTGTCTTTAAAACTTATCTTTCTCATTCTGATTAGAATATATGTAGGGATATAACAACAGATGGCATCAAGTCCTTAATTTTTGTTTCAAATTTAGCTTAAGAAATATTTCATTAAATGCAGTCATATCCTAGAAGAGCATCACTGGAATGCCTGCTGAGAAACAAACCTAGAGATGTTTTCCATCCTCCCACCCTGAAAAGAGAAATTTAAATTATTATTAAATATCTGACCTTTACCTATTCATCTGGTCTCTTGAAAGCTTAGTTATTCTAGGCTCTAAATTTGGAATTCCTGCATGTGGACGTTAAATAAATAATCTTTACGTAACGTCTCACGTTCCACGTACCTGCAGAGAGAAAATAATTAACAGGTTTTTTAAAGAAACTATGTTTATTGAGAAACGTATTAAAGAGTGTTAAACAGCCCACAGATGGCAGGCATGGATCAAAGTCTTGTTCTCTCAACGCTAAAGCATGAATGGTAGCATGCTGGTAGGAACTTCAGGCACCACCTTTTCAGTGCACTTTTTCAAGAGCTATATGACATGGCTGAGACATAATACTCCTGTTTAGGATTGGCGATTCCAACTAGCTAAATGAAGGTTGAGGGACCTGCAGTGGCCTCTGATCAGGATTATCCACCAGCTGATATGTTGTATTCTCTGCCTCTGCTCACTTAAGATTGGCAATCCACAAGTAAACAGAAAACAGTGTCAGAATTTCCCTCAACAGAGGCCCACCAGTGTAGCAAGTCCATTATCGATAACCAAGCTCAAAGTCATAAAACCATTCTAGTCTAGTGGGTATAATGGTCAGAACAGAACCCTGTGAAGTTGATCATTGCTCAGCAAGGCAGAATAAAAGGAAGAAAGTGGCCATAGACGACCAGATCAGTAGGCTGCACTGATCAGGCAGCCCTCCCCTTCCATCCCCTTAGAAAATAGAATCCCTCTATTGAAAGGTACTAACGGCCTGCACCACGAGAAGGTGGGGTCGGACATTAGGTACTAGAACTGGCCGGTTCTGTACATCATCACTGGGACTTATTTCTGCTAATCTCCATCTTGCCTTTTTGTCCCATACGCAACTACAATATTCATGTTATAGTTAACTTCTGTAAGTATAGCTTAACCAAGAAAATCTGGCATTGTGCTTTCATCTTACTCTGCGAAAACGTTTCATGTATACTAATTTGATATTTATAATATCAGTTACAACAAACGTTAACAGATTGCCTTGCGCTAAATCGTATGTTGTAGGCTATATTATGAAATTTTTGTATGTAAGATAATCCACTCTTTTGCACCCCAGGTCCTACACAGCGATGAAGTCATTTGAACTGGTGATATGAACAGGTGAATTGGACCACAGATCAATGTTACGCCTTATAGAAGGATCCGTACTCGTTCTAATTCTCGATGTCTTCTCACCTGAAGGGGAAGACGAGCTCGAGATCATTTGAAAAAGTGACTATGAATGAGAAACTGTAGATTGATAGTCTGGACAGATCTAGTGTCCAATGGAGCTACGAAACTTCACATCTTCGAAAAGAAGGGCCATTACTCCACATATAGTGGGGATAAAATTTTCTACATCTTTAAGGAAATAAAGAGAGAAAGTGATTAGAAGAATTAGTAGTATTATTAACCTAAAATAGTTTTACTAGAGAAGTAAGAATGAAATGGTTTAAGGATATAGACGAAATCCTTGCATACTACATCAGAATCATGGGTGCTTTAGGCTCCGAGTACATTTTAAAAAGCGATAATGTTCCCCCTATAGAGCTCACTTGTTGAAGGAATTTATTCAGAGTGAATATCTTCATCATTAAGTGGACACCGAAATCTACAGATTCGAATACCAATTAGCGTGCATCATATGCGCTTGGGAGACAGAAATTTACATGAGTTACGAATTGCTATCCAGGCAGAGTCGGCTGCAATACCCCCAGGACTATCGTAGCCATCATTAATTGCATGAGAACGTGCGAGTGTTTTATGTCTGTCTGGTGTCATCATATTACTTGTTATGATCTATAGCTTCCTCTGTTGAACCTCATTTTCTCACATGAATGTGCTAATTGGTATAGCTAAAGACAGACATGAATTAACCCTATTTTCTCATGCTGTGATCTTGCACAGTATTCTAATGTGTTGCCATACCAGCTTCATTGTCTTTCAACATTTCCTTTTCATATTATTTCAATTTATTCATACCCTCTCTCTATTTGTGATTCCGGAACTTTTTTTTATTTTCATTTTAAATTAATTATTCCAATTAATTAATTTTAATCTGTGATTCTGAATGAAACCACATATCCTCGGGTTTTTACACTTGTGCGTCGATGTGCGCCAGACTTGATGTGGGTCAAATATGATGTTCTTCTCTGTGTGAAATGGCTATTAAAGGATGTGCTTTAGATGATATAAATTAATGATCAATACACTAAATAGAGAATGACACACCACTTATTTACACTTTGTACGTTCACACATATGTATCTACAATAGGGGAATGCACTTAATTCTATGCGCCTTAGCTATGCTCAAAACTTTGTTAGGTGAAATGGCTTTATTTGATATGCTTTGGAGACTTTCTCCAATGGCTTATCGTAGTTTGAATGCTGCTTTGCTTTTGCAGACATTCACCTAATGAAATGTAAATTTGTACTTTCACATAAAGAAATCGCTTCATAGATCTCAAAACTCATCGAGAGAATATCATAATCCCTGCTTACGTAATCTAGTTCACACAGAACCGAACCCTACTCCTGTAACGTGTTTGAGAAAGAGCTACACCACTTTGACGAGCTAAAACGAACGCGACTCCTCCTTTCCTAAGCCACTGTCTTTCTGCCTTGGTTATTTCTTCATCCTCCCATAGCTCCTCTCAGTGACTCCACCCTATCCCCTCCAGCTATAGGGGGCCGAGTGAAGGAAGTTCGCTAAATAATTTACTGGCGTTCACTTTCGCAAGCATATGGAAAAATTACAAAGCTAGGCTACGAATGACGATTAATGAGCAACATTCTCATTTAAAACACTGTTGAAAATACACCTATAGCGCCAGATATATATAAGAACAACAAATATGATAATAAAGCAAATTGGAGGAATACGACAGACGTTAACTGTTGTCCATGAAATTATTCCAATTTTTTATCGATTTATATAGATAAATCAGCTTAATTGAACTATTATAGGTCAATTATATCTGTGGCAGAGGGGTTAGTGCACTTGGCTACTGATCAAAAAGAGTTGAGTTTGAGTCCCGAAAAAAGGATGGAAGTCTTTGATACGAAGGGCGTTCAAGAACTTCTTGCCACGTATCTGCAGATTTGCATCGTTCCTTCATAGTTTATCAATCTACAAATGAAACTTAAAATATTATCTAAACTTGTCATAACATGTTAAAAAAAAGGCCATATAAACCCAGCTACCAAACAATGGGGGTAGTAAGGGGGTAGGGGACCCACTGAACAACTGTTGGGAAACAGACGGTAGCCTCCCGTCAAGGCCATCCAGCTTGTGTTTTAACGTGCACAGGGTATGGCTGTCAACATACGAGGCAACAGCTTTACGTCGCATGCGATGGAAGGCGGACTTTCAAATCCTGTTGGTGTCCCCTACTGACCGAATGCAGGGTTGGGAGTTACTCGATGTGTATTCTTTTTTTAATCTCTTATAATGGAGCTACGCATAAATGGACAACACTCAAATGGAGACGAAATTTTTAAGACCTAGATTTCATAAATAATGATATCTGGACACTTTAAAATCTCTTTTTGACTTCTCTATGATACAGAGAGTCTAAATGTAAATGCTAAATGACTGTATAAATACGCAAAATGGGCGACTATTACAAGTACGTACATAAGAAACATTTTTCCTTGATTCAAAATCTGGCCTACTAACACGTTATCATTTAATACAAATCTAATGTACATTGAATGGACAAATTATTATAAACATCTACGTAATAACCTGTTGCTCTACCTCTTTCCCTCAAAACAGCAGCCAGACGTCTTGGTTAGGACTCAATGAGGTGTTGAAAACACGGAGGTTGTATTGCCGCCCATAAAGCGAGGATTGCTTGTCATATAGCATCCACAGTTACTGGTGAGGGTTGGGGACTCAAACAGATCTTTCCAATTTATCCCACAAATTATCAATGGGGTTGATATACGGCGATCGAGTGTGGTAAACTCACTTGAATGCTTCTGGAGTCAAATGGTCACCACTTGGAAAGTATGCAGTGTGGTGTTGTCGTTTTGAAAGATGGTGTCATGGTGCGGAAAGAGAAACGTTATGAACGATTGTAGATGGTCGGCGAGAATGTTTACATACCTATTGCCAGTGACGGAGGTCTCAATGGGTACGAGGGTTCAAAAGGAAGCCCATGTAAACGCACCCTAAACTGTTGCACCTTCTCCACCTGCATGTATGACCCGAACTTGGCAAGTTGGCTCCATTGCTTCATGTGGTTTACATCACACACCCTCCCATCGGTGTGATACAGTCAGACCAATGGTAGCCAATGGTTTCCAGCCCTCCGCACTCTAATTGCGATAGGCCTTTGTAAGCTACAGCCAAAGCATTCGGTGCCTTGCAGTCAAGAAGGGGACATGATGTAGATGTCGACTGCCATAGCCTGTTTTTTCCATGATACGACGGATAGTCTTTGTAAATGAGCTTTTGGATGCACCTCATTCAATTCCGATGTTATTTGCCCCACGCTAGCCGTGAACAGGGCGGGGGTGGCTCAGTCGGTAGCGCGCCAGGCTCGTAATCTGTAGTTCCCAGGTTCGAGTCCCAGCTGGGTCAGCGTTGAGATTTATCTCCGCAAAATTCCCCGCCCTGCCCACGGTCAGTAAGGGACACCGATGGGCTAGGAAAGGCCGCCGTCCGTCGGATGGAACGTTAAGCCGTGGCGCCGTGTGCGGGAGAGCCATACCCTGTGCACATTAAAGAACACGCTGGATGGCCTTGACGGGAGGCTACCATCTGTTTCCTAACAGCTGTTCCAGTGGGTCCCCTCCCCCAACCTTCTCTGAGCCTTCGGGGTCCATGTGACCTGGCCATTTAGTCCATGGTGCGCAAAAAAGTGCCGCTCAGAGGTAAAACAACCGAACCCAACCTAGCCGTGAAATTCCTCGTAATGATGTGGGACAGTCTGCACTTACCTCGAGTCAATTGCACGTTTACTTCCATATTTCTCCTGCTGGTTGGAGGTTTAGCAATATTTCACATAGTCTTGGTATACACGTTTGATGGTCTGACTCTAAAATACCAACAGTTCAGCAGTTACAGTGATTGAGCAACTGGCCTCCCTTGCATCTACTATCTGGCCACGGTCAAACTCATTTTGTCACTGACTTTACCAACGTTTACTTTTATGTGACTGAATTCCAATTCATAGATACCTGCTCTATTTATAGGCATTGCTAGTTTCAGTGTCCCACGTGACTGGATGCTATATTTCCGCTTTGCCTATTGTTATCGGGTGTATATAGTAATTTTTCCAGTCAGTTTATATATTTCTTATATTTTCAATATATTTTAGTTCGAAATTTCAGCATGTTCTGCTGATCGTTAAAGTCTAAATCATAAGAAAGTTTGGTGTTCGGCCGAAGGTCAGTAGCGGAGAAGTTGACTTGTTCAACATTCGATTGGTTTCTCAATTTAAATTCTACTGCACCTCTAATAAAAGCGCGATCTTTATTTCCAATGCATAAAGAATCACGCGCTGCTTCTGTAGATTTGAACCATTCATAGTTTTACTCAGTGGAAATTTTTTTTTTGCGGCTTTCTAGGTATTTTAATGATAAGAACACTTAATATATCAATAAGTACACTGGTTTCCATAAATTAAGGAAAATCCCTATGTTACGTCAATGGGAAGCTAACGTCAAAGCTCTATAACTTCTAAAATAAACTTTCTGTTTTGAAACATGTGATTGCAGATAAAGATTTCAATCAAATAAATCAATATCTCGATTTTCAACAATATTCGTTCAGTATTTAATGAGTTATGGAAGTTTAAATATTAACAACAGCAGTGCCAGTCTTAAGAAACTTATACAAAACTGAAGAATAGTGAAAGAATTCTTTAATACAAAGTTCTACAATACAATTTATTAAACATTTTGATACTAAGTTTTACTGAGTTGATACTAAGTTTTAATTAACATCTGAAGTCAGTTTTTGTGGCTGCATTCCTATCACTAAATATTCAAACTTCCATAACTCATTAAATACTGAAAGAATATTGTTAAGAATCGAGATATTGATTTATATGATTGAGAACTTTATCTGCAATAACATTTTTCAAAACAACAAAAAAAAACTTACTTTAGAAGTTATAGATCTTTGAATTTAGCTACCCATTGACTTAGCATAGGGATTTGTTTTTTAATTGATGTAAACCAGTGTAATGAATTCTCACTCTCTTACTCTATATATAATGCTTACATTTGAGTTTAAGCTTACGATTCGAACAAAGAAGATTCTTACCTTCTGCTATTGCATTAACCTTTTCCTTACGTCTGCTACAGAATCTTTATCACACACTCAGCCTCAAAAAGAGGCTAGTACAGCATATGTACCACAGTGTTCCTACCCACATCAGTGGCAGTTCATTGCTTTCACTCCGCAACGGTAAACCGATGGCTCGTCCCTTTAGCACGTGACTCCAACTCCTCAGAGATCCACACTCTCGTACTATTCTCTACAATCGGGTTAGAGCAAACAAGCAATCGCCTCCATGGAATTACTATTCTTAGCTCCATGATCACCTCGAAGCTTGATCAGAAGACAAAGTGTGGAAACACAAGTCCAAACCGCCTTCCGACCTTGAAATCTGGTACCAGCAAGTTGCTCTACAAGTTACCTAAATTTCTACTTTGCGTCATTCACTAATGATCAACTGAAGAAGTTTGCGATTCAAATATCGACCGAAGCTTCAAGATTCGCTTCTATTACTACTTGGATGATATCGATTAACTTCTGGCTAAATAAGGTTGTGATGGTACAAATGGAAATGATGGACAACTACAACGATTGTTGACCACATGCACAGCAAGAGAGGGTGGAGGTCCTTTGCATGGTATGGGGTTGGAACAATTTTTCGCTGTTCTTCTGAGCAAAATGTGTTTGCAGCGACGATATTTAAAGGTTAACTTCAGCTATGTATACTATGTTGCCATGTATAAAATAATATTAGGAAATTCCAGCAGAAAGATAAAAATGGAACTGAAAGCGGAGTTAAAATATTAGAAGATTTAAAAGCAAAATTTCAATAAAATGGGGGAATTATATTTTAACTGCGAAACTTCGTTTCAGATCATAAAACGTGACTAAGACAATACAAATATGGATAATGTGAGTGAACAAAGCAAATATGTGTAACTGGAAACAAATTGCTTAAATGTTTTCTTGTCCATTAAAGTTTCCTTAATCTCGATACTGCGAGCCATTTACATTTCACTGCCTTTCTGTGCATTTGAAACATGAATATTTAAAAGCATTTGAGGCACTAACGTAATTAGGTCTCTGAAATTGTTTATAGAATATAAACTTCTTTATTTATTGTGTCGCCTTTAGGAACACAGTTATTCTTATTTGTGATTTCATTTGACATTAAGGAACGAACTCTAGATAAAGGTCAGCAATGTTTATAAAGACTATATCCAATATTTTCCACCTCAAACAAGCACATTTATCCTACTTAGTTCTTAATCGTCCTAAACAACTCAGAAATGGTAGTTTTCTTTTTCTACTCTTACCATCTTTCGCTGTGAAGGACGTAGACTTGTCGTTTACAATACTAGGTTCTCTTTGCCTTCTGTCATTCGTTTCGCAGAGAATGCTGATAAATGGGATCACCTTCTTCTGCAAGCGTGAGACGCAGCAAAAAGAACACGTTCATAAATCAGCAGTGTAAGGCAACCCGCTGCTGGTAGGGTGACAAGAAGACTCTTCTTTTGATTCACGTTAACGACTTCCTGGTCTCATTTCCTGAGAATTGCCGTTAAAGATGTAAAATGATAAGATTCTCTCTCAAGAAGCAGGAATGTCGCCTAGCATCTCTCTGTTTTTGCTGCAGTATTACTGATGAATATTCGCAAAAGTAATATCTGATTTTTCGAGCAAAATTACAGCATCTTTTCGAATTTGTCATCACCAGAGCGGTGTCCGGTGTTTAATTAGAATGATTATTTTCCTTGCAGAAATTATGTAGCGAACAAAAGACCAAAACTCCTGCCTAACGAACAACTACACTGATAAAACTCTCAATCATGTTGTATTTTCATTAGTGGAAATTATTTAGAGTAAAATAAATTCTACGTAACAATGAATTTCTATGTAGAAATATATTAAAAAAAGAAATATGAAAGGTAAATATTAAAAATTTAAATATATCCCGCATGCATATCCGAAAACCCTAATGACACTTATGAGATGTTAAAACTGCAATTTCTCTTTATGAAACAAGATTTCGTAAAAAAATATATCATTTGGATAAGATGCACGTAATCAAAATTATTCATCGCTAGCTACCATCGAGTTTCGCAACGATCAGAATAATTTCTTCAGTTTTGAAAGTGGTTTCATATTTCGTTTTTTAAATTGGTTTTTTCACATGCATTTCATCTAGTATTCTGTTACAGTGTTTTTTTTTAGTTATAAAGACCAAGGTTTTTTTTCTGTAAAATAACACTTTCTTTATACGGTCATCCAAGTAATTACTAATATCAAACTACATGTACTGGACAAAAAATGGAAACATTTCCATGTTATTTCAACAGAAACACATTTAGAGCTCAATAACTACTTCAATATGATTTTAATTAAAAATATATTTCTAACAATAAATTAAAGAGCTCAATTAAATCTATCTAAATCTCTATTTTAAACCAACTTCTTGAATCGCTATTTCGTGTTTCAAAGAGTTATGAACACTGGAATATTTAACATGCTCCAAAACATTTACTCCAAAGGTTTAAAATAGATTAAGAGATCACTATTGGGTGCAAGGGACATACCTAGGAATTCTTGTCTTATGTTATATAAGAAGATCTGAAACTTGTGTACCTGCTTGGAAATTCAAAACAGTTTTCGTTGTGAAATTTTATTTTAGCCCCATAGTAAATGTCTTACACTTAAAATAGTATTAAAAACTGCTATAAAATTTTATTCATATAGAATATATTTTTACCGTTTCCCGTCCGGTGGAATATTTTAGTAATTGGGAAACCCTACTCAAGTCTCATTCTCACACCTGCTCAAAAATTAAATTCAACAAACCCACCCTCGAAACTATATCCTGGGTGCGATCCTGTCGGGTGCAATGCACGTTGCACTGTCCTAAAGTCAACAATGATCTCTGATTTTCTAACCTGTTTTAATATTTTAATTAAATTTGGGGGGTCAATGATTTCTATCCTTAAATATTCCACCGTTCATATCTCTTTTACAATATTAAATAAATATAATTAAAATCTAGATTTAGATAGATTTCATTCCGATCTTTCATTTATCTTTAGGCATATCTTTCATTGAAAAACATATTGAAGAAGTTATTGAGCTCTAAAAGGAATTTTCTATTGAGCTAACATTGAACCGTTTCCATTTTCCTCTCTAGTACCTGTAGTATCTAACTTAACTTTAGATTTCGTGTCGTCAAATATTACAAAAACGATCTTTGCGTCATTGTATTGATTTGCTCATCATTTGCAAAATGCTCCTTGCACTTTACTTTTACCTCGCAGAAAAACATCTAAGAACTTATCTGCTAACAGTGACAAAGAAGATGATTAACCATCACTTGGGATTCAAACATAAATATTGGCAACTTTTTGCTAAATGAGTACAGAGGAAAAAAATGTCATTAACCGGGTGGGCTCTGAATTCACGACCTTCTGATAACAATAGAGGTGCTCTGACACCTGAGCTACCGGACATGGACTAAGATTTTCTCTGTTGTTGGCTTTAAACATTATACCTTGGAATCAGTCATTGCAATCTATCTGACTTGAACTGAAGGTTCCAGTCAAGAAGGTACCATTCAGATTAATGTACTCGCCCAGTAAAGAGGCATAGTATATATATTTTTGGACCAACACGCCTTAACCAAGCTTAAGGATGGTGTGTTGAATAATATGCAGTAACCTGTAGGCTATATACGTCAAATGAGAATAAACAGAAAAGTTGTCATTAGCCGAGTGGTATCCGAACCCACCTGTGATTGCCTATTATTCAAAATAGCATCCATATTCACTCTTTATCAAAGGAGTAGAATAAAAAAACAAACACCATGCGTCTTGAGTTGAAGTCGTGTACTAACCTAGAAGGGTCTTTCGAGACCAGAGTCTTAATTACAGTCAGAGAGGTTTTTCAAAGACTAACTCCCTGGTATTGTGGTGCCCACATTTGTTTTATCATGTGGACACGACTTTTGGCAGTGAGGGTCATGGGCGCCTTACCTCCTCGTTCCATAAGGCCATTTGCCCAGTGCCTCCATTTTTGGTGTCCAGTTCGACGAAGAGTAACTTGGCTGCAGGCACAGAATTTTCCAGATTCAACACCCTGGAATTTGACCCTGGAACCATAGATGACAGAGGAACTACGTGGCATGCCTGGTAAACAACGTTGGCCAGAGGGGATCTGAGATTCGCATCTCGGCTACTCTGGACAATCACGTACAGCCACGCATGAGCGTAGGTGATCTCTGCCAGGGGGACCGGAGAGTGTGCCTCGAAAAACAAGAGGTATGGGACAGTTGTTATTCGTCGCTCTCAAAGGAAGAAAGTCTTAAGCTGTTGCTGCTGGAAAAATGAAAATGACGAGAGTTGTCATCAGAGCTGTGTTAGATACAGCGAGCTGCCGAGGAGCGAAAGCCTGCAGCCACGGGAAAGCGGCTCGCCAACCTGCGATGTCGTCCCCTGGGATCAACCTGCATGGAACGAGGAGGTAGGGTCGAAATCGAATTTATCTGGTTTTAACTTTTTCCACTCAATTGCATTACTACCGCCGTCACGCAGCCTTTATGGAATTAATACATGGCGTAGAGCTGGGAACGTTTCGGTTACCACTTGGATGACTGAAATTCTGAATATTTTTTATGAAAAAGGCATGGTTCCTAAGGATTTTACCAGAGCTATTGTTATCCCTACTTTCAAAAAAGGTGATCGCAGTTCTTGTGATAACTATAGGGGTATCAGCCTACTCTCTGTTCCAGGTAAAGTTATTTCCATGATTGTGCTTAATAGAATTAAGAATCTGGTTGACAGTCAATTGCGTGATGAGCAATGTGGATTCATAAGTGGTAGGGGATGTGTGGATCAAATATTTTCACTTAGGCAGATTCTTGAGAAATGTTTAGTTTCAGAAACCTTTGGTTGTTAGTTTTGTTGATTTCAGAAAGGCTTTCGACTCTGTTGATCGTCATAATTTGTGGCTGATTGTGAGATCATATAGTATACCTGACAAGTTAGTTAACATAATGAAAGCTCTTTATAATAACACTCACTCGTGCGTGAGAGTTGGCAAGGCTTGTAGCAATTGGTTTAGCATTACTTCTCGTGTTCGACAAGGGTGCATTTTGTCTCCTTTTCTCTTTAGCTTGGTTATTGATTATGTTATGCAAAATTCATTTCAAGGGAAAGATTTTGGCCTTAAATGGACTGGAGATACGACAATTTCTGATTTAGATTATGCTGATGATTTAGCCCTTTTGTCAAACGATGTTGATGAGATGAATTCTTTCATTCGAGCTGTTGGTGAAACTGGTAGTAGAGTAGGTTTGTTTATAAACAGAGAAAAAACTATAGTGATGAAAATTGGTCAAGCAGGCTGTGAATCAGTTACTCTGAATGGTTGCAGTCATGAGCAGGTGTCACAGTTTAATTATCTTGGTTTAATTATCTATATAACGGATAATGGTGATGTGCCGCATGAGATTAACAGAAGAATAGTGATTGTTGCCGGGACTTTTAAGAATCTATGGAGAGGTGAAGGAATAGGCGTATACACCTAAAGACTAAAATTAGACTGTGTAATAGTTTGGTTCTTTCTAGGGTTAGTTATGGTAATGAAACTTGGACACTTTGTAAACAAGATAACAGGAAACTAGATGCTTTTGATTCCAGATGCTTACGCAATATCTTGGGTATTAGGTGGTTCAACTTTGTAACTAATGATAAGGTTAGGCAAAGGAGTTTGCAACCTCCTTTAAGCAGCATATTGTGCAGAGAGAGACTCCGTTGGTTTGGTCATGTTGCCCGTATGAATAATTATAGATTGGCGAATAGGGTTATGAACAGTGTGCCTAAAGGCCTCAGAAAGAAGGGGAGATCTAAGATGCGGTGGGCAGACAATGTCAAACAGGACCTTGTTAGAATTGGTGTGCAGTGGCCAGATGCAGTATATGTAGCTCAGGATAGACTTGCTTCGAGAACTAAATTGCACGGTCTGGTTGGACCACCGTAGTCCATGGCTGCTTGATGATGATGATGATGATGATGATGATGATGATGATGATGATGATGATGATGATGACGACGACGACGACGACGACGATGATGATGATGATGATGATGACGACGACGACGACGATGACGAGGATGATGATGTGTCATCGGCTCATCTTTTGAAACTGAACTTAAGTAACTGTTTGGACTGTGCTGTACTATCGCTGGGGTAAGCCCCCTTAAATTGAGAAGCGTTGCGCCGAGGGCGCCTGGTGAAATTGTCCTATGATTGGACCTACATGTGCGAAAATGTCGAAATAGTAACTTGTGAATATATGTTGTGTTTTATTTGTTAATTACAAATTATCTCAGTTTTCACTATGGTAATGTCTGTATTCTTAATGTTGGGTCTGGGAACTGCCTTAGACTTAGCAGCAAGTAAATAAATCACGGCCTAAGTGCGTGCGCCGCCCTAAAATATACACAGGGGTGGTCACCACAGTATAACACTTTAAGCCACTAATATAGATCTTGATCGCAGACAGAGCACCTGACATGTCGTAGCCGACACCGAGGATGTATTCAAATTGTAGTAAGAAACATAAGATTAGAATTTGATAATTACTAATCTATTACCGCGTAGCTTATTAATGGCTTAAAATCATTAATATTAAAATAACTTTTGGATTTTTTGCTATATATATATATAGGAAACAAATACGACTCACCTGTATAATTTCAGCTTCATCTGACATATATGTGAAGTCGATTATTTTTAGAAAAAAAATCTAAAAAATATTTTTGCCTCTAGGGTAATATTTTTGTAACGCACTTTTTGTAAACTTATTAATCTCATGCCTCATGCAATTTATGCACTTATTCTGATTTCACACTTTCTTAAATTAGCAATAATCGTCATTTACCCACGTTTCATCTCAGATTGTTTATGGAATATGTTAGAAATGTAGCTCAACATTTGGCGTGATATTTGCAAAGGATAATTCTTAGTAGCAGTTTTGCGAAAGATCCACGGAATATATATATGAGACAACGTTTTAGCTTATAGCATGTTTTCAAATGCAAAAAAATAGGGGGGAAAACTCTATAAGAAAATTAACAGTAAAAATTCTTTAAAAAAAGTTTTAATCAAAATATTTAGTACACTTATACTATAATACGTAGGAATCTTATTACGAAACGTATTATCATTATGAATTGCTCATAATAACAATTATTCAATATAAAACTTCATCATTTCATAATATTTGGCATAAATATTAAAAATTGATTGGCCGTACCGTGGCCGAATTGTTAGGGTGCGTCGCTCCTTATAAAAAAATATTAAAAATTGATTGGCCTACCCAGGCCGAATTGTTAGGGTGCATCGCCCCTTATCAAAGGAACCTGGCTTCAAGGCCCGGGTAAGCTATGGACGTTTGTGTCGTTTTTCTCTGTGGACCCGTCACCTATAAAACCTTCTACTATGGTATATAAATCGACAGGCTCCTGTTAGACCTCTGTGTCAAGTAGTTGTTTTAGGGGATAGTTATTTAATATTGATTGCATTTCGTTTTTAATTCCCATTAGTTTTTGCTCCTCCTATCTTTGAAATAATAATAAGAAGCTACATAGTTTGCTAAGCAAACACAATGACAAACTGAATAGGAGCACTATTCTCTTGTATTAATGTAGAGTCATTCAAGTGAGGTTTTTGAAAGAGATTTTGTCTCCCGTAAACAATGTGTGAATTTACAACACGGAAAAACATTTGTTTTCAGAAAAGAATCTTCAAAGATTTTCAAACGAATAGGTTAAAAACTTAAAATATCCTCTATAAATTTAATTGATGGTTTTTGTCTTAAGACATCGTATAGTTTTAATTTTTTTTCTGTGTGTTTGTGTTTTGTATTCATATTTTGCACTAAATGACACAGAATTCTAATAAAAGTGCAATTGAGTAGCATTATGTTTATGAAGGATTCGGTTATTTTTACCTCTGAGCGGTATTTTTTTGCACCCAATGGGCTAAATCACCAGATCACAAGGACCACAAGAAGGTTCAGAGAAGGGGACTTACTGGACAGCAGTTGGGGGACAGATGGTATAACATGCTCTTTGTTATGATAATAAAAATTAAATTAATAGAGATTCCCCTGAAAGGCCATACAGTGTGTTCTTTAACGTGCACAGGGTATGGCTCTCCGGCATAAAGGCCCAAAAGAGGGTATGCATTGTGATACATAATTTTAAATATTTAAAAGTATTCAGAACATTTAAACTATATAATTAAACAAACATTTTTAAATATGTAGCACATTTAAACCAAATAATTAAACAGATGTTTTAAAATAAAACATGCACTGAAACATTTTAAACATGAAACTAAACAATATCTTCCTCCAAAAACTGAACCTTTGGTTATGTGAATATAACACTAAATAAGTGGGATGAATCCCAACAACTTAGGGTGATTTTTAACTTCCCTTTTGGGAGTTTAGATCGGCTGAAAAGAATGGTCATTTCAGTTTATTTGCTGGTTGTATTAGTAGAGTAATTATATAGCTGAAGTCAGACACACTGAGAAGTTGACGGATATTAACGAAATATTTAGGTATATATAAATAAGTAATCAATGTTTATGGACATACAATAAGAATTGCTAATGCTGCCAAATCAATTAAAAATCAGCAATATATATCCATATACGTACTAAGCATTTATGGCGGTGGGCAAGTTACAACTTGTTTAAGACCAGTTTAGATTGTCGACGACGGACAATATCCGAATTGCGTCGTGGACGAACGACATTAGAGTTTGGCGAGCTGACGTTACTCTGGGGTATTATGGAATGACCTTGCAGCGATAATGATATTATGAGGGACAACATTAACCGGGGTACGATTGTATATAAAGGTAAATATTCTTCATTTGTGACGAAGATAATTCTTTTAGCTTTCAGAGAAAGTGAAACGAAATCCATAATTCCGTAATAACCACAAAATGTTATTATTATTATCAAAAGGCTGCTATCGTATTTAGAAATGCAGCTCATAATTTTCATCAGTTTAAAATTATGAAAGATGGCAATGTTATTAGACTCTGACTGACGCAGAAAAGAGACTTAATCTCTTCAGTAAGTGGTTCTTCTGCTGTTTTACCACTGAATGGCACTTTTTTGCACATAGATAACCAAATGACCAGGTTTCAAACACCCCGAGAGCTCAGAGAAATTTGAGGGAAGGAGACACATTGGAGAGCTGTTATGAGACAGATCGTAGAATCCCATCAAAGTCATTCAGTTCTTTAACATGCCCAGAGTACGGCTCCCCATACACGGGACTACTGCTTAACGTTCCATTTGACAGACGGCGGCCTTTCCAAGCCCATCGGTGTCCCCAACTGATCAAGGGCGGGAATAAATTTGGCCCAGGTGTAATTCGAACCTGGGAACTACAGAATATGAGGCCTGGCACGCTACCGACAGCAACCCCCTCCCCCCTTCGATTTCATCAAAGTGAAAAATTGAGTGACTTGAATACCTAACATTAAATTTCTATTAAAATTTACTCCTGTGTACCGAGATTAAAAATGAAACTCGCATCTCTGCTAACATCCCTACCCTCGCCCAGTGGTGAAAGTAGATTTTTATTTCTTATCGGTACGCTTCAAAGCATAGCTATTTATGGATAATCACACACATGTGATCACTCCAGTGACGTCGTCTTACAGGGGTTAATAAATTGAAGTGTGTGGCGACGCAAGTACAGTGCTTTTAGATATTGTCATTTTCCATATGTTTTCCGCAAATAGTGAATGATTTAGGGATTTTTAATGTGAAATAAATATTAATATATTTAAATACTTGCTGATTCCGTTGTATTCTTGGATTTCAGTCGTATTGAAAAAATAGTAATATGATTTAGATCTTTTAAAATTATTTTAGTGCTTAAAGAAATATTTTTTAGAAAGGAAAATTAACGTTTTACTAGTATTGTAATTTTGAATACTCAACTTGCATATTTTAAACTCAGAAGCCAAATATAGTATTTTTTTTAGAATAAGATTTATCGGAGATTTGGAATAGCCTTTAAAATTTTTAAAACTTAATCAATGATTACATGACATAGCAAATTTCGCTTCTGACTTATCCCGGTAATAGATGCGAAATTGCAGTTTCCGCATTCAAACTGAGGTAGGAAAAGAGTGACTTTTGTCAAAAAAAAGTTGCGAGATGATTTTGTTGAGCGCTCTTGTGTGCCAAACAAATTCATCTAGCTATCCACTCTTGTCTCGGTTACTATAGGTTGTCCATTCATGTAGTAGAAAAATTAATCATTTCACTTTTACACGCTGATATATGTATTTGTTGGCACGCTTAACTATATATATGATTTGACCTCAATATAGATCTTATCTTCACTTTAATGAGAGATGTTTAGTGATTCAGCAACGCTAATACCACAGAGTGAAAATGGCAACTATTAGGTTGGCCGTGCGTGCATGGGGTTTGGATACCATCGCAGCCCGATATGCAGACCATTGCATCCTAAACTCTCCTCATCTCTCATGCTTGCATCCTTCCCCCTTAAGAGGTAGCCGCTAATTGTAAACTATAACGCTGCTCTTCTAGTGGACCTAGCAGAATTCTTTCTGTTCTCTCCTAACCTTAATCCACTCTGATAAACGGTTCCAAGAAAAGTAACCTCGCTTTTCTTTTATGCAAAAACTTCTGGGATTTTTCTTTCAGTTCCACAGCATTATTCGTTAAAGCAGAACCCAAATCATTATATAGCATTATTTTTATATCAAATTTATTGTTTGGTGTAATTAAAAAGTTGATAATAATTTTATCAGTGTTTCTAAGGAAAAACATCTTTATCATAAATTGATATCATTTCTTTTTATTGTAACGATTCTGATATTTGGGGATCTGAAACGGCTCGACGTTCTAATATGTATAATAAAAAAATAAATACCCCTTCAAGCAGCTGCTTGCCACAGAAGTCTGACAGGAGCCTGTCAGTAGAAGGTCTGAGAGGATGGCAGGACCTCAGCAGAAAAACACCACAAACATACATGCCTTATCCGGGACTGGGCTCGAACCAGGTCCCGTAGATCAGTAGTCAAGCGCGCTAACCATTGGGCCACGGGACGGCTTAGTATGAATACAAACGCTATAAATTCTGATAAAAAATAAAAAATAAATACCCCTCAAGCAGCTGCTTGCCACAGTGGTCTGACAGGAGCCTGTCAGTTTATATGCCATAGTAGAAGGTCTGAGAGGATGGCAGGCCCTCAGGATGATACCGGAAGTTAAATTCCAAGGGATGCAAATGATGAAAAAAGCATTAGAGGATTAAATTCTTAGTTAATAATTTTTTAATACCTCTGAAACAGCTGTTTATCACTGGTCTGATAAGAGCCTGTCGATGTAAGACGTCAGATGACTTATTATGAAGGCGAGAACTCAGTAGAAAGAAAATAGCCATACCTATGGGGTCTCGAATCTAGGTCCCATAAACTTGAAGCGGAGCGTGTAAACCACTTGATCACAAGGACAATGTCAAGCTCGATAAATTTAACAAATGGCAGTTATCAACGACGAAGTTTTTGTTAATCATTTTGAATCTTCTGTGAGCCTTATTCTTGAACTATCTTCTTTATCATTAGCTTTCCATTATTTTAAACTTCTTTTTTTACAGACGACAATGTTGACATGCTGCGGGTCAATACTAACACTTACTGTTGAATTCAGTGAAAATGAGAGTGGTTATAAAAGTCGAAACTGGTAGTTAAGTATAAACTACTGATGAAATATGAAGAGGATTCATCATTGCAATTGCCTTGAGTATGGGCCTTTTTTGGATGTCGCAAATCTCAGACTACAGGTACAGTCGCTCAAAAAAGTATCCGAACACTATGTTGATTGCAAAATCGAGAAAATATCTCTGGCAACAATTTTTTTTAGAAATTGAGCTACTGTACGTATTAAGAGGCAAGAGATTTTTCAAAAGCATTCATTATTAATATTTAACATCAAACAAACAAGCAAAAAAAATGGAATATTGTTGCTTACAAAAAGAAAATTTACAGCAATCTGAAGTTTTCTCTTCAAACTCTATAAACAGATTAACTGCGCTGAAATAAAAAATACCAAAATCGTTTTTCCCATTAGTATAATGGCGACAAGACTCAGGCGGAAAATAGTTTTTGAAGAGCCTAAAGTTAACCTTATGTGAGGAGCGACGAAGGAGAAAGTAAAAATGCGATAGAAGTATAATGACTTTTATTTAATATTCAAATAAACATATCTAGAGTAAATATGATATTTACTTTCTTTTGTTAAAGTTTATAATTATATTCAAATTAAAACTTTTTAATTAATATACGCCATAATTATTTTTTTTTTATTTTCCAAATAATTTCAGTCGTAGAGTTTAGGATTGTACATATTCTCTTACTGTGTATATGTGTGTATACTCTGAATACATGTCTGATTAGAATCGGCAGTGTTTAGGCGATGACGAAACAGACCACCAGTTTTTGAAATGGCTAGGAAGGACAACTTAATATTAATAATTCATAGCAAATATTGCCTGCCTGAAAATCAAGGGAGGTGTGCTAAGCGAAAACTATGTTTAAAATAAATGTGTCAACTTTTGTGAGACAATAAAATTAAAAGAACGTGTATTAGTTTTTCTATTATGGTGGAGTTTAGTTTTATCTCCAGTAGCGTAATGTAAAGTGATTAATTGATAAAATTAATTTTTAAAAAACTGTTTTTCCATGATTTTACATTAAAAAGTCCCCCCCCCCCTTCAAACTCATTACTTAAATTTGGGAAAGCATGTGCCCCATCTCCCCCATTAAACTGCCTTTCGTTATTTCCAGAAATGTTTTTAATTCAGCAGAATATAAAAAAAAAATATATTTTGGAAACGAAAATTACAAGTACACGCTGCTTTGCAATGGATTTCAACGTCTAAGTGAGTTCATATCCTTTCCTTGATTTATCACCCGGTTTTCCCAGTTCTGCCTCCGGTAGTGATTAAAATCGAACCCAGACAGCTACGGCGGATGAGAACACGCATTGTCCGTAAACTCTTAACGACTCCCCGAAAAACGGCTTTGGTTGGAGTCGCCTTTGTCTCTCTAGTTCTGCTCTCTATACCCAATATCCTTGCTAATCGTTCAAAGAGAAGAAAGCTCTACTTCCAGTTTCTAGCACCACCCCTTAGCACTCCCTGTCGGCAGAAATGGAATCTCAAGTATCCGGTTTCTAAACAACTTGGTATCTAAAGGGTAAAACTGTAGTAATGTCATTAAAAACCAACGAGTTTTTCTTAAAAGGAATGGTCCGCTTTTAAAAAAAAATTAAATTCTCTGTTGAAAAAGAATTAAGGTAAAAAAGATATCGTTAACGGAGTCACTACTGAAAAATGTGTTACCGGTACGTCCTACCAACAAATAATTTCTTACCGGTATGGCGTACCGGCCTACTTTCACTACTGCCCTCGCCTGAAAAATATAGTAGCTTAAATGTTTACGTTTTAAATCGAAATATATATATGTCTGACCTACAGGGTGTTTCTCTATTTTCCAGCATTTATTTACTCCGAGTTGGGAAATATTTTGTAAGTCTTTTCAAAATGATTAAAAAGAAATGAACTAGAAGAATAAGATATCGTCTCTGGCAAATATGGGATGCTCATTCAAATAAATTCAAAGGAAATTAAGTTTGTATTTTTCTGAATTTAGCACCCTCTAACGGTGGAAATTCTAAATAACGATAATTGGGGAAAAGCAAATAGTAAGATTTAATCAATAACTATTTAAATGAAAAATTTTGCATTTACTCTTTATTAAAAAAAGTTGCAGTTTCCATCGATTCTGGGATAAGGGTAAAAACTTTTAATGTCAACATAAACTCTCTGACCTTTTACCATTTCCAAGCTTTAACTCCAACAGAGGAAATCTAAACTATTTAGAGATTCAAAAAATTTGAATTCAAATATTTCATTACAACGTTTACAACACAAAACATTTTTTTCATTTCTATAAACGGAATGGTAAATGTCTACAGAAGAGTTGTTTCACCTCCGATCTGCACCATTTTGCACACAATAGGCTAAATATCGTGGTCATAAGAACCGCGAAGGCTCACATAACGTAGGGGGAGGGGATCCGCTGGAAAGCTGTTGGTAGACAGATTTTAGCCTCCCGTCAAGCCCCACACGGGGCCACGAGAGAACTGGCATCCGACAGATGTCATCCTTTCAAGCCCTTCGGTGTCTCCTACTGACGACGGTGGGCAGGGGAGGGGGGAATTACGTAGAGATAAATTTTAATGCTGGCCCAGGTGGGACACAAACCTGGGAATTGCAGATTAAGATTCTGGCGCGTTACCGACTGAGTCATCCCAGATCCATTGTCTTGTGCCAGATGGGATACGAACCCACGACCATCGATGGCCAGATGAAGGACGGTAAAGTGATAGCAAGTGGATCATTTTTCTTTAAAGGAGTTTAAAAGCAGAAACTTTAATCACCTCCAACAAGTATTAGTAGGGGAGGGAGTTGGCTCAGTTGGTATCACATTATCCGTAATATGTAGTTCCCAGGTTTCACTCCCACTTCGGACAGAGTTGAGATTTATCAGCACTAAACTCCACCCTGCCATCGGTAAGGAAAAAGAATACAAGTGAGCTTTGAAAGACCGCTGACCTTCAGACGGAACGTAAAACCGTGTTCCAATATGATGGAGAGCTGTACCCTGTATGTTAAAGAACACGCTAGATAACCTTGTTGGATCTTCCACCTGTTCCAGCTTCTTTACATGAGATCAGAAAATCAGCTTTCGATTTATTCATTGTTAAATATCCCAGCCCCCCCCCCCAAAAAAAAACCTCAATATATTTGTTATTAACTCTCATTTTTATAGAAGTAAATCAAGATTTACATTTAATTGGGTAAAATCTGTGTTTACAATAAATGATCCAGTTGGTCATTTTCTTCCAGCCCTCTCTGACACCTTTAGGAACTTATGTGGTGGCCATTTAGCTCATTTTGTTCTACAAAGTGCTGCTCAGAGGTAAGACAACCGACAAGTATTACTGAAAATCAATTAGAGTAAAAAGAAACAACATAGTTATAATAAACTGCTTGAACACATAAGGAAAAAATATTAGTATAGAAGAATTGATAAGATTTATTTTTTTCGTACTTGCTACAGTAATGAATATGCAACTACACAAAAAACAAAATAAAAAAAAGTATAACACAAGAATTTAAATTCATTAAATTATCAGTAAAAAATGAAAAAGCCAGAACTGAAAAATAAGTTACTGTAAATACACATTTCATAGACTATACCCAATTAAATATAAATCATCGATTTACATTTATAAAAAATAGAGTTAATAACAAATATATTGAGATATTTTTGTGAAAAATATATTTAACAACGGAAAAATAGAAAGCCGATCTTCTGATCTCATGGAAAAATGTTGAGATTTCCAAGTTGACGGAGGTTCAATCGGCAGACTGTTGAGTATTGTTAGTATGTGGCATGATCATGGGCATGAAAAAAAGTTCGTTTTGATTCTGATAGTGTGAAATGTCGTTATTTTTTTCATCATTCGACTCAGGAGTACCAAGAAATCCTTCGATAAAGTACTGCTAAAATTGATTAGTTAGTCTATGGACTTCAACATTAATTTATTTTTTCTCTTTTCTTTATCGCTTTCATTAGGCCACTTTAGTTAGCTCTCTAAGTGTAATCTATCTTTTAAATTCACGTGTCATTAAGTTGTTATCAGTAATGCAAAACTAAAACCAAAGAAAATCAAATAAATCCTCACCTTAATAGCGTATTGCCTTTTAAACTTGACCTGCT
The DNA here is from genome assembly GCA_038380435.1 of Ryuthela nishihirai. Classification (NCBI taxonomy): domain Eukaryota; kingdom Metazoa; phylum Arthropoda; class Arachnida; order Araneae; family Heptathelidae; genus Ryuthela; species Ryuthela nishihirai. Next base: position 49,821,844 of record JAWZYU010000016.1, on the reverse strand, counting down.
CGTTTCTTGAATTTATCGATTGATTCATTACGGAAAGTGAATCCTATTTTTAACTACAAACTAATTTATTCTACTTTTTCATGGGAAAAATACACCACTTACTCTGGGGCTGGGAGAGCGGCTCAATCGGTAGCGTGATAGGTTCGTAATCTGCAATTCTCAGGTCGAGTCCCCCTTAGGCTAGATTGAGATTTATCTCTGCAAAACTACTCGGTCAGTAGGGGACGCCATTAGACTTGGAAAGGCTGCTATCAGTCTGATGGGGCGTTACGATGTGGGCCCTTGTATGCGAGAACCATACCCTGTGTACGTTAAAGAACACACTGGATGGCCTTGACTGCAGGTTACCATCTGTCTCCCAACAGCTGTCCAATTGGTCCCCTTCCCCAAACGTTCTTGGGGCCCTTGAGACCTGCCCATTTAGACCATTGTCTGCATAAAAGTGACACTCAGAGGAAAAGCTACAGTTACTGAAGGAATTAAAGCTCTTTTCTCTGGCAATCAGAATCTAAAAACATCGCCATTTTATCTTAATTTTAAACTGATAAAATTTCTGTGTTGCATTTCTAAGCTCCGAGAGCAGACTTTAGATAATAGTAATAGAAATTTTATTCATTATGGAATTATGGATTTCGTTTCTCATCGAAAATTTCATTTCGAATATCAGGATTATTGAGGTCCGTATAATCTGATTCGGATTATCGAGTATCAGGATTATCGGGATTTGGTTAATTTGGTGCAGATTATCGAATATCAGAATTAACAGAGTCCTAAAAAATCTGCTCCACACACAGTGCTTTTTGTCCTCCCACACACAGTGCTTTTCCCCTATTGCGTCACACTTTCCGCCACGCCCACTTCCGGTTGCGTCACTTGTTTTCGGTTACATAACTTTCGGTCACATCCACTTTTCAAAAAGTTCCCCAATTTTGCCGTTCGTCCACCATCTTGATTTCTGACGTCATCTACAAAGTCACCAAAATTTGCGAAACTCGCATCCTATGACATAATAGAACCTTCTAGAAAGACCTAGAAAATGTTGCAATCATGTCTTTCTTTCCCAGAAAATGGCACATTTCAGGAATGGATGATGCAATCATTATGTCCAGCTTGAAAACCTCTTCCAGCTGTGATGCTGCAAAATTTACCTACTAAACTTTCGGTGGCAACGATCAGGTATCCCCTCTCAGAATTGATGATGCAATCGTCAAAATAATTAAAAAAGTCCCATATATTGTGATATCGACCTTCTCCAAATAATTCTAAGTCCTGCAACGCGCATTACACAACAACGTTTCTCAGCAAACCTACACTCTCGACCCTCCTTTGTTTCAGGCCATCGATGTTTCGTGTTTACACTTGTTTCACCATTTACATTCCATAGAATGACGTCACTCACCGTGTCTGGACTTATCAGTGTCATTCTAATAAACGGCACAGTCGTTATCATGTCTTTCAAGGAGTTGGTAATGCAACACTTGCATTCTATGGTCGATCAGAGTGAGGAAGTGTCGGAATATAGTGAAGGGAATATTCGTCATATCCTTTACGATATTATGTTCCGTGTATTAAAGTCAGGTATTCCTTTTCCTGATCGTACGCTGAGTGCTTTTCGCCTTGCTTTTGAACTATTTCCTTATTTAAACGCTTCTATTCTGGACATGATGACTGTGTCATCCATTCTTGAAATGCCCCATTTTCTAGGAAAGAAGGAGGTGATTGCAACAGTTTCTAGGTCTTTCTAGAAGGTTCTATTAGGTCATAGGATGCGAGTTTCGCAAATTTTGGGACTTTATGACTCCTATTAAAACCTTCTTATACTAAAACTTCCAGGAAACTGAGAGGATACTAGATATTTTACTTTTTGTGGCTGGCATCACTGATTGCCAAGTGGGAGAAAACGTGTAACAGTAACCTAAACTCAGATCGCCATTCTTGTTGGCTTCTTTGTAGGAGGAACACCTGTTGCACGTTGAAGAGTGAATTTTGGCGTTTAAAAGGCACAAAGGCCAGGGTCGTTCTCTGACAAAGTTTGTGAAGAAATCCTCAAACGTGTATTTTGGATTTCATGTTGCAGATCAGGACAAAACATTGGCTAAACATGTGTGCTGCATTTCGTGCTTTGTTGGCCTGAATGAATGTTTGAAAGGTAAGATAAAAATCCATGCCCTTTGCAGTTCCAAAGGTTTGGCGTGAGCCAATTAGTCACTTGTATGATTGCTATTTCAGTTAAATTAAGTGTTGGGCTTTTCAAAAAAGAACAAAAACAAAATACAATATCCAAATGTACCTTCAGCCATATGGCCAATTCCTCATGGAAAATATTTTCCTATACCAACACCTCCAACCAACTGCGAGGAAAGAGATTCACATTCATCAGAGGAAGAGTTTGAGCCACATACAGATCCTGATCCTACATAAACCCATAAAAAGTTAGACGATCCTCATCTGATTCAGCAAAATGAACTAAATTATCTCGTTCGAGACCTAAGACTTTCCAAACAACAAGCTGAGGTTTTAGGTTCAAGACTTCAAGAATGGAATCTTCTGGTCAATGATACCAGAGTTGATCTGTTCAGAGAGGGAAATTTGACTTTATCTGCTTATTACGAGATTCAAGATGTTTTGTGTTTCTGCACAGGTATTTCAAGGCTGATGGAAGAAATTGGAACACCTCACGACCCTAAGGAATGGCGTCTATTTATAGATTCGTCAAAATTCAGCTTAAAAGTTGTCCTTTTGCATAAAGTAAATCAAACACCTTCCATTCCAGTGACACACGCTGTAGGAATTTCATTCCTACAGCGTTTGTCACTGCGTGTGTCACTACATAGCATGGAAAAAATACTCACTGCCCTAAAATATGACCAGTTTAAGTGGACAATATGTGGTGGCCTAAAAGTCATATCTCACTTGCTCGGGCTTCAAGGAGGCTTCACAAAATTGTTGTTTTCTCTGTTTGTGCGACAGTAGGGCCACAAAGGAACACTACAAAACAAAGAGTGACCCAAGAGAAATGTTTGTATTCCTGGAAAGAGTAATGTAAGACATAAGCCTCTAGTTCACCCCTCTGATGTTCTGCTCCCACCACTACACATCAAAATGGGGCTTATGAAAAAAATTGTAAAGGCTATGGGCAAAACTGGTAAAGGGATTTTGCACTTGAAGGAAAATATTCCTGAACTAAGTGATGCCAAACTCAAAGAAGGGATCTTTGTTGGTCCTCAGATCAGGAAGCTGCTGAATGATACTGTCTTCGAAGAAAAACTGAATATGAAGGAGAGCGCTGCATGGAAATCCTTCATGTCTGTGGTCCAGGGTTTTCTGGGGAATCACAAAGAGGGAAACTACCATCAACTCATTCAAGATCTTCCCAAAAACTATGGAAATCTTGGCTTCCGAATGTCTTTGAAGATTAATTTCTTGAAGTTGTATTTCGATTTCTTTCTCAAGAACTTGAGAGCTGTCAGTGATGAGTAAGGGAAGAGATTTCACCAGGGTATCCGAATCATAGAAGAGAGTTACCAAGGCAAGTGGGACCCAGCAGTAATGGGTGAATACTGCTGGTTCTTGCAGAAGGATACTTACTCTTATAAGTAAAAGATTCTTGTCCATGCTTTCTTTTTTTGCGTTCCAATATTATATCATTTGTTGCTTTATCTTCAGTGGTCTATACCTATGATGTTTCTAATTTTTTTCACTGTAATTATATAAATAATTGATGAGTTTTAAGTTGCAATTTAATATAATAGTTACATTTATTTTCATTTTCCAGATATGCATATTCATTGAAATTTGAAATACATCAATACGTAATTTAAATAAAAACTGCACATGTTGCAGATTTTTCACAGCCATATTTGAATTCAGCACCCCGAAATTAGTTTAAAACATCATATATGACCAATGTTACAAAAAAAAAGAGTTTCAATTTGTTGTCTAGTGTAATTTGTCCGGATTATCGAATATCGGTATTAGCTGGGGCCGGATAATCCGGTCCGAATTATCGGATACACAGGATTGTGATTATGGGGAATCAGGTCCAGATTATCGAATATATCAGGATTATCAGAACCTGATAATCCGGTATCGACTATTGGATATACAGGATTATGATTATGGGAGCTTCATAATCAGGTCCAGATTATCGAATATCAGGATTATCAGTAGCCGTATAGTCAACTTTTTACTATAAATGCAAATTCTTCGAATCCACCCAGAGAATACAATAAATTATTATACACCATTCTATCCTGACTCAAAAAAAAATATTACTAGTGCATTCTGCTTGCTTTTCTGCATTAAGATGCGAATTCAAAACTACTCAGCGATGTTTGATTTCTTTTTTCTGCCTTAATAACGGCGTCAACTTACTTAGCGAGAATTAACTCATGAGATGCCGCGTTTAAAACCGTTTGCGATTGACTAACAATAAGGTATTCTGCAAAATTGATATTCATACCGATTTTTAGCAATATTTTTATTTTACAACACCATGCGTGAATTCGAAGTAACCGAACAGACAGTAAATGAATTTATTTATTAAATGAAACAATCAATTTATAAGAATTTCGCAAATACAAATGGAGAATCTAAACTTATTTCTAATAACTCTTGTCATACATCAATATAAAATAATAAAAAAATAACACTTCATCCTGAATCAGAGTAGTTTCTACATACAAACCATAAAAAACATTCTTACCAATGATGCTTCTCATTTGATACACAATGTGCCCGCTAAGGACAACATTTCTTATAAACGACCGAACTCATTTGAATTCTTCACAGCTGAAATCACTAATAACAATAATCATGTTTGACACATTAACGATTTACAGAAGTGCAAGTTCCACTACTGACTGTCTTGACTGTGACTTACTGACTGTGGCTGTGTGACTTACTGACTACTGATTTACTTACTGTGATTAATATTGAAGAAAAATGTTTACGTACAACAATGGTAGCGTGACTGTTTAATTACTAGTTAGGTGAGATATGGCACGTAGCCTTAAAACGGTACGTCATATATTCTGAGTAGAGTTACCAAGGCAAGTGGGACCCAACAGTAATGGGTGACTACTGCTGGCTCTTGCAAGGGTTTTTCAAATTATTTTTCAATTTTACTAAATATGTTAGATATGGCACGTAGCCTTAAAACGGTACGTCATATATTCTGAATAGAAATGACGTACCGTTTTAACGCTACATGCCATTTCTCACATATTTAGTAATTAAACAGTCACGCTACCATTGTTGTATGTAAACATTTTTCTTCAATATTAATTGATGTTCTTTCTTAACAGATAAAAATTTATGCTATTCTAAAAGTCGATTTAAAATCATAATTATTTCTGATTGACTATGAATTTTTCAATATAGCATCCATTAAACTTTGAATTAAAAGTAACGTTTTTCAACTGTGTAAGATGCTAGAAAGAACAGCAGATAAAAAATAAAAGTAAACGGTATAGAATTATCCAGGTAATTTGGTTTCGTATTCAAATCAAAATTATCTGAAAAACAGAATGCAACATTTTGTGAACTTTAATCCTGTTTATCTGTTTTCATTTTATGTACACTGGTGATGTTTTAGTCATATTGAACTAATACCTTTATTTAAGTAAACGTTTTATCAGTTTCGACAAAACACTTCACAGATATAACTTTTATCTTTCAGCTTTCTTTACGATCAGATCTGTTATCAAAATCTGAACTGGAAACATTAGAAATCATTTCATATAATCTGTAAGCGTACTTGTGCTCAAAATTAAGGAATAATGAACAATAATGTACAGTTGCTCAAAAAAGTATCCGAAACTACGGTTGATTACAAAATTCAGAAAAAATATCTGGCAACGATTTTTTTCGAAATTAGTGATCTGGCAACCGTGTCACGTGACACGAAGGTTGCCAGATCACTAATTTCGAAAAACTCGTTGCCAGATATTTTTTCTGAATTTTGTAATCAACCGTAGTGTTCGGATACTTTTTTGAGCGACTGTACATGACTCAAAATGGTTTTCAGTAAATAAAATAAGATAAAAATTAAATATTAATGAAATTGTGCATTAAGCGTGTGTATTGCGTATAAGAGAAAGAGTTCCCATAATGGAGCTGCTAGAATTAGAAGAAATGAGCTTTACAATTCAACAAAAGTATTGAGCACATCTAGGTTCGTGTAGTGTTCTGGGAGAAGGCTGATGTCCTGCAATTCGCCTTCCAGGGCGTTCCACATATTCTCAATTGTTTCAAGTCGGGGAGTTTAACTGGCGACTTTATCAAATGAAAAGCTTCATTTTTCATAAAAATCATTGGCCTCATGAGGCCTAAAGAGAGCGTATTATAGTCAATAAAGATGGAATCTAGGTATAGAACAACCATTAAAATCCTCACACTGGAATCAAGAATATCGGAGGGCAATTAGAATGCCTCTCTGAATGATGCAAAGCACCGTCCACCAATGATCATGATGACAGCCCTGCTAATAACACTAATTAGAAACTCAAATATTTATAAAAAGCAGAATTCTTATTATCTAATTTCTTATTTCCCAAGTTAATATTCAAATATTAACAGCATTTGTTAAGATTCTATTAACATTCTAAAAAGATGGATTAATAATATATTTTTTTGCCCAGACTATATTTTCGTTTAAACAAAAATATCATACATTAAAATCAAAGGAATATAGCTAAAAACAGTGAACATTTTCCTACTCAATTCAAAGTTTACATTAAACAAATGAAAATGTCAGTTACCAATAAATAGCGACCACATTTGTACTAAAATAAATCATAATTTTTTTGTGAATAATTAAATGTATACTTTGTTTCAGAATTTTATAAATCAGTCTCATTCAAATCTGGCACAAGAAATAATTCAAAGTATTTAATTAAAAACAGGAATCTACGATGAAGGTTATAAAAATAATAAATAAGAAATTTTCAGAACACTTCGTATTGACTCAGAGTTGATGAATACTTAGAATTAAATTTATTTTCCTCTTTGAATCTTGTTATACTTTAATAAGCACTTCAATTTCCCTCATAATTATATTTATAATTTATATATTAAAAATAAAGAATGTAATTTAAAAATATGTGTCTTCAAAATATAAAAACAAAACAAAACATAATTTAATATAATGAAAATATTTCAGATTATATTTATCGTGATTTATGCAGGCTTTAAGCGAAAGGAAATAATAAATATCGTCGTGTAGAGAAACAAAATCTGAAATTTGAAGTGTATAGACATATGTAAAAAATGCTTTTGTAAGATTAATGTGGGTGGTGTTACTTTTGTTCTCCTGATCTTTCAGGTGATGTGATGTTTCATCCTACCGACATATTCGCAAATTCTACACACTGCTCTATGTCAGTGATTCTCGAAGTGGTAGTACAGTCGCTCAAAAAAGTATCCGAACACTATAGTTGACTACAGAATTCAGTAAAAATATCTGGCAACGATTTTTTTAGAAATTAGTGATCTGGTAACCTTCGTGTCACGTGAACGAAGGTTGCCAGATCACTAATTTCTAAAATAAATCGTTGCCAGATATTTTTTCTGAATTCTGTAGTCAACTATAGCGTTCGGATACTTTTTTGAGCGATTGTACGCAGACCGGTCACACATCAGTCGCAGGTACGCAGCGAGCTACCAGCAAAGACATATACTTGAATAATTAAAACTTCTAGAGAAAGTTTGAGTGGCTCTCAATGCAAATTTTTTTCTACCTTTAGCGAAGAAGGAAATTCCAAATAAATGTTTTTTTTTATGGACCAAAGTTTAATGATTCCCACCACTGTATATTAAAATGGAAAATGATCGGGTGAAATTCACGAATAAATTTCGATCATTTCTGTTCCAATGTCAAGATATTGAAAGTTTATTTAAGATCGCTATCAGAAAATACTTCATTTAAAATCAAATGAAAGGTAAAAAGTAAGCGTTTTCGGTTTCATTGTGCTCTTATTTCTTTCAAATTTCTTATGCATTTTAATTTAATAGTTCTTTTTTCATTTCTAAAATATGCTTTTAATATAACGATAAAGATAGTTATGAGCTTGAAACTCAGAGTGCTCGTCAATATACGGCATTTATTTTGCTTTATGTTTTAATTAAGATTAAGCATCCGTTTCGTGGTCGAGTGCTTAGAACGCTTGGCCACTGATCAACGGGACCTAGGTTCGAATCCCGGTTACGGCATGGATATTTGTGTTGTCTTTTTGCTGAGGGCCCGCCGTGGCTTATTAAATTGTCAGGACCTGTCAGACCTCTGTAGCAAGCAGCTGCTGGAGGAGGTATTTATTTTTTAGGTTATTATTACTTGAAGATGTTTTGAAGTTAAGTTTCAATAGCATATTGTGTATCTTATATGTGCATTTACTCTATGTATGATTTGTATTGGAGTAAGGCTTAAACATTTTCATTAAAAAACATATGATTTTTCATTTAAATTTTTAATACCTCTTCCCCTCCTCCCCCCAAGTTAACAACCCTAAACTGGTCCCTGGCACACTAGAAAAAAATTACCTGTCCGCCACATAAGAAAGTTTGAATAACACTGCTCTACAGAACATATTCATGTTCTGAAATTATGCAGTAACCACATTCCTTAAAGGTTGATCCATACCAAAGTTATGTCCCTTAAAGAGTTAAACATTCGCTGAAGAAAACTTTGTTACCGTATTCCTATAAATAAACCTTCGAAAGTATACTCTGCAAGAACCTGTATATTGCTTTGTCATATACACGTGTATCACAATTGTTGTCACGTTTGCAGGAAAAGAAATCTCTGCCTGCCTTCCATCTGCTTTCCTCATTCTATCAGTTAGGTGCGTTGCGAAATGTTTAGTTTAAATGAAAACCATTCATTTTGTTTGATTTTCCAATACTCTCGATAGAGACACAATATGTCTTTGACAGCATTCTTCTTGATATGACACCAACAGAAGTGACTGCTCAGACCAGATGCTTTTAAGTAATGGCTTAGTTCTAAGAAACCTTGTGAAAAGATGACAAATGGACAGAAAGCGATATTTTCGGCATTATACCTTTAATTTCGGTTTCCTATTTTGATATTCGTTTCTCCTTAATAGTTATGAAAAAAAAAGATTCATGCTAAAAGAAAATATTGATCAAATATATAGATTTACTAGTTCCCAACCTATGTGTCGCATCCAAGGTCCACGTGTATTGAGAGAATTTAAGAAAAACAATAGTAGTACATAACATTTGTGGTTTATAATTTTCTAGAGTTTTTTATTATGATTTTATTGTTTTTTGATCAAATGTTGAGCTTAATATGCGTTTTGTTTCAATAAATTTAATTTTAAGATATATAATAAAAAATATAGTTTTTTCCGTAGGTATGTCGCGGTAAATGAACTGTTTTAGAAGTATGTAGCCAAGAAAAAAAAATTGAAAAACATTGATAAAGGTGGATCATAGAACAAAATAAACACAACCATCGTTTACCAAAGAAAGATTTGAAGCTTTATTCATTATTTTATGTTTATTAAGTTTTATATCATATTCATTAAGTTAAATATATATAATTGAATTATGGTTGTTAAGTTAAATTATACACCGAAGAGCCAAATCGTTATGACCAATTCGTCTTTATGCAAATCGAAGCAACTGCAGGTAAACGACGGCTCTTTTGAAGGTCATGAAATGGCATAAATAACATCTGATACTGATCTGTGTTAATCAGCGTTATTCTTGTTCTTCAGATGGGAAAGGTAGCGGAACTAAGTGAGTTTCACAAAGGCCAAATTGTAATGGCCAGACAACTGGCATTTCGGAGACGGTAAGGTTTGGGAGTGCTCACAGTCAGCCGTGGTTAGTACCTTAAAAAATGGTCTGAGGAGGGCAAAACAACGAATTGCCGGCAAGGTGTGGGCTGACCATGGCTCATAGATGCTAGAGGTAAGCGAAGGCTATCCCAATTGTACGAGCAAGCAGTAGGGATACTGTGGCGCAACTCGCCTGTAATTTCAATGCTGGTGACAGGAATAATGTGTCACAACACAGAGTATATCGAACCCTACTGAAAACGGAGCTGCATAGCCACAGGTGCCCATGCTAACCTCGGTTCAACATCGAAAGCACCTGCAATGGGCATAAATAGAAAAATAAAATAAATAAATACACCCTCAAGCAGCTGCTTGCCACAGAAGTCTGAAAGGAACCTGTCAGTTTATATGCCATAGTATTTTTTCGTTTCTCTGGTCTGAGAGAATGGCAGGACCTCAGCAGAAAAACGACACAAACAGCCTTGCCTTACCCGGGGCTCGAAGTCGTCTGGTCCGATGAATCTCGTTTCCTGTTGCACCATGTTGACAGCCGGGAAGGTGTGCGTCGTTTACCTGGGGAAGTGTTGGCACTAGGATGCACTGTGGGGCTAAAAGAAACCAGTGGAGGAAGTGTAATGCTTTGGGCAATGTTCTGCTGGGAAACCCTGGGTCCAGTCATTTATGTGCAGGAAACTATGACGTCTACCACCTACTTGAACATCATTGCAGATCAGGTACATCCTTTCATGGCAATGGTATTTCCCCTCTAGTAGTGCCTTCTTTCAGCAGGATGATGCGCCATGCCACACTGCCAGGAATGTTCGAGAATAATTCGCGGAACATGAGGAAGACTATCAACATTTTATTATATTTCCCTGGCTTCCAAATTCTCCAGACATCAATCCAATCGGCATCTGTAGTTTGTGTTGGAACAGCATATCCAATCTGTGGCGGCTCAACCCGGTAACTCACAAAAAATAAAGGATCTGCTGGCAGCGTGTTGGTCCAGATACTCAAGACACCTTTAGAAATCTTGTATCGTCCATGTCTTATCGAATAAGAACTGTTTTGGCGGCATGTGGAGGACCAACATTATATTAGGCAGGTAGTTTTAATGTTTTGGCTCTCAGTGTATTTTTAAGCAAAATATATAGGGAAATATAATTCTGATTTTACACGGATTTTTTAAATAATTTTGATTTAACACGGTTTAGAAAAAAATTCAGTTATCTTTTTACACGATTTATTTTGATCTAACACCGGTTAAACGGCACATTTTTAAAAATCTCCACTTGAATTCAATTCTGAAAAATTATTCCTATTCAGGAAACATTTCCTAGAATTTACATTTACAAAAAAGATGCCGCTTTTATGGTCACATTTTTCAAAGTAGATTTAACTTTGAAAATGTACTAAAGATACACATTTTATGCACTAAAATCCCAAAAATAAAAAATACATTAACATAAATACACAAGTTTTCCCTATTTTATTCTGCATTTTATAGAAAAATTGTACAAAACCTACTTCATTCGGAATAAAGTGACAACATTGAGTTCCGGGAATTCCCCTCAATTTTATCTTCAATACATACGTTAGTCTTGGTCTCTCATTTCGTGTTTAAAGTTAGAAGTATTTAGATGTTTAACAGAAGAAATTGGAAAAAAAATTGCTTTGTTTTTGAAGCTTTGTGTGCGTAATGTAAATTTATTAACTTTTGCTGATACGTAATTTACAATTTTTCATCATCTGATTTATCAACTAGAAATTAAATATTTTTCTTAAGTCTTACCACGATGTCGGATAATTATCAATTATACAAAAGCAGAAATGGAAAGCTATCTCTTTGGATACTAAGATCCAAATTTTAGATCGTCTTTCAACTGGAGAAGGTTCAACAGCCATAGGTAAATACACTGCTCACAAAAATTAGGGGATATTTCAAAATGAATATTAGCGATAAAAAAAAAGAAGCATTTGATTTTTTTTATTAAACAAGAACATCAGAAAAACAAACGACAAGTCAAAGAAAGTTGTTCGATTATGCAAATGAGATGCAAAACCAACTTTTATTTTATTTGTTAAAAATGCATTATACAAAAGGCTGAAAGCACTGGAGTATCTGCACGTTCCCTGATCTTGAAAGTGCACATCCTACAATTTCCCAGCCCTTGCAATGCCACTGCAACACGAGAGCCTAAGGACGTCTTGAAGCTGGTCAAGCACAGACGACAGTGGCAACAGCACTTCGAACATCCCAATGCCTGATTAGCAGACTGTGGAATCGCTTTCAAGATACTGGCACAATACGAAGAAGACGAGGACAGGGTCGCCCATCTGCCACAACAGCAAAAGATAACCGCTATTTGACCTTATTGGCAAGAAGGAACAGGCGCAGCAATGCAACAGAGCTGCAGGGACAGTTTCTTGCTGCCACTACACGACGGATATGCACCCAGACCATACGAAATCGGCTCCATCGTGTTGGACTGCATGCTCGGCGACCTATGGTACGCATTTCGTTATCTGCTGAACACCGTAGAACCCGTAGAAGGTGGGCTGATGAGCATCGTCGTTGGACCTGTGATGAGTGGTCAACTGTCCTATTCTCTGATGAGTCACGGTTCAGTCTACAGCCTGACAATCATCGTGTCCTGATCTGGCGTAAACGAGGAACACGGGATAATCCATGTTTCATGCGAGAAAGGGACCCTTCGGTGGTTATGGAATCATGGTGTGGGCTGGCATCAGCATTGGTGGTCGTACCGACCTCAACGTCATCAAATCGGATCGCTGACTGCTGTCAGATATCGATATGAGGTCCTGCACCCTATAGTGGTACCCTATGCTGGAGCAGTTGGAAACAACTTTCTTTTCATGGAGGATAATGCAAGGCCCCATCATGCACATCTCATCAACAACATTCTTCAAGAGGCAGGAATCGAACGCATGGACTGACCTTCACGTTTTCCAGACTTGAATCCCATTGAACATGCTTGGAATTCACTGGGAAGACGTCTGGCAATCCGTCGAAAGCCTCGCACAACACTTTTTGAGCTGGAAGTTGCCCTGGAGCAAGAGTGGCAGAGGATCCCACAAGAACAGCTGGACATTCTGATCCTGCCCATGCCCCATCGCTGTCAGTGTATTTTGGCAGTCTTGGGTAACCATATACCCTACTGAACAGTCAATGTGTGGCACTTTCGTCCAGTTTGACATGCTTCTGTTCACCCCCACCAATATGTCACTTGCTACTCAATCACGACAATTGAGTTTGCATCTCATTTGCATAATCGAACAACTTTCTTTGACTTGTCGTTTGCTTTTCTGATATTCTTGTTTATTATATATTTCATTTTGAAATATCCCCTAATTTTTTTGAGCAATGTATTTTGGTTTGAACGAAGCTACCATAAGAACCATCAAGAAAAATTAAGATGCTATTAGAAAATCTGTGCTTTCTGGAACAAAATTGAGCACTAAGTCGTCATCGTACACGAGAGATATTTTATAAGTGAAGATGGAAAAGGCACTAGTAATGTGGATAGAAGATAACTCGTAAAAAAAAGAATACCTCTAGACGGAAATACCATCAAACAGATGGCATTACTAATATATAAGCAAATACAAGAAATCGAACCAACCACATCAGCTCTGTTAAGCAAAAATTATGAATTTTCTGCAAGTACAGGTTGGCTTGCAGGATTTTTTCCGATACAGGCGTTTCATACTGTAAAGATAAAAGGTGAAATTGCATCTGCAGATGAGCCCGCTGCTAAAGAATTTTTTTCCAAAATTGGCCCAAATCATTGAAGATGGTTGATGGCCTCCTGATCAAGTTTGGAATGCAGATGAAACTGGTCTTTTTTTAAAAAAAATGCCGAGTAGAACATATGTAGCAAATCGTAAAAAACTGTTGGTGGCTTTAAAGCAGCTAAGGATCGTGTGACCATTCTGTTTTGCAGCAACGCTACAGAAAAATCGTATGTTAAAACCGCTGCTCATCAGTCGATCCCTAAGACCATGGTCAATGAAAGGTGTAGATTTGAATAAATTTCCAGTGTATTGTATGGCAAACAAAAAAGTCCGGGATACAATTTTTTTTTTATGAATGGTTCCATAAATATTTTGTTCCAGAAGTTAAACGCTGCTTGAAGAGAAAACAAATGTCGAATTTATTTGTTTTCTGCCACCCAATACGACATCCTTAATACAACCAACAGACCATGGTATAAATATCACATTTAAAACTTACTACATAAAACAAACATTCCAATACATTTTGAATAAACTAAATAAGGATAAAACGTTAACAGTTATAGATGTATGGAAGAAATTTTCTATTTTAGATTGTATCAGACATGCTGTATTGGTATTATCAGAATTAAAACCATTAACTTTAAACGCATGCTAGAAAGGTATTTGGTCATAATGTGTACAAAGCAGGTATCCTGAATCCCGAAATACGACTGAATATCCTAATGTCATCACTTTTGCACATGCAGTTGGTGGAAAAGGATTCGATGATTTATCATTTGCAGATATTGATGAATTGCTGGTTGACAAAGTTCTTAGCAAAGATGAAATAATAGAAGTTGTCCTTGAGACTCCTGATGAAAAAGAAAACGATGATGGTGATGAAGAGGTTCCACTCACTGCAGGTTTAATTAAAGAAGAGCTTCAAATGGCTAGTAAATTGGAAAGTCATTTCCTTACACATGATCCCATTGTTGAACGAGCTGAGCAATTTAAACGTGAACTGACTCATGTATGGTGCCAGTAGTATCATCCCAGAATATCGATCCCCTACTAGTGCTTTCCCCCTATGATGTCACCGGTCACGTCCTCTTATGCGCTCCCACTACTATCCCTCTTCATTAATATTTATGACTGACCACATTCCCTTATTAACATTCGTAATTAATAATTAATAATTAATAATCGATAACTTATAATTAATAATTAATAGCTATAAATTAATAATTAATATTTCATAATTAATATTTCATATAGACCACTTAGTTGATCTCTTTATTAAAAATTCCTCCCCCTTTATTAAAAATTCCTTCTCGCTTTATTAAAAAACCGTGGTGCAATCTAGTGTATATTATGAGTATTATACTTTAGAAAAGCCCTCTATTTTCACCGAAATTATTCCCAATTTTTGATTCCCCGTCATTAAAAAACACTTGATTAAAAATTTCCCCCCTGATTAAAAAAATCCCTTATCAAAAGTTCAGCGCCCCTTTATTAAATCCCCCTTATCAAAAGTTCTGCCGCCCTCATTAAAAAACCCCTATTCAAAAGTTCTGCCCAGCTTTATTAAAAACCTATGGCGCCAACTACTGTATATCATGAGTACTATACTTTAGAAAAGCTCTCTACTTTACCCATAAGTTTTCCAATTTTTGACCTCCCTCATTAAAAAAAACCTTATCAAACCTGGCACCCCCTCATTAAAAAAACCCTTATCAAAAGTTACACCCCCCCTCTATTAAAAAAACCCTATCAAAACTGCCACCTGGTTGACATGATTTTTTTATTCCACGTCTTTAAAGACCACCTGGTTGACACACCTGAATTTTTAAGCCGCCCTGAATTTCCTAACACTTTAAAAAGTCATGGTTTTTTGGTGGCGCCATCTAGTGTATACTTTAGTAAACATTCTATTTTAATCAAAAAATTTCCAATTTTTTGAGTCCCCTTATCAAAAGTTCTGCCCCCTTTATTAAAATCCCTATCAAAACTCCCACACTCTCTTTAATTAATTCGTTATCAAAAGGTTCGCCCCCTTAGAAAAATTCACATCCCCTTTATTAATACCCAACCCCTCATTAAAAAAACCTTTATCAAAAGTTCCACCCACTCTATTAAACTCTCCCTCACAGATCACAAATTCCCAAATAAGTCCCTTGGTTTCTACCCTCATCTGAAATTTACCAAGTCCAACTTAACTTTCGGTGGCAACGTTCAGATCATACCCTCTCAGAATGGCTGATGCAATCATCAAAAATAATTGCAAGCTCCCATAATTTGAGAATTAGGCCTTCATTAAGTCCTACAACGTGCATTTCGCAAACAAGTGTTCGGTATCTCACCCATACTGGGGATCACGTTTTACTGACAGATGGTTTTACAATCTGAAACAACCTACAAAAATTTCCTAGCAGGGAATCACAAGTCTCTGAATAATAATTCATAAGTTTTGCTCAACCATTGTGAATGTTTATTGCAACGTTGAACCCCTTTGGCGCTTTCACCCATTTGGCAGTAATCTTTAATAAATCAGTTATTCATCAAAAAGTCCTCCCATTTCCCATTTATTAAGAAAACCTTCATTAATTAAAACTCAGCAAAAGTTCCACCCACTCACACCCTGGGTGGTAATCTTGAACGGTTAATCCTTCTCGAAATTTCCACCAACAGTGTTCTTGGATCACGTTACCTGCTACGCTGTCGACCCCCCTTTCTTTCCGTATCAGACGTGATGTGTTACAACATTAAAACACAAAGGCACTCTTGATCGTAGTTTTCTGACCCATCTCGAAATTTTTCTATGTCCAGAGATTTCATTCATTGATAGCCCTTCTGACTAAACCGCATTGTCACCCCCAATTCTACCCCCTTTGTTTCAGGCCATCACAGGAGATATGGTATGAAAACAATGTTTTGGAAATAATTTTCCATCCTCTTATCGAATCTTCAAATCTCCCCTTTATGATAGGTAGGCTATTTGTTTCAATGCACCCCATGGAAGAAGACAAACTATTTTGAAATTTCCCTTCACGCCCCTAAACCTCCAAATGTTGCTCCTCTCTTATTAAGAAGTGGTCTCCATCGGATTGAAGGATGATGCCGTCAGATATTTGTGTTCAGACATATTCGGTACAACACATCGTGATTGCAAATGTATGAAAATTAAAACTAACCATTTCAATTCCCATACATCCGTTACGCGACATAGTCTGAAGTTTAAAACTTTTTATTCCTAATACTTATTACCACTGTATCCTCAGTACATGATTCACTTATGCAAAATATTACTCTTTCCTAGGAAGTAACGTTACTCAGTAACAATCGATAACAAAATATTATTTCTTCCTCCGAAGAAAAATCTACTAATTATTTGGAAGTAAGATATCCTTAAAAAAAAAAACGCGTGTTCGCTATCTTTACAAAGTTAATTGTCTTTCATAGGGTAAAAAAAATTCTGTAAAGAATTTTGTACACAGTTGAATGCTATAGAATGTAAGCAATGCTAAAGGTAGAAAACAATTCATACATTGCGGGTATTCATACCTTGCGTTTCTGCTTACGTTGTGTAAAACATCAAACTGTTGTTCTACATCCAAATTCAACATGAATGTATGTTAATGGTGTAGGAGATATTGGTTTTAAAAACACTATAAAATACACTAAGCTACTATAAAAATAATACACATAATAAGTCTCACTCGATCTTACCCTCTGAACTTACCTGAGCTAATCCGTCAAAATTTTATTTGCAACTGGACTGATAGTCAAAATTTAGCAAATACTTCAGTGATTATATTAGTATATCTATGGAACAACCTTCATGAGAATGCTTCTTCGATTCGGTAACATGAAAATCCGCCTAACTAAATATTTTCAGGAATAATTTAAAAGTACAAACCTCAGAAATATGTTTTGGATACTTATTACAGTTCAGTGACACCGGTGAAAACGAATTTTTCCCTTGTATATCAAAGTGACACTGATATACCTTTCATGCAAAAGACATGTACTTGGTTAAAGATTGCGGATTGATGTATTTTTTTCCGCAGACCCAACCACGACACGGACCTGTGAATTGTGAGCTTAATTTTCATAGTCACCCCAGCGACTACGAAAACAATGTCTTTACAAACTAAGAGTCACTGTGTGTGAAGCATCCCAAGTCCAGAAATACCCTTTTTAAAACTAGGAAAATTCCCTCCACACATGCTCCTACTTCTTTTTACTTAATTCGAAGAAATGGGCCAGAGATGTCTGGCGTGAAGAGCCAGCCCAACTGGTGATAACTCAAAGGTCACGGGGCACTTATACACTGACCTGTGGAACACCCCATCGATATGAAAACAGATATGCTACTGTTTATCAAAATCCTTTTTTAGTGGGAAGAGCTGCCTGCTACGTGACTTTTATCTTCCTCAACTCTATTAACAAAGAGAAATAACAGCACTTTATCGGATAGGTCAATGGAAGTTCCCGTCTTATCTTCGGGGGGGGGGGGGAATCATTTCGGCTTAAGGACATAGCAGTTTACTGCAAACAAAAACTCCAAATGGTGAGCTAATTTAAAATGTCATCTTATACTGTTCATCACAATTAAAGAAAGTATGTAGCCATTACCGGGAGAATATGGTTTGACCACGAAAGGAAATATAGTACATTAGAAAGGGAAAATCACGGTTGGAAGGAACCCAGATAGAAAATTTTTAATGTCCTAAGAAATGTGTGACGTATTTCTCAAAACGGTACTATTATAACAAAAAATTCAGTGTAAAAAATGTAAAAACAAAAAGAGTATCATTCAATACGAGTTCCACAAAATAATAGAATGTGTGTAAATTTCAATCCCAGTGCAATATGATATTAAAGTAATGTGAAAAGAAATCTTTAGCATTTTCCCGCAACGTCATTTGATAGGTGGCGATAGTGTTAACGTGTACTAACATCCAGGAATTTTCAAACGACATTCACGGGTGTATCATTTCCATCACTTAAGTTTCAACTTCTTTTATTTTTTCCAACTTAAGACTTCCTCATTTCTAACACCGTATTCACTAAACGTGCTCACCAATGTCGCTATCTACACAAGATACTTGCTAATCAGCCGCTAATGACTCATCATTACACAGACAAACTACCTAACTGGTTCAAGTATTATATAAGCATTCAGAATGAAGACAAACTGATTGCAAGTTTGCTTATTAAAGTTTCACTGTCATGCAATCTCAGAGAATTCCTGTTTCTCCATAAATCGTAAACTCTCAATATCTATTCTCTGCATTTTCTCATACATCTCGCCATCCTGATTCATCTTCTATATGTGTATATTTACTTTCTAGTAAACCATACTTTAACGACCGAAGTTGGTAAAATCGCAAGCATCATCTCTCTCAGATTATTATTTTTCCATATATCTAGACTTGCTAATTCTCTACGTTGAAAATCTCACAATCGCCTGAGATGGACACTATTCAATGCTTTACCCACGATACAGAATCAGACATAAGTTATGATAGCCAACAGATTAAAAGATTTAAATCTATCTACCTCATAGACAGTAGGTTAGCACGCTTGGCTTCTGATCTAAGAAACCTAGAGATCGAGATCCATGGTAAGACATAAGTGTTGTTTTTTCACTGAGTACCTTCTACTGGGTCGTATAAAACTGAAAGGATTCTGTAACCGCTATGACAAATAGTTGCATAAAGACATATTTATTTCTAAAGCAAAGATACACTGATTTCGAACTCACTAAGATTTTTACACGCAATCAATAGAGATTTCTACGAAGTATGTCTATATTTTCGGATTCGTTCTCATGCTCTTTTCAGGGTTCTGTGTGTATTTCTACAGTTCCTTACTACGTTTCAATAAGCGCATAAGTAAACTGCGTGTATAAGCACGAAGGTGGTTATTTTTCGCTGGAAGCACAAGTTTTTCGACAATGATATGTATTCACATACGTGTTTCACTACAGGAGGAAATCTAACCCGCACATTTCATGTCTAAGTGAGAATCGGTTTAGTTATTTTTCCTGCATGAGAATATATATTTCAATAATAGTGTGCAATCCTTAGAACAATTATGTAAGTACACTATGTTTTACAAGTGTGAAAATGGTTGTTTTTCCGGCAAGGACACGTTTTTTGATAATGTTTGTTTCACTACATGCGGTAATCTTAACATGCATATTTCGTGTTTAGGCAAGAGTGAGTTTAGTAATTTTCCCCCCATTAGAATGCGTGTTAAGGCAAGAGTGGTTTTAATAATTTTTCCCGCATTAGAATGCATGTTTCTTTACGTTCGAAACTTTTTGCCCTGTTTATTACAGTATGTGCATGTGCGAAGTACAGTGATAACAATAGTTTAACCACAAGTATTCATTTTTTTAAGTATTAGTGTGTTAATGTCACAATTTCGTTTCTTACAACAACGTTCATTTCTAGTGAGATGCAAGTCACCAAAGTTATTTTTCCTGCAAACATTGACTTTTTGTGCAAGCATGTGAATATTAAATAAAAAAAATAAATACCCCCTCAAGCAGCTGCTTGCCACAGAGGTCTGACAGGAGCCTGTCAGTTTATATGCCATAGTAGAAGGTCTGTGAGGATGGCAGCACCTCAGCAGAAAAACGACATGTAACTTTTCTGTTGTATGTGAATCAAATATTCACTTTTTCTGAACAAGGGTGAAATCCACACACTGTGTATAACATTTGTAAGTATGAACCAGTTTGGATAATTTTCATGCAAGCGCCTTACGTGTGAGACCTACTTATGCTTTTCGGAACGTTGGAACTTGTATGTGTGAAATTAGTTTTTTTTTTTTCCACGGGTTTCAAAGAAGCAATTTTTTTTGTTCAAAAAGTGGTTATGCAAAATATTTCATCACTGATCATAACTTGAATCCTAATATTTCATTAGGTGTAAGGATTTTTCTTCAACACGTTGGAATATTTTTTTAAATACGAATATCTTATCCTGATCCTGATGCGTTGAGAACGAGACGAAAGAATGCTAACAAGTGAACATGGTCTACCATGGGCGAAATGCTTGTTGCTTCATGCAAGGGGCAAAGACGTGATAAAACATGTAGTAATCTGAAAAGGGAAATCCAGTTGTTTGAAAAAAGAGAGAGAGGCGAGCCTTTTATGATACAAGGATTTTGTCTTTTTTTCACGAGTATTAGGTTACATCACCTCTTTGCCCCTTGCGCGAAACAATAAGGATTTCGCCGTTGTAGACCATGTTTACTTGTTAGCATCCTCCCATCTCGTTCTTAACGCATCAGGATATTGTGTTATTTTAAGTTTGAAAAATTCTCGGTTGTATGTCATCTTCTGTATTAACAAAAGCACACACGTTTTTTTCGTTACGAGACATCTGACAGAAAACGTAACGTAAGACATTAGTATTCAAAAAAATATTCGAACGTGTTGAAGAAAAATCCTTGCACCTACTGAAATATGAGTATTCAAGTTAAGATCAGTGATGAAATATTTTGCATAACCACTTTTTGAACAAAAAAAAAATGCTTCTTCGAAACTCGTGGAAAAAAATTAATTTCAAACATACAAATTCCAAATCTCCGAAAAACATAAGTAGGTCTCGCATGTAAGGATCTTGCATGATAATTATCCAAACTGGTTCATACCTACAAATGTTATACACAGTGTGTGGATTTCACCCTTGTTCAGAAAAAGTGAATATTTGATTCACATAAAACTTAAAAGTTACACGTAATATTCACATGCTTGCACAAAAAGTGAATGTTTGCAGGAAAAATAACGTTGGTGACTTACATCACTAGAAATGAACGTTGTTGTAAGAAACGAAATTGTGACATTAACACCCTAATACTTAAAAAATTAATACTTGTGGTTAAACTATTGTTACTACTGTACTTCGCACATACACATACTTGTAATAAACGGGGAAAAAAGTCTCGAAAGTAAAGAAACATGCATTCTAATGTGGGAAAAATTACTAATCCCACTCTTGCCTAAACATGAAATATGCATGTTAAGATTTCGCACGTAGTGAAACAAACATTATCGAAAAACGTGTCCTTGCCGGAAAAACAACCACTTTCAGACTTGTAAAACATAATGTATTTACATAATTGTTCTAAGGATTGCACACTATTATTGAAATATATATTCTCATGCAGGAAAAATAACTAAACCGATTCTCACTTAGACATGAAATGTGCGGGTTAGATTTCCTCCTGTAGTGAAACACGTATGTGAATACATATCATTGTCGAAAAACTTGTGATTGCAGCGAAAAATAACCACCTTAGCCCTCATACACGCAGTTTACTTATGCGCTTATTGAAAGGTAGTAGGGAATTGTAGAAATACACACAGAACCCTGAAAAGAGCATGAGAACGAATCCGAAAATATAGACATCCTTAGTAGAAATCTCAATTGATTGCGTGTAATAATCTTAGTGAGTTCGAAATCAGTGTATCTTTGCTTTAAAAATAAATACGTCTTTATGCAACTATTTGTCATAGCGGTTACAGAATCCTTTCAGTTTTATACGACCTGGTAGAAGGTACTCAGTAGAAAAACAACACTTATGTCTTACTGTGGATCTCGATCTCTAGGTTTCTTAGATCAGAAGCCAAGCGTGCTAACGTACTGTCTATGGGGTAGATAGATTTAAATCTTTTAATATGTTGGCTATCATAACTTCTGTCTGATTCTGTATCGTGGGTAAAGTACTGAATAGTGTCCATTTCAGGCGATTGTGAGATTTTCAACGTAGAAAATTAGCAAGTCTAGACATATGGAAAAAATAATAATCTGACAGAGATGATGCTTGCGATTTTACTAACTTCGGTCGTTAAAGTATGGTTTATTAGAAAGTAAATATACACATATAGAAGATAAATCAGTGATGGCGAGATGTATGGGAAAATGCGGAGAATAGATATTGAGAGTTTACGATTCTATGGAGAAACATGCATGTGAAGATTAAGCCATATAATGAGTTAATTTATCTCTAAGATTCTATGATAGTGAAGCTTTAATAAGCAAACTTGCAATTAGTTTGTCTTTCATTCTAAATGCTTTTATAATACCTGAACCAGTTAGGTAGTTTGTCTGTGTAACGATGAGTCATTAGCGGCTGATGAGTAAGTATCTTGTGTAGATAGCGACTTTGTTGAGCACGTTTAGTAAATAAGGTGTTAGAAAAGAGGAAGTCTTAAGTTAGTAAAAATAAAAGAAGTTGAAACTTAAGTGATGGAAATGATACACCCTGAATGTCGTTTGAAAATTTGTGGAGGTTAGTACATGGTAACACTATCGCCACCTAACAAATGCCGTTGTGGTATAATGCTAAAGATTTCTTTTCACATTACTTCAATATCATATCACACTGGGATTGAAATTTTCACACATTCTATTAATTTGTGAAACTCGTATTAAATGATACTTTTTGGTTTTTCCATTTTTCACACTGAATAATTTGTTACGTCGGTACAGTTTTGTGAAATACGTCACACATTTCTTAGGACATTAAAAATTTTCTATCTGGGTTCCTTCCAACCGTGATTTTCCCTTTCTAATGTACTATGTTTCCTTTCGTGGTCAAACCATATTCTCCCGGTAATGGCTACATACTTTCTTTAATTGTGATGAACAGTATAAGATGACATTTTAAATTAGCTCACCATTTGGAGTTTTTGTTTGCAGTAAACTGCTATGTCCTTAAGCCGAAATGATTCCCCCCCCCCCCGAAGATAAGACGGGAACTTCCATTGACCTATCCGATAAAGTGCTGTTATTTCTCTTTGTTAATAGAGTTGAGGAAGATAAAAGTCACGTTGCAGGCAGCTCTTCCTACGAGTAAAGGATTTTGATAAACAGTAGCATATCTGTTTTCATATCGATGGGGTGTTCCACAGGTCAGTGTATAAGTGCCCCATGACCTTTGAATTATCACCAGTTGGGCTGGCTGTTCGCGCCAGGCACCTCTAACCCATTTCTTCGAAGTAAGCAACAAGAAGTAGGAGTATGTGTGGAGGGAATTTTCCTATTTTTAATAAGGATATATCTGGACTTGGGACGTTTCACACAAAGTGACTACTAATTTGTAGCGACATTGTTTTCATAGTCACTGGGGTGACTATAAAAATTAAGCACGCAATTCACAGGTCCATGTCATGGTTGGGTCGCGGGAAAAAATACATCAATCTGTAATCGTTAACCAAGTACATGTCTTTTGCATGAAAGGTATATCAGTGACGCTTTTACGCAGAAGGGAAAAATTCGTTTTCACCGGTGTCACTGAACTGTAATAAATATCCAAAACTTATTTCTGAGGTTTGTACTTTTAAATTTTTCCTGAAAATATTCAGTTAGGCGGATTTTCATGTTACCGAATCGAAGAAGCATTCTCATGAAGGTTGTTCCATAGACATACTAATATAATCGCTAAAGCATTTGCTAAATTTTGACTTATATTGCAAATAAAATTTCGACGGATTAGCTCAGGTAAGTTCAGAGGGTAAGATCGAGTAAGACTTGTTATGTGTATTATTTTTATATTAACTTAGTGTATTTTATAGTATTTGTTAAAACTAATATCTCCTACACCATTAACATACATTCATTTTGGACTTGGATGTAGAACAAAAGTTTGATGTTTTACACAGTGTAAGCAGAAACGCAAGGTATGAATACCCACAATGTATGAATTGTTTTCTACTTTTAGCATTGCTTTCTTTCTATAGCATTCAACCGCGTACAAAATTATTTGCAGAATTTTTTTACCCTATGAAATACAATTAACCTTGTAAAGCGTAGCGAACACGCGTTTTTTTTTTAAAGGATATCTTACTTCCAAATAATTAGCTGATTTTTCTTCAGAGGAAGAAATAATATTTTGTTATCGATAATTACTGAGTAACGTTACTTCCTAGGAAAGAGTAATATTTTGCATAAGTGAATCATGTACTGAGGGTACAGCGGTAATAAGTATTAGGAATTAAAAGTTTTAAACTTCAGACCATGTCGCGTAACGGATATACGGGAATTGAAAAGGTTAGTTTTAATAGTCATACTTTTGCAATCACGATGTATTGTGTCGAATATGTCTAAACACAAATATCTGACGGCATCATCCTTCAATCCGATGGAGACCACTTCTTAATAAGAGAGGTGCAACACTTGGAGGTTTAGGGGTGTGAAGGGAAATTTCAAAATGGCTTGTCTTCTTCCATGGAGTGCATTGAAACAAATAGCCTACCTATCATAAAGGGGAGATTTGAAGATTCGATAAGAGGATGGAAAATTATTTCCAAAACATTGTTTTCATACCATATCTCCTGTGATGGCCTGAAACAAAGGGTGTAGAATTGGGGGTGACAATGCGGTTTAGTCAGAAGGGCTGTCAATGAATGACATCTCTGGACTTAGAAAAATTTCGAGATGGGTCCGAAAACTACGATCAAGAGTGCCTTTGTGTTTTAATGTTGTAACACATCACGTCTGATACGGAAAGAAATGGGGGGTCGACAGCGTAGCAGGTAACGTGATCCAAGAACACCGTTGGTGGAAATTTCGAGAAGGATTAACCGTTCAAGATTACCACCCAGGGTGTGAGTGGGTTGAACTTTTGCTGAGTTTAATTAATGAAGGTTTTCTTAATAAAGGGGAAACGGGAGGACGTTTTATCGAAGATGATTTGATTTGACGAAGATGAACTTTATTTATCGAGTATGACCACCAAAGGGATGAGGGGGATACCTTAAACATTGCAATAAACATTCACAATGGTTGAGCAAAACTTATGAATTATTATTCAGAGACTTGTGATTCCCTGCTTGGAAATTTTTATAGGGCGTTTCAGATTGTAAAACCATCCGTCAGTAAAACGTGGTCCACAGAACGGGTGAGATACCGAACACTTGTTTGCGAAATGCACATTGTAGGACTTAATGAAGGTCGAATTCGCAAAATATGGGACCTTGTAATTATTTTTGACAATTGCATCAGTCGTTCTGAAAGTGGATGATCTGAACGTTGCCACCGAAAATTCAGTTGGACTTGGTAAATTTCAGATGAGGGTAGAAACCAAGAGACTAGTTCAGAAATTTGTGATCTGTGAGGGGGAGTTTAATAGAGAGGGTGGAACTTTTGATAAGGGGTTTTTTAATGAGGGGATGGGTTTTAATAAAGGGGACGTGAATTTTGATAAGGGGTCAAAAGTTGAAAAAATTACAGGTAAAATAGAGGGCTTTTCTGAAGTATAGTACTTATGATATATACTAGATGGCGCCATGGGTTTTTAATAAGATGGTAGAACTTTTGATAAGGTTCCTTTTTAATGAGGGGATAAACTTTTGATAAGGGGGTTTTCTATGAGGGGGTGGAATTTTTAATAATAAATGGGTGGTTTTTAAGGAGGGGGATATCAAAAATTGGGAATAATTTCGGTTAAAATAGAGGACTTTTCAAAAGTATAGTACTCATAATATACACTAGATGGCGCCACAGTTTTTAAGAAAGGGTGATGAATATTTAATAAAGGGAAGGAATTTTTAATAAAGGGGTCAACCAGGGTTTCTTTATGAAATATTAATTATGAGATGTTAATTATTAATTATGAGTTATTATTTATTAATTATGGATTATTAATTACGAATATTGATAAGAAGTGTGGTCTGTTATGAATATTAATAAAGGGGGATAGTAGTGGTGGGCGTAAGGGGCGTGGCCGGTGTCGTCATATGGGGGAAGTACTAGTGGGGGATCGGTATTCTGGGATGATAGTACTGGCACGTTTTCAAGAATTATACAAAGATCTAGTCAAAGCAGGATCTCAACGATTGATTACAGTGTTCGTTGTGAAAACTAATCAAACTTCAGAATCAGTGGAAACAAGTGATACTTTGGTTCCCCGTGCCACAGAGTGCATTTCACCATTGGAGTATGAACACGACGGCCAAAATGTTTCAAGCGATGGAAGTGATTGAATTCCAGTATTACGCAAACTAATGTGTCTATTGTCAGAAAATGGCAACGAATAAAATCTAGTTAATAAGCATATGTAAGTCATATTTTTTTGCAGTTTTGCATTCTTGAATTAGTGACATATTATTTTCTTTATGAAGGATAATTTACTTTATATATGTACATATAATTAACTTTATAAGTTTATAAAATAAAAAAAAATGTGTTTAAATGAATAAAAATCAAATAAAAATTTAATTAAAGATTTTGATATGATTTATTTGAAAACAAATTATATGTACTGGATTTTAACGTGTGAAACCAATCTTTTATTTTTCAATATGTATTGTATTTTTTTCACGTTTTTTTTTTTTGCACTGTTTTCTCGGGAACCTATCTACCACGTAAAAACAGAATTGGGTGTGTATATCAAATTACGTTATATTTATTAAGTTAAACATTTGAAAACTAAATGTCATTAAGAAAGCATTTTCAGACGTATAAATAAATATGTCAAAGTCGTAAGGGGGTGGCAATAAGTATTTAATTGTGGTGAGTTGTGCGCTTGTTCTACGCATGTTCAGTTCTTCATATTTCTTTACTTAGAACTGTGATAATGTGATTTTGTTTCATATTTTTCCTTTAATCGCTTGTAGTGCTGTTCAACCTTCAAACGACTTGTAAAATTTTATGCAATATTGTATAATTCTTTTACGATAATCTATGTTAATTTATCTGTGCAATAAGGCTGCCATATTATGAATAAATGTTCCATAGGTGATTGTTTATTGTCTTAGAAGAAGATTTGTTTAATGTAAGTTTGATGTACATTGTAGTCACTAAATATTAAATAAGTTTAAGAGCTCCCAGTAACGATGAAATGCAATAAATGCAATCAAGAAATTAAGATAGAAAATTATTTAATTAAATATAATGGTTTGTGAAACAAACATTTCCACTAGTTTTGTGTTGGATTTGCAGAAAGAAATTTTCGTAAGCTAAATAAGGAAAGAAATCAAAATGGAAATGCCTGATATGTGAAAATACTCAACGTAATTAACAATCTTCTACTGAAGAGATGAATCCTACATGAGTGAGCAAAGAAAATCCACCTTTTGGTTCAACTGAACATTTTATCTCAAAAGAACATTTGAATATCTTCTACGAAAATATAAGAAAAGAAATAAGTGCAACGTGAAAAGTGAATTCCAATAAATTGTGAAATCTCTTTAGTATAACTCAAAAAGCATCTATTATCTCACAAATGAAGTAAAAGGTCTTAAAAAGGAAATATACGTATTAAAAAGCCAAAACAATAATTTAATTAAACAATATGATCAAATGAAATTATTTATAGAAAAAATGAAAGATCAGATTAATGAATTAGAAAACTATTCTCGTGAAATGAACATTCAAGTCAATGGAATACCAGAATGTTTGGGAGAAAAAGTAACTGATATTATCGATAACATCTCTAAAACCCTCAATGTGAAAAATGAAGATATTGTAACTGCACATAGAGTGCCAATTGCCAAAAATTATGTAAAACTGCTAATCATCCTGTTGTCTAATGAAACTAGAAAGGATAAATGGATAAAAGCACTTAAATCCAAGAAAATAATGAAAGCTAATGAAACTGACCACAGATTCGGTATTACAAATGTTTATAGAAATGAGTATTTATCCTGATATTACAAAAAGTTGTTTTATGAGGCAAAACAATTCAAATTAAAAATAATTATAAGTTCATATGGGTAAAAAAATGGTAAAATTTTCCTGAGAAATTAGAAAAACAGTAAGTTATTAGAATGAGGAGTGAAACAGACGTTTATAATAGACAATGATGAAAATGACTTTTGTAATATAGTTCATAATCATAAACAACTAATCGATTTTTTCTCAGGAAATGCATTCAATATGATAAATGTATCCTTCTAATGTTATCCATGTTAACATTAGAAATCTTACAAGCAATTTTGGAGAAATTCAGATTCTTTTATCGGAAGCATATTATGGATAACATCTCTAAAAATGTTGTCTATATATATAATATTATTATACTACAGATATTATTATTTTAACAAAAATTTGGATATGTAATTTCGAATTTAATAATTATAAAATCGATGGCTATAATATTTTTGTACTACTCGACATTACAATAAATCAAGAGGTATTATATTGTATTTTGAAAGAAATATCTGTTTATAGGAATGTATACAATGGTGAAGAGTTTTAACTACAGAGGTTTTACATGTTTATGATATATTAAATGATATTTGCCTAATTTCTTTATATAGATCGCACAAATATACTACTATTAATGAATTTCTAAATGGATTGGATAATTCTCTTGAAAATAAAAACAAATATGTAAATTTCATCGGTGATATGAATTTAAATATTAACATGTTAAATAATCAAAATATGAAATATATAAGCATTATGTTTTCTTATCGGTTTAGGTCACATATAAATGATTTCACAAGAATAACAGCCACAAGAATAACCATCGAGTTTTTTTCCTATACTATATTGAGATAAGATTTAAAAATTTTATATAATCCAAATAGCAATGATAAGTAAGTTGCAGAAATATAATTGCAATAGAGACGGAAAAGCGTATTAATCAGGACATTAGTAGTAGTAAGTATAGCTAGTGTTTTGAAGTCCTTGAACATCAAAGCATTTACAGTTGCAAGATTTCTAATATTCTAAGAATAACTTCCAACCACGCTTATTAGAGCTAATAAAAAAAACTCTGACCTTTTATTCGTAATTACAATTTGTTGAACCCTCTCAGATAATGAATGCTGGGATCTTGGGCTAGTTTATTTATCGAACTTTTAAATTTCCCCTGTGATTTATCCCTTATTTCACATTACAGAATTATCTGTGCAAAACTCCCCGCCCTGCTCACGGTCAGTAGGGAACACCGATGAATTTGGAAAGGCCACCGTCCGTCGGATGGGGCTTTAAGCTTTGGTCTCGCGTGCTGAGAGCCATATTCTGTGCATGTTAAAGAACACGCTGGATCGCTCCAACCATCTCTGAGCCTTCAGGGTTATATTTAGCCTATTTTTGCAAAAAAGTGTCTCTCAAAGGTCAAACAACCCAACCCACATTACAGACTCAAACTCAAAACCTAATACTTCTTAAAAAATATTAAATTCACAAATTACTGCATTTTTAGATAATATTTTATCTTTAGCAATTTTAAACTCGTGTTTTAGGGCAACAAACGTGTTCTGCCAAATAAAAATGTGGATGTGTTTACTCTCTGCTATTTTTAAAACGAAAGCGTTGGGATCGCTTTTGTCTGGTTTGGTACATTGTGCATCTCTGTGCGCGTGAGGGTGGAGGGTGGCGTGATGGGGTATTCTGAAAGCATGTCAGACACTACAGCTTTTTTACTGAAAGCATGTCAGCGACCACAGCTTTTCTACTGAAAGCTTCTCGATGTACCTGTTATGTCTGTCAGCTCAATTTCCACGTGTTCTATTTATCCAATAAAAATGATAGAAAAGATTATCTCTATATACGGTTTTTGCCAGTGATACGCAACTTTAGAGTCAGCATTCCTTCACTCATGGATTTGCCCAATATTGTTGCATGATGAATTCAAAAAAATGTATAATTTTTCATTACTACCTATTTTATACACATAACTTACACGAAAATACTTTTTTCGCTAGGAAAACGATGTTTTGTAACTTAATAGTACTGGTACTAAGAATAATACTATACCTAGTAATGGTATAAGAAAGTGATAGATATTTGGTGAAAAGAAATTGGGGACTTCTACATTAATTAATATACAATAAATCCTTGTTGCTCTTCGGGTTTACATTCCTCAAATATGTTACAGAGCACCACGGCCAGATTTACAAATCAGGCACCCATATATCACACGAAATGGTAGTATATAGCCCTTATATACAGTAGTTTTTATTATTTCGCTTAAAAATACTATTTCTTTTGCTCTCAGAACCATGAAGAAAGTAAATTATGTAATTGAAACTGATATAGAAATTTTAGTAAGTAGTAATAGAGTATTACTACCAAATAATAAAATTAATGTAACAAATTAATATTATGCATAGCACATGATTTAAATGTTCAATGTGTAGTAAGTTTAAAAATTAAATTGTTCATTTGAAATATAGACATTTTCCTTCCTTATTTTTGCTCTGGGAATGAAAAGATTACACTAAATTGTTTAAGGTATCGGGTTGTTTCCATGTTTTGTCGATAGAAAAACAATTCAAAGCTTGCTATCTTTCAATTAAGTGCTTTGTAAAAAAAAGTCCCAAAAGAGTGAAAAATTTCAAAAAATGAGAAATGAATGAAATGTAAAGAAGTTTAATATTTTTTGCCTATTACCATTATTAGCATTCTGAAATTGGGGGGGGTCATGGAACCTTGCCCCATTCCCTAGATCCGGCCCTGAGGACAAACACAACAGCAATATCTGCTTTAAAACATTTCAATTCTCAATAACTCTAAATAAGTGTTTTCTAAAATCGAAATTGGATAAATTAGATTGCAATTTAAGATTTAACTTGTGCAAAAATTTTCTACAAAAAAAAGGTTTTTTTCAGTTAGGGAGCTTTGAATGTGGTTTTCCTATTATTTTTCATGAAAGTAGCACAATAGATTGGTAATATAATGTATAGCCTTACAATTCATATTATTTTAAAAGTTCGTTTTCGATTGTCAAGAGAGAATACATTGAAAAAGTGAGTAATTGCTTTGCCATGGATACTTGCAATTTCTTTTTTAACTCCTAAGAATTAAAAAAAGACATATTTTTGCTCTTATTTAAATAAAGAAATTGCAGCATTTAAATGATAGTGTCCCTTGACTAATCCCTAATGTGTCTAAATGGGAAAACGAGGACTGCTAATCAGGAAACGGCGAACAACGGGGCTGACTTACCTTGCTTTTTACTGCATAGAATAGGTATGTACATATACATACAGGGATGGTCTAGGGTGGAGCAAGGGGACCATGCCCCCAAACTTCTCAGAATGCTAGTAAGTGTAATCGAGTAAAACTAGAAAAATGCATATTGCCTCTATCGCATATGAGAATCCCCGTTTTCAAAGACAATGAAGTTTTTCCTTTACCTACTGTTTCATTTTTTTAAAGTTTTAATTTGAGCTAGTTTATGAGGTAAAAATGCAAATAGTATTTCATTAGCAATTATACAGCATAAAAGTATTAGTCTTTTAATTCTTAATTCTAAAAGAGTTGCATTTCCCACACCTCTATCAGAACAATGAGTAATTTATTGCTGTCAGTGGAATATTTCTTAAAACTACCACCAAACTTTCAAATTTCTATCCAATATATTATATGTAAAACAATAGTTGAGTTTATGATCATCAGACCGGTGATTCTCTATGCTTCACACCCATATGGGCGAATACTACACTCACCAATATTCATGAGATTCAGGTTTTACAGAAGACGATTTTTAGAACTGCGGTCGATGCCCCCCGGTTTATCACTAACAGACAACTCCATAAAGACCCTGGGCTGGGCTTCGATCATATACAGTCGGCCCTCGACTTTCGCGGATTTGTTTATTCGCGAGTTTGCCATCAATAATTAAATGGAAATTTTTTTGTAGTTTTGCAACCTACTGCAGAAAATCACAGACGACTCGCGAAGACTAGAAAATGTAAAGAAAAACTAAAAAAAAAATATTGAGGTATAATATGTTCAAATGTAAATGTATGGATTTAGAATAGAAGAAAAATTAAAATTAATCTTCAGTACGTCATAAATACATAAATTATGTGCATTAGTAATCTATTTTATCATTTACTACCATAAATATATACACAAATTTATTATAAAATGTTATTTTGGAAAACGGTTCAGTACGCTAAAAGAACTGCGATGACTATTTTTATGACATCGGCCCGACTATGATACGTTCCTTGAAGTTGAAAGAATTGGTAGAAGAGACGTTGTCTACGTACACCAACATTTTAAAGAAATGAAGAGGCAAAAGAGACAAACTGAAATCACAATGTATTTCAAGAAGATAACACTGAGTATCCATGCCTCCCCTTCTACCCCTTCCACTTCTGCCGCCCCTGCTACTCCTGAGGTATCCCCTTCTCCTCATCCTTCGCATACGGAACACGTAGAAGACGACGAAGATGAAGACCCTGATGATCCACTTCCACTGCTCGAATAAATGAAAATAACGCAGCACAGTTAAAATAAACTTTGTTTAAATGTTTGTGTGTATTGTAAGTCTCATAACTGTACAGCATGAACTGTGTCAGAAGTGCTTGTATTTCATCATCATCTGTACATAGTCATCGCAAGCCTAGTCATCATATGAAAGACGAAGAAAAGTTTAAAAGCATAAAATTATTAAAGTTTATAAAACGCAATACTGTATATAACAGTGTTTTATAAACTTTATTTAGACATCAGTAAAATTATTACTGTACATGTATTTCATGACATACTATACGTATACTGTATTGTCTCTCTCTCTCTGTGTGTGCTAGCGTACATTGTTGATACCTTAATTTTAAACTTATAAAATAGTTGCCGTACAGTGTATTGTTTTACTTTTTGTGTGTTAAATATGTGGTTAACAGTGTGTGTATTAACAGTGTGTGTTTAACAGTGTGTGTATTAACAGTGTGTGTTTATGTGTGTTAAATTAATGGTTAACAGTATTAGGAGTTAAGGTTTAGAGCGGAGCCCAGAGATATTCGCGGTTTTTCCACATTCGCGGTGATCCAGCATCCCTAAACCCCGTGAATGTTGAGGGCTGACTGTATATATACACACATATAAAACGCACCTGAAAAAGATTTTTTGAGTCTGCAAGCAATAATACCAATGAGATTATTTCTTCTCTGATTCTTTACGATCATAATGTTTTAAACAAGTACATGAGGCCTAAAACGGTAGCGTTTTCTGAGGAGACCTATCCTTTTTAGGTTTCTTATACAATTTTACTGCTATTTTTAGCTTTTCTTATGTTTGCCCTTAAGGGCCCATCAAAGGCTGGTTTACTTATATATTTTGTTCTTACTCATGTCAAATAGGCATATCTTTATGGTGGAGATGGTTAGGGGTAAAATTATTACCCGGTACATCGAATATGATTATATGATCTACGATGATAACAGAGTTAGCTAAACTTTTAATTAACTTGCCTAAATAGCCTTGTTCGAGATCGTGTATTCACCACGGAGGAGCCCTTGATCGTAATATTAGGATTAACGCAGCTTAATTTTATATTTAGATTTTAAGTTATATGCTTAAGATACTGCAGACTTTAACCTAAAGTCTCTAAACATTTTCAAAGTGGCAGTTTTTGATTGCATATTTTACTGTTCATTTTTAATCTCTTTTGGAGATTAAATATATTTATTTTGCCTTTAACTGACAATTTTGCAATTGTAAGATTTACTGCCATTAAGCTTTCGTTGAAGATTTTTAAGAGTTATACAGTTCTGATAAAGAAATCAACTTTATATAACGTAAGTTCGAATTGTTTTGAAATTGTTGTGTCCAATTCTGCATTTATATAGTGTTTTGAAACTTTCCTGTGGGGTATTTAATTATATATTGTTCTTGATCAGTGTATGTGTATTCTATTTTCGAATTTTACATCGTTTCCTATATACAACCATGGCTGGTTATATAAAGTAATATTGAAATTTAATCTAGCGTATAAAAGCTATCTAACTTGCCTATTTTACTGACTAATATTTGAGTTTCAATTTAATATCGTTTTGTGAAAAAACACATGGAATTTCACAATGTCAGCTACCGGTAAAATTTTAAACTACTTCGGACCTCCAGGTGCAATGCATTTCAAAATTTCTGAATCGGACCGGTCAGAAGCACAACAATTCAAAATTTCAAACGAAGTAACGGTTCCGATGTATGTCGATTCTATTGAATTGGACCAATTGGAATCCTCGGTTATGATAGAAGCTCTATCTGACCACAAAGAAAGCTCCCATGTAAACTATGGGGTGCAAATCTTTTTTTATAACTGCGAAAGCCATTCTTTTATATGATGTTAATGAGATTTTAAATACACTTAATAATGATATGATAATACTTTACGACCTTTCGCATTACGATGATTAGCTCATATGACGATCTTCAATTATGGTCACTGCCCATATACACGATGCCACATTCGCTTATACGATGGTTTTAACGGCATGACGTTGCCGTAAATCAACCAAAGCTTCTGGAAGGGAGCCAAATAGAATAAAAAATTTCTTGAAAAATTTCAGAATCTTGGATGGAATCAAGAGTATCACACATGAATGGAATGATGTTACCCACAAATCCTTTAACTCTTTTAAGTTACCTAGTTGAGCCGCCGCAGATCGGATATGTTGTTCGAACACAAACCACAGATGCTCGGTTGGCTTGATGTCTGGCGAATTTGGAGACCAGAGCAATTCGTGTTCCGCGAATTATTCTCGAAAAATACGGGCAGTGTGGCATGACGCATTATCCTGCTGAAAGAAGGCAGTAGTAGAGGGGAAATACCATTACCATGAAATGATGTACCTGGTCTGCAATAATGTTCAGGTAGGTGGTAGACGTCATTGTTTTCTGCACATGAATGATTGTCCCAGGGTTTTCCCAACGGAACATTACCCAAAGCATTACACTTCCTCCACCGACTTGTTTTAGTCCCACGAGACTGAAATGGTGGAAAGTTTTGGCACCAGGTGGAATCCTGGTGCCAAAATGTTCCCAGGTAAACGACGCACACGTACCCAGTTGTCCACACGGTGCAACAGGAAATGAGATGCATTGGACCAGACAACTTTCTTCCAATCATTCAAGGTTCAGTTTTGTTGCTCGCCTGCCCATTGTAGGCGCTTTCGACAGTGAACCGAGGTTAGCATGGGCACTCGGTGCGGCCTGTGACTATGCAGCTCCATTTCCAGCAGGGTTCGATGAACTTTGTGTTGTGACACATTACTCTCGTCACCAGCATTCAAATTACGGACGAGTTGCGCCACAGTATTCCTTCTGTTTGCTCATACCATCGGGATAGCCTTCACTCACCTCTAATTTTAAGTAAGAATTGATGAGTGTAGCTGCTCCACATTTTGATGGCGGCTTATGGTTCTTCCCTCCTCGGACCACTTTTTGAAGGTACTAACCACGGCTGTGCCGTCCCATAGCCGAGTGGTTAGCGCGCTTGGCTACTGATCTAAGGGACCTGGGTTTGAGCCTCAGATAAGGCATGGCTGTTTGTGTCGTTTTTCTGCTGAGGGCCTGTCATCCTCTCAGACCTTCTCCTATGGCATATAAACTGACATGCTCCTGTCAGACCTCTGGCAAGCAGCTGCTTGAGGGGGTATTTATTTATTTATTTATAACCACGGCGGACTGAGAGCACCTCACAAGCCTTGCCGTCTTGGAAATGCTCTGACCCAGTCGTCTGGCCATTATAATTTGGCCTTTGTCAAACTTACTTAAGTCCGCTGCCTTTCACATCTGAAGAGCAAGAAGAACACTGATTATCAGAGCTCAGTATCAGGTGTTATTTATACCGTTTTATGACCTTCACACTCACCATCGTTTTCCTGCAGTTGCTTCGATTTGCGTTAAGACACGTGGTCATAATGCTTTGCAACTGGCAAAAATCTTTCAGAAGCTTTCAGTCATTTAAAAATTGACATGTCCATTTTTGAAAATGTGGATCTCAATTTTTAAAGATGCTCCAAAAAAAATTCCTGTATTTTAGATCAATATGCCTATTACAGAGAAATGTACAGAGAAAAGAAAAGACGATTTTCCATTCAAACTTCGTTAGATAAACATTCCGTAAAAAACTAGAGTCCTCTCAAAGCCCTGTTCGATGATCTACAAGAAGTCCTTCTAAACCTCCAGCAAGAAAGTGTTTGGTATTTGATAAAGATCCAGATGATCCAGAAGATGTGCCATCCTTTCATTAATAATTTTTTCTTCCTCCAATAATTTTTCGTTTCTTAATTTTACATTCATTAGTCTCTTGAAGCAAACGAACAATAGATTGAGGGTAACTAAAGTACAGTGTATATCGGAATTGTAAATGCTTTATTTACCTCATTAACACATATACGTCATCAAAAAATTATAAAAACAATGATTCGCTTTACGACGAAATTCGCTATACGACGGTGGTCTGAAACCTAATGTGTCATGTGATTTGGGTACGCCTGTAATATTCCCAATATGAAAAATATCAATGGACTTCCTCCCATGACATATGCTTTAATAAACAAAACAATTCTGCAAAAATTTATCTTGAAAAAGAGACGAACACGTTTATCTCTTTTTCATGCAAAGATTGGTAATTGTCTCTGATGTTGCTAAACTGACAAGCACTTCAACCTACGAATTCAATACTAGTAACAAATTGAATGCTATGGATACTTTTACAAATAATGCAAATAACTCTCAAACATTATAAAAATTGAGTCTCTGATGGAAAATATTACAGGCACTGATAATTTTAAGAAGGTTAAGAAAGGATATAAAAGAGCCTTCTCGCCTTCTGTTGAGAGTAATTATATCTCAAATATAGATTTTCTGTCTTTAGATGAAGAAAATCTGGATCCAAATGAGTCTGAAATGGACGAAAATGATGATCTTGCTCAATCGCAAGCTAACGTAAATAAGAGTGAAAATGTTTCTCCATTATACTCCGATATCCTAAAAAATGGGCAACTATTCATTGGGAATTAACCAGGATAGCAGTAAAACGTTTCATTGCTAAGAATTCAGGAGACTCGACCCGCATTCAAACCAAATGCATTGAGATCGTGCATCTGTGAAAAATTTCGAAAACAACCAAACAACAGTTTCATAGTTACAAATTAAAGGGTGAAAAAAACCTGAAAGTTTTCTTGAAAAATCTACATACTGATGTTGACTACGAGGAAATAAAACGTGAACTAGCAAGCTTAGTAATCTCAGTCATAAAGATATCTCAGCTGAAGAGTGGGGAAGAAAGAATTTTGATACCAGTGTTTCTTGTGGAGCTGCCCAAAAATGCAGCTAACAAGAAAATACACGACATCTCGGATTTCTTTCACCTAAAGATTAAGATAAGAGAGCTATACAGTCAAAAAGAGCCCAACTCAGTGCCATCGAAGCCAGAGATAGGGGCATGGTCAAAGTGGGTGTTACAATCTCCTGTGATGCGTGAAATGTGCGGGTGAGCATCTTATTAAAGATTGCGCTCGATATAAATCCGATACTCTTCCTAAGTGTGCCAACTGTGGCCTTAGACATACAGCTAATTATAAAGGATGTACCCACTTTCCCAAACGGAAAGTTCTGACTGCTTCAAAGGAGAAGAAAACTATTATTCTTTGTCCGCAAAAAGACAGATTATGTTAATGCAGTGGGAAATAAACACATGTAGCAAATACAAATGA
The DNA here is from genome assembly GCA_038380435.1 of Ryuthela nishihirai. Classification (NCBI taxonomy): domain Eukaryota; kingdom Metazoa; phylum Arthropoda; class Arachnida; order Araneae; family Heptathelidae; genus Ryuthela; species Ryuthela nishihirai. Next base: position 49,783,879 of record JAWZYU010000016.1, on the reverse strand, counting down.
TAAAGGGAAATCTTTTCCCACAAATAAACCACCAACCAAACAATCTTCAAATCAAACACTTCCTACTAGTGATCGTTTTGATGCTAATATCTTAAATGATCTAAAGGAAATATTTCGAATTAATTAAATAATTAATTAATTATTAAGAAAATATTATAAAGAATTAATTATTATTAATTAATTTATTATTAATTATTATTATTATTATTATTATTATTATTATTATTATTATTATTATTATTATTATTATTATTATTATTATTATTATTATTATTATTATTATTATTATTATTATTATTATTATTATTTATTAATTATTAATTAATTTATTTTAATTAATTATTATACAGAATTAATTATTAAGAGTTTGAATGTTTTAAAAATTCTGCTCAATTTTAAAACTCTCATTACATATTAATAAAACGTTAACGACTTAATGGGAAAGCTAACAGTTGGCTTAAAAGCATTCGACTAATTAATATATACGCTAAACTTTGTTGGATAATGCTATTCAGAAAAATTATCTTAAGATCTTTGCATGGAATAGCCACAGTTTTTACCGACCTTCCTGAGTTCTGTAGTTTTTTGACAGATTCTCAGGCTGACCTCATCCTATTGGGCGAAACACACTTATGCGCCTCTGATTTGCTTAAATTTCCTAACTTCGAAGTATATAGGACGTATCGCTTACACAAGAGTGGAGGGGGTACTGCTGTCGTAAAAAGATCCATAATACATCACTTACTTTCTATTACTCATCTTAATACTTTAGAACCTACTTCAATAGCAGTTACTGATACCAATCTTGGTACTATTAACTTATAGCTGCATACAAGCTACCAAATGTTGATTTTGTATGCGATGATTTTTAATTCCATTTTTGATACAATAATTCCTACTGTTCTGGCTGGCGATTTATGTCAAGAACGTTGTTTGGCAGCCTAGAAACTGTAACAAGAGCTATAGATTGCTGCTAGATTATGTTACCAAGAAAGGACTTATTGTTGGTTACATCTTACTCTTTTAACACCATGCACAGACCAGACGTTTTGGATATGGTAGTCTTTGGCAATTTTCTACTATCCTATGAACTTTGTGTTCTGAATCAGCTAAATTCTGATCACTTGCACATCTGTTTGACTTTATTTCTTTCTACAACGTTTACCACAGAATTACAGAATCTTACAAATTGGAAACTCTACAAGGTTACTGTCAATAATAAGATTTCTGGATCTTGCTCACCTCTTACACTCAGATCTACTAATGATTCCATTTAGGACTTTACTAATCTGTTGCATGGCTCGGAATTGAGGTCAGTACTGAAATAACACCCAAGAAAAATGTTTACATTCTTCCATTGCATCTCTCCTATAGCATCAAAGAGAAGAACGGAACCCAACATGCATTGCAAAGAACTCAGAATAAATCTGATAAAGGCATTTATTACTCCCTCAAAACATAGGTGAGACAAAACCTCAAGGTACATAGAAGTAACTCCTGAATTAAAAAGGTCTAAACATTCTTTACGCATGATAACTCCATCTGGATGATGGTGAGGGTATTTAAAAACATTCACTTGATTTTTCCCCCATTTCAAATAGTCAGGAAATGTGTTATAGTGAAGAAGATAAATCTGAGGTATTGGCAGATGTTCTTGAGCTATAATTTCAGGATAGTTTTGACCATTCCGACCCTGAAACCTACGGGAAGGTACACGATGAACTTATACGATTTGATCAGACACAACGATCAAATTTTTTTTACCTCCCCTCAGAAATTGATTCAGGCTATCAAGAAGCTTAAATTAAATAAAGCTACTGGTCCTGACTAAGATATCGAACAGGATGTTGAATCATCTTCCCAAGAAAGTCATACACATCTTTGTTCTATTTTTAAAATATTTCTTAGAAACCATACTTTTCCTGATATTTGTAAGAATTCCTTTGTTCAGCTTATCCACAAGTTGGGAAAAGACCCAACGTTTGCTCTGCGTTATCGTCCAAATCAGCTTGCTCTCTTGCTTGGGCGAGATGTTTGTGCAAATCATTCTGACGCTTGCCTGAAATCCAGTTTGGTTTCGGGTGAAAGAGATCAACTGGGCATCAAATTCTCAGAGTGGTGAAGAAATTCGCCGATTCGTTGAATAAGAAAGAAACAGTTGCTTCTATCTTTTTAGACGTGACCAAAGCTTTTTGACCGCATCTGGGAGGATGGTTTGATTTGCAAGTTAATTGTGATTGGTGTACCTTTAGGTCACACTAATATTTTAGTCATATGTGTCAAATAGAACTTTTCAAGTGCAAATTAAAACCATTCTATCTACAAAAACAATAATGGCCACTAGAGTACCCCAAGGCTCTCTCCCAGGTCATTCCCTCTTTTCACTCAACTTTTATGATATGACATATTTTTATCGCATCCTATTAGCCCAGTATGCTAAAGATATCGTCCTCCTTTCCCCTTCATTGGGTCCAGTGTTTGCTATAGATAGACTGAAGAGATGCCTTGATGAGGTGAAGGGGTACGATATATGGAAGGTCAAGATAAATACTGAGAAGAGCACTGCCATTCTCTTCAGTGGAAAACTTATTAAAAACCCAAACCCTTTAAACATTTTATATAAACCAATTGAATGGCAAAAGACCACAAAATATTTGGGTATAACCATACATCAAAAGCTCAAATGGGACCCTCATATTCATGATATTATCACTAAAGTCAATGCAGTGAGATGTCAACTAGGACCTCTTCTTCGGAAAAATGCTATCTTGATGATTGACAAATTATCATTGTACAACATGATCATTCGTCCGATAATAACTAATGCTTCTCCTACATGGGCGAACACCACCTCCACCAATGTACGCAAAATTCAGGTCTTGCAAAACATAATATTGAGATCTGCAGTTGATGCCACTTGGTTTGTTACTAACAGACAACATAAAGATTTGGGCATCGACCACATATACTCATTTTAAATGCATATCAAAAAGGTTTTTGAGGCTGTTAAAAATATCTATAATGAGATTATTTCATCTTTTTTTTAATTATGATTATAATGCTTCTAATAAGTACAAGAGATCTAAAATGATAACTTTCTCTGAGGAGAGCGCCTCGTTTTAGGTCTCTTGTGCATGATATATGCTGTTTTTAGCTTGTGTTTTATGTTAGTCTCTAGGGCTCACCCACGGGTAGTTTACTTTTTATACAGGGTGATTCAAAACTCTTGGGCCAAACTTTAAGGGGTGATAGAACACACCTAAACAAGCACATTTCATCATACAATGCGTGGTCGGAACTCAAGCGGTGAAGCACTAGGGGTTAGCAGTTACTGTGTCAGGAAATGAAGAAACACAAGAATGACAGAAGAGGTTTGAAACAATTGCAGAAATAACAGAACAGAAAGTACAGAATTTTATTGAACAAATTGCAGAAACTGTTCAAAAGAGTGACCACCAACATTAATGCAGGCTTCACACCTCCGGCGTAATGATCAGCGTATATGGGCGAAAACATCAGAGATTTCTCGTACAGTGGCAGCGGCAATAGAAATCCTGGAAAAAAGGTCCTCATTGGAATCGATGGGCTACCATAGATGAGGCTTTTTATATGGCCCCATAGGAAAAAGTTCAGACATGAGAGATCGGGTGATTGCGGCGGCCAAGCGATGGGCACACCCTTACCAATCCATCGTCCTGGAAATGTTGCATCCAAGGCATTCCACACATCAACGCTGAAATGGGATGGCGCTCCATCGTGTTGGAACCACATACATGTTTGAACGTTTGCTGGAACAGGGTTCAGTAATTCTGGCGAGACTTCTTGTAAAAAATGAGGTATGTTCTCCCTTTCAGTCAGGCTGGCAGAAGGTATAGGCCAATCAAATGGTCATGGAGGATTCCAGCCCAATCATTTATGGAGAAATGCCGCTAGTACGAATGTAGACGCATGGCATGCGGATTACTGATGGCCCATTATTTATATTAAATTATCGTATTAAAAATGCCCTCACGTGTAAAAGTGCATGTCGTCAGTGAATAAGACACAGTCATCAAAGTCTGGTTGTGCTGCAGTCTGCTGCAGGAACCATTGTGTAAAATCCACACTAGGCTAATAATCTGCAGATATCAAGGAGTGCACCCTCTGTTCCTGGTAGGGGTGTAAGCGTTCGTCTAGTAGAACTCGCCACACCGTCGATTGGGGCACACTTACGGCATGGAAAATTCCTCACATGCTACATTTGGGACAATCTCCAACCCTACGTAGAATTTCCTCTGTAACACGTGGCATCCTCACACTCCTTGCACGCCCTGTGTCTTGCAAGTCGCTGTCAAAGGGGCCCGTTTCGCACAGATACGTTGCAATCGCGGAAAGGTTTTACGATCAGGCATGCATCTGGTCGGAAAGCACTTCCGGTACAGTCTTTTGGCTTCCCTCGCATTCCGGTCTGCAGCTCGATACGTAAAATGCATGTCCGCCTTCTCCTAATTGGTGAAACAATCCATCCGTTCTTCAATCCATGGTAGAAATGACGGAGAGCGAAAACCAGCGCTTATAAGTGTTCACTGGAAAGAGCCCTCTAGTGCTTCACCGCTTCAGTTCCGACCATTTGTATGACGAAAAGTGCTTGTTTAGGTGTGTTCTATCGCCCCTTAAAGTTTGGCCCAAGAGTTTTGCATCACCCTGTAAGTTTTTACTTATGCCACCTGGACTTATTTTCAGATGGAGATAGCAATGGGTAATGTTTTACCTGCAACATCGCATATCCATACACGATCTACGATCTACGATAACAGCTCTGCCGTTTCATCGTTTCATTCGTCTCTAAAATTTATATATTAAAACTACTAAGTATTTGAAAAATGCGAATTACAATATTTCAATAGTGCCAATCAAATTAAAAAAGGGGGTTTTCTAATTACACAATCTCCTGAGATGCATGAAATGTGCATCTTATTAAAGACTCGACATAAATCCCATACTCTTCCTACGTGTGCCAATTGTGGCCTTAGACATACGGCTAAATATAAAGGATGTTGAAACAACAAAAAGGACACACAAAAAGGCTTTGAAATGAAAATAGCCAATCTTTACTAATTACGAGGTAACGAACACAAAAATGAAAATGAAATTTGTCGATTGGCTCTTGTTTAGGAGAAACATTGAGAGGTGCTCAAGCCAGTCCACATTGGGTATGTAGGTAAACTTTTCACAACGCTGTATTATTAACCACAGATTGCAACGTATTGCGTTGTATTGCATCAACCCGCCATACACACTCCCAGGAAGTATTGCATCATTGTGTGATGCAATGTTGTTGAGTCATGACATCGCATCTTTTTGATGGCGGACAAAAGATGATACAATCATTAGTTTTAAGCGACGTTTTGTAGGGTGAGCAAGTCTTTCGAGTGACGCCCATTTACCCCTGAGTCATAAGAACAACACAAGTGATCCTTGAAGTATTAATCCAGCAGTAGTGATGACACGTATATGTGTTAATAGTGCAGATACATTTGGTATATTTGTGGGGAAGTGACGTTTGCAAGCCAGAAAAGGGTCATCACTCCAATAGTGAACGTGGTGTATGAGTTTCATTTTGGATACGAGAACGAGGACCAGAACATGGCCTGGGCCACACACACATACTGCAGTACGTGTGCAAGAAATCTTCCGAAGTGACCGAAAGGCGAAAAAGTGGTGATGCTGTTTGGTATTCCTATGGTTTGGAGAGAGCCAAACAATCACGCAAATGACTGCTACTTCTGCATGGTTCCACCTGTTTCTGGATGCATCACAAGGAAAAAGAAGTGGACAATAGTGTACCCGAATATTCAACATGAAAGAAACCTACGACAAATTAAAACAGTTGTTGAACTGTCTTCAATACAGCAAGAATGGCTGACATCTCTTTTCGACTCATTTTTTGTAGATAATATCTCTGTTGATGGGTCTGCAGCTGGAATATAAGAAGTATTGCTGTTTCTTATGTGAATGGGACAGCCGAGCAAAGACTTTGGGTTACATGAAGAGATACTGACCTCAGAAGAAATCTTTGAAAATCGGAGAGAAGAAAAATGTTGCCCATCTAGCACCGGCAGAAACGCACAAAAGCCTGCTACAGTTCCTACACATCAAATTCGGTGTGATGAAAAACTTAGTGAAAGCCATGGACTGGACTGCATCAACTTTCAAGTATTTGGCTAACAAATTCCCTGTACTCAGCGAAGCGAAAATTAAAGAGGGATTTTTTGTGGGTTCTCAGATCGGCGACCTGTTCAGAGACCAGATGTTCGACAACCTGTTTCAGGGTGACGAGAAAAAGATTTGGGACGTGTTTCGTCTAGTGTCAACTAACTTCCTCGGGAATGTCAGGGCAGATAACTATAAGAAACTGGTTAAGGACATGTTGTCTCTTTATCACAAACTTGGCTGCAATATGTACTTAAAGATCCACATTCTCCATTCCCACTTAGATTTCTTACACGACAACTGTGGCATGGTTAGTAATGAGCACGGTGACAGTTTTAACAAGGACATTGCAACGATGGAGAAATGATACCAGGAAACTGGCCTACTAAATGTTTGACTATTCTTGGACGCTCGCCAGAGATGATCCTGAGCAGCTGTACAAACGAGGGGAAAAGCGACGTCGGAAATAGAAGAGGAGTTTTACCTATACATATCATATGTAAATATTGCTCTATTATAAAAGAAACTATTGCGGGTTTCTCAGAAATCGTAGTCAATTTTAAATTTTCTTTGTCGTATTCGAGTTCAGCACCTTAAAATATTTTAGAAATGGATACTTTTATCTCAGAGGCATGACGTTTATGAAAATTTGTTGCCCAGTGTTTACAATGTCATTGTTTCCAGTGGAAACTTCATGACGTTCATATTCCACCACCAAAATTCAACATTTTTACCATTAATTCGTTGTTATACTGATTATTTTAGCCCTTTTGGCAAATGATGTTGATGAAATGAACTCTTTCATTCGAGCTGTTGATGAGACTTGTAGCAGAGTAGGTTTGGTTATAAACAGAGAGAAAACTAAAGTGATGAAAATTGGTTAGGCTAGCTGTGATTCAGTTAATCTGAATGGTTATAGTCTTGAGCAGATGTCACAGTTTAGTTATCTTCGGAGCTATGTAACAGATACTGGTGGTATGCGGCATGAGATTAACAGACGAATAGGAATTGGTGCCGGGACATTTAAGAATCTGTGGAGAGTGTGGAGAAATAGGCGTATACATTTAAAGACTAAAATTAGACTGTATAATAGTTTGGTTTTCTTGGGTTAGTTAGGTTAGTGAAACCTGGACGCTTTGTAAACAAGATAAGAGGAAACTAGATGCTTTTGATTATAGATGCTTAGGAAGTATCTTGGGCATTACGTGGTACCAACTTTGTAAGTAATGAAGTGGTTAGGTAAAGTTGGAAACTTCCTTTAAGTAACATATTGTAGAAAGAGAGATTCCGCTGGTTTGGCCATGTTGCCCGTATGGATAATTATAGATTAGCGAACAGAGTTATGGACAGTGTGCCCAAAGGCTTCAGAAAGAGGGGAAGACCAAGGATACAGTGGGCAGACAATGTCAAACAAGACGTTATAATTGGTGTGCAGTGGCCAGATGCAGCAGATGTAGCTCAGTCTGGTTAGACCTTCGAAGCCCATGACTCCTTGAGGATGATTACGATGATGCAATATTTGTTTGAAATTTTGGAATTTTCAATCTTTTTCACAGTTACAGAGCGCAATTATAATTTTTGAAAGATTCCGTAAGTGAGAATCATAATATGTTATAAATTCTTATCTAACCTTAAAGAGATTTTTTCATTTATCACGAAATGCAAACAATTATCTGCTAAAATTAAAAAGGTGTGTTTTCCCACCCCCTCTGGGACTAAGGCGTCAACTCATTGTTGTCAATAGAAGCTTCGTGACCTTCACATAATACACCAAAATTTTAAATTTCTAGCATAAACATATTGTTTGAAATTTTGGAATTTTTGACTTTTCCCACCGCTAGAGGGTGTAATTATAGTTTAGACAGATTCGGAAAGTGGATATCACAATTTTTCATCAATACCTATCCAACACAAAAAATTATTTTTTATTTGTCTCTGTAAACAAAAAAGTTCAATGTCTACAGATGAATAGACGGACGACAAAGGGAAACTAAATATTACCTCGTTTACTTTGAAAACGAGATAAAAATATTAAACTTATTTATATTTCATGGATTTTCCAAGAATTTTTTAAAGACCTATGAAAAGAAGGGGGGATGTTATACTGCATTGGAAAAGCAGTCTCTTGCCCCCCACTCGAATTTTTTTCTAGATCCGACTCTGTAACAGGTTTATGTATTAATTTGCATCATTAATTTATTTTTATTTAGATCGTTATCATTTAGTAATAGCATTTTTATTCACTTATTTATTTTATTCATTTGGCACAAAAAATTCCATTTTTTCGGGTATCACATTTTTTCATTGGAAATAAACTTCGATAGTAAACAATATACAATAAAAGTTATACACAAACGTACAAACATACACAAGTTTGATTTGAGATTGGTGTCTAAAGTTATGCCAAAATGCTTATATTCTTCTGTATTAGATAACAGTTATGAATGGAGTACGTTATCGGGGGATAAGGGAAAAGTTTCCAATGATCAGAAGTTTTGCGTCAATCGTTTGACGGGATGTAGCTAGTATATCAAAAAAATTTAGTTCAGTAAAAAAAAAAATTGTTTCCCATATGCACTAAGGTCTCAAAGTGAACAAAGGCTATATATTATATTTTTGCGAATGAACAGTAATTGAATCAGTTATGGCAAAAATGCGATAACTATTTAAGTTGAATTTTTGATTCTATTATGTTTTTAGTAAATAAAATTTATCATATAATTTATTATAAATATCGTAACGAAAAGTAATTCTTTCTTATTGAGGTTAAATTTTTTGGTTACCTTACATTTTCTCTTCTTACAATTCGTGTTTTATTTACTTTATTGAATGCCTATCTGGGTATCCTAACTAAACTCAATAAGTCATCTTGTATGAAATTGTACTAGTCACATATTGTTTTCGCAACAATTCTGTATTAATTAAGTTTTATTAAAGATATATTACTCTAGCTGGTGGAAGAATTGATCAGCTAAGCCTTTGAAAGAAAAAGAGATTTTTTCTAATCTTGAGCGAAACTGTTTCATCGTTTAAAAATATATTTGAATCCAACACACTGCAAATATTTCTTATTTTGCATAAATATTTTTAATCCTTTAATTATTAAACAGCATTGTCATTTTTTCTTCCATAACATTCTACTCAACTGCGATATTTTTATTCCATTTTAATATCTGAAATATGCTTAACATGTTCAATAAACAAAAGCTGCAATTATTAATGTAAAAATATCTTAACGTGCCATGGCGCATTGATATCTGGAATGCAAAGTTCCCATTTCACAAGGGTGTAGTACAAGACCTTTGAACACCTTTGCAATTGATTAGCTGATCTTGTTCATTATCCTGACTCTTATAAAAGCATTTTAGCCTATTTCATATTATGATAACATCTGCGAAACATATTTTTACTGATGTTTGGGTTTAGAATTTAATTTCTACGTTTCCATTTTGTAGAGTCGAAATACGTTATAGAATGCATTCTTCCACAAGTGTAAATTTATCTGTTCTGTCTTGAAAAAGAGGTAGTGAATTTACCAATTTGGATGTCTATCCTTCAAAGAGCACCGAAAAATATCGTGAGAAATGTTTAGTTTAACTTAAACTTTAGTAATAACTGACTGTTTTGAGATTTATCTACGCTAATTCTCGTTCTGGCCTTGGTGAGAAATAGGACACTGATAGATGCAAAAAGACCATCATCCATTGGATGGACGCATAGCTGTGACCCAGTGTGCAGGAGAATTCTATCCTGTGCACGTTAAGAACACGGTGGATGTCATTGATGGAAGCTGTCATGTCTCGTAACTGCTTACCAGTGGGTCCCTTTCTCCAGTCTTCTCTGAACAATTGGGACCCTTATGACCTGGTGATTTAAACCGTTTTGTGCAAAAACGTGTCCATCAGAAGTCCTTCCACTATCTCTGGGCAGTCAGGAATCCACATTCAAATACATAGAGGTAGCTATGTCCATTGATATTGATAGCTAATCTCTACATTGGCACGTTTCTCGGACGTTGAAGGGATTATACTGCGTCCCATGTTCAATATATTTAAATGCTTATCGAGAATCAGTCTCAATTTTTCTGTAAAGGATCAACCGCCACTGTTCCTGTGTATCATGTACATATTAATGAGACAAATTTAAAAGAACTCATCAACCTTCCTACCCGAAATCTTCACGACTTTCCCTATCCTCGTCGTCTACAAAGGTTTCTCTTACGGTGACTACACCATGTGTCTTCGACTTAACGTTTGCGAAATGTATCTGACAACGAAGGAGTGTGCACATTTCGTATTAAATAAACGGTCTAAACAGAAATCAAATTGCTAAAATTAAGTACAGTAAATGTGTCTCGTAACAAGGCATACCCAAAGTGGATTGCGAAATTCATTGGTAAAGTATCACAGGAGAGGTACTGTACAAATGAGACTCATGAAATATTTGCTTTCGCCATGAGTAGGATTTGAGCCTGTCTCCCAGTAACATGCTAGGTGTATTACCACTATACCATCAATGGCCAACCTTTATTTCAGCTACGTGACCTATAGACTTTCCTGCATATTAGCTTATTTGCAAGTGGCAACATATATGTATGGAAATGAACAAACGTTGCCTGATATGACGGGAATTTAATATTTGTCGTTCACCCAATACCATAAATTCTATACTTTAGTAATAAAGTATCACAAGGAAAGTCCTGCAGATATGGGACTCATGAAATGGCCAGCTGAAAAAGTTAGTTTTGTTCTGAGTGGGATTCAAATCCACATCTACTATGTGACTTTACAGAGTTTCCTGTATATTAGTTAATTAGCTCGTGGCACCATCTGTGTCAAAAACTAACAATCAAGTTGCCTCAGATGATGGAATTTAATATATGTCCTTTACGCTCATAGCATTAAATCAGTAATTCAGTAGCAGACATCGGACTCATTAAAGAGTCAGCTGAAAATTTTTATTTTTGTGTGAGTGAGATTCTAACGGAGGTCTCCTAGTAACTTTCCAGGCATGCTAAAGGCTATATCATTAGTGTCTAACCTTTCATTCCCTTAATGTGACTTATGGATTTTCTAGTTTTAGATTGAATTATTGATTAACAACATGAGCGTGATTGAGATATATTAAATTTCCATCATGTGAGGAAAATGGTAATCCATTTCACGACATAGATGGCGCCACGAGAAATTCAACGAATATGCAATAAAAATCTATAAATCACATTACGTTGTTAGCTGCTGAAGGTGCGATGGTTAGTATGTTTGGCAAGTTACTAGGAGAGGTGGGATCGACTCATGCTCACTTCAAAATGAAATTTTTCCAGCTAACTATTTCCAGGATTTTGAAACCCGAGATTATTAATCTTAAAGTCCATTAAACAACCAACAAAACTGGAAAACAACCTTTCCAATTTTAATTCGGTGGGAAGCATTCTTATCATCGATATTAAATTTAGATGAAAAATTGTCTTGAGCCAGAATGGATATGCACCCACGACCTCCTGATAATATTTCAGGTATTCTCACCACTGAGCTATGGGCTGCCGTTCAAGATCTCTTGCATTCAATAACACTGGGCAACAAATTTTCATAAAAATCATGTCTCTGAGATAAAAGCAGCTCTTCTGAGAAAAATGCAAAATTGGCTGCGATTCCAGAGAAATCCGCAGTAGTTTCTTATATAATGTGTAATACGTACATGTGTACATGTGACATGTGACAGTACACATTCTGTAAAACTCCGCTTCTACTTCCGACGTCGCTTTACCCATCCCTTGTACAGCTGCTCAGGATCATCTCTAGTGAGCGTCCAACAGTAGTCAGCAAACATTCAAATGGACTAGTTTTCCGGGTATCGTTTCTCCATCGTTGCAATGTCCTGGTGAAAATATTCACTGTTATATGGAATCTCATTAACTATGCCGCAGTTGTCAGACAAGAAATCTAAGTGGGAATCGAGAAAGTGGATGTTTAAACACATATCGCATTCACGTTTGTGATACAGAAACAACGTCCTTAACCAATTTCTTGTAGTTGTCTGCTCTGACATTCCCGAAGTCTTAGTTGACACCAGAAGAAATGCGTCCCAAGCCTTTTTCTCGTCACCCTGAAGCAGGTTGTCGAATATCTGGTCTCTGAACAGCTCGCAGATCTGAGGACCCACAAAAATTCCCTCTTTAATTTTTGCTTCACTGAGTCGAGGGAATTTGTCAGCCAAGTACATGAAAACTGATGCAGTCCGGTCCATGGCTTTTACGAAGTGTTTAATCACAATGAATTTGATGTGTAGGGACGGTAGCAGGATTTTAGGCGTTTTTCCCAGTTCTGGGAATTCCACATTCTTCTCTCCGACCTTCATAGAGTTCTTCTGAGGCCAGTTTCTCTTCACGTAATGCAAAGACTTTGCTCGACTGTCTCATTCACATAAGAAACAGCAGCACTTCGTATATCCCAGCTACAGACCCATCAACAGAGCCACTACCTACAAGTCATAACAGAGATGCCAGCCATACTTGCTGTATTGAAAACAGTTCAACAACTGTTTTAGGTTGTTACAGGTTTCTTACAAGTAGACAGGGTGACCAACCGGAATGGATGGAAGTCGATTTCCATTATGCAGCAACACTGTTTTGAGACTCAATTTCAAGGAGTCCATGAATAGTCGTCATTCTTGAGGGTCATGTTTGATTCCGAGGATTAACCAGGCCATCAGGCTCGGTATGAGGTGGGTTCAGCTTGTTCCCCAGAGACTGGCCCCATGCTTTAAAAATTCCCCCTGGTCCACAAAAAGCTCATCGTAAAAAACGAAATTTCGGTCAAAATTCACCGAAATTTTAACTCGCTCTTTGATTCGCTCTTTCGATCAATTTTGACCGAAAGAGCGAAATTGGTGAATTTTGAGTACGTAATTAAATGTTTTGCTGCGAAAAAGGCGAAAAAAATTAAGTAGCATTTATAATATACCAGGTGTTCCTATAAGTTATATCTAGATTAATTTATAAAATTTAGAAGTACATATAAATGTAGTTTTTTTGGCCCTGCACAATTTTGTAACCCGGCCCAGCAAAAATTCATGCCTGCCCTGAGGGCATCTACATCGGAGCGGAACACAAGGACATCTTCCTTTCTGACGTAAGGTTCAAACTGCTCATGACGAGTTCGAAAAGAAGTCACTCGGACATTTTTCTTGAGAAGATTCCATTATTTAAATCTTGATCCAAGTAAATCTGCTTTGGCCTTGAACAGTTCCAGATCGCGAACAAGATCGTTCATTTCTTCTTCGGTGAGAATGTGTGGCACAGATGACACACCATGACAGACGTATGGATCATCATTAGACACTGAAGGCTGAGGAGAACCTGACATCAGTTTGCCTCTCTCATTGTTTGAATCGATGGAAAATTCTTTTGGTGGTTCGGGAATGGGAAGGCTTTCGCTGTGCGGAACTGCTCGGAGAGCATATTGAATATTCGGGTACGCTATTGTCCACTTCTTTTTCCTTGTGATGCATCCAGAAACAGGTGGAACCATGCAGAAGTACCAGTCATTTGCGTGATTGCTTGGCTCTCTCCAAACCATAGGAATACCAAACAGCATCACCACTTTTTCGCCTTTCGGTCACTTCGGAAGATTTCTTGCACACGTACTGCAGCATGTGTGTGTGACCCAGGCCATGTTCTGGTCCTCGATCTCGTATCCAAAATGAAACTCATACACCACGTTCACTATTGGAGTGATGGCCCTTTTCTGGCTTGCAAACGTCACTTCCCCACAAATATACCAAATGTATCTGCACTATTAACACATATACGTGGCATCACTACTGCTGGATTAATACTTCAAGGATCACTTGTGTTGTTCTTATGACTCAGGGGTAAATGGGCGTCGCTCGAAAGACTTGCTCACCCTACAAAACGTCGCTTAAAACTAATGATTGTATAATTTTTTGTCCGCCATCAGAATGATGCGATGTCATGACTCAACAACATTGCATCACACAATGATGCAATACTTCCTGGGAGTGTGTATGGCGGGCTGATGCAATCCAACTCAATGTATTGCAATCTGTAGTTTAAAATACAGCGTTGCGAAATGGTTACCTATGTACTCAAGGCGGACTGAGTCGTTTATACATGACCATCTCTGTCTCTCCTAAATAGGAGCCAATCTTCAAATTTTATTGTCATTTTCGTGTTCGCCACCTCGAAATTAGTAAAGGTGGGCTATTTTCAATTCAAGGCCTTTTTGTGTGTTCCCCAGTGCAATATGAATTATTCTACCTAGACACAGCTCATATATTTTTGATATGAAGGCAGTGTCCTCTCCACCTACAAACAGTATCCTGAAGAAGATGGCAATGTATGTTACGAGTATACTCAATTTCTTAATAAAGTGCATAATTTATTGTTATGACAGATGAGCGTGCTGCAGTGACTTTATGAAAAATATGACATCAACGTTCGCCTATGTTTCTGCATGAGATTTATGTAACAAACGAATTGGAACATAGGATCGATCTGAAATTTAAGAAAGGTAGAAATGTAATATTACAGTTGTGGATTTTGTGAAAAGAGGTTCAGCACTAGTGGGTCTGAAATAACACAAGCAAAGGGGGGAGTCAAAGCTAGCAAGATAGCTGTGAAGGAAACTAAAAGGAATACAAAATTGTCGAACGTAAAGAAAGAATCGTTTAGTCATTTTATCTCTACAGTTATGAAGAACATTGTCTATAAAAATTAAGAGGTAAACGTTGATCAATTGAGTAGACAGAGCTAGTTTTAACTGTTCTGTGGGACTGGGGTGGCTCAGTCGGTTGCGTGCCAGGCTCGTAATCTGTAGTTCCCAGGTTTGAGTCCCAGCTGGGTCAGCGTTGAGATTTATCTCCGCAAAATTCCCCGCCCTGCCCACGGTCAGTAGGGGACACCGATGGGCTTGGAAAGGCCACCGTCCGTCAGATGGGACGTTAAGCCGTGGCCCCGTGTGTGGGAGAGCCATACCCTGTGCACGTTAAAGAACACGCTGCATGGCCTTGACGGGAGGCTACCATCTGTCTCCCAACAGCTGTTCCAGTGGGTCCCCTCTCCCAACCTTTTCTGAGCCTTCGGGGTCCATGTGACCTGGCCATTTAGCCCATGGTGTGCAAAAAAGTGCCGCTCAGAGGTAAAACAACCCACAACCTAAACAACCCTTCTGTACGAAAAGATTATTACTTTATTTAATGTTAATATTTAATTTGTTTATAAGTAATTTCATTCATGCTTTTATAATAAATTGCATTGTTTTGTAATTTGTGTTGTAAAAATACTTACTTATACCCACGCTCAGTACTCTTCCATTATAAATTTATAACAACATTGTTACGATAGGTGAACGAGCAACGGTGAAACCATGATTGATGTGTCATTTGACGCTTACGTGTGCCTTGCGTGTGCGTCAGCGTGAGAATTACTCACTAGCCTATTGGAACGGATAGACTAAAATTTGTAACGTTGTTAAAAGAGAGAATTGAAAATTTTCAGTTGTGGCTGAAAGTGTACATTTTGTGTTTCTTGTAGTGATAGATTAATCTTAGCGAAGTTAATTAGCATTAGATTAGTGTTAGTGACGGTTGTTCAAGAGAGTTGGGTATCAAGTTGAAGAGGCAATATGCTAGTCGAGCAAGCAACTGACTGACTTTAATTTCTTCGTAAGAAGAGTACATCCTCTGATGCAGGAACAACATCTTGCAATCAGATATCAAGTGTTAAAAATAGCGTTTATCTTTAGTACAATATTTCTCTTTCAGTTGTCCTTGTCATCTCAAACTTTGACTGAGAGAAAAAAAGAGAACTAATCAAGTTAGAGGATATTAAACTTCGAAGGGGCAATCTAGCCCTAAAAGAATAATCGACCAGCGGTGATCTTGACACGACATAAGTCAGTTTGTATTTTGGAAAGTCTTTTTATGAGTACATAACAAGCATCATATTCACTGATTTTAAGTTTAGCTATTAAATCTTCTGGTATGAATATTAAGAAAATTTGATCAATAAAGTTTTTTAAATGGCGTTTTCACACCTTTGTAATCTGTGATTTTCCTTTTTCACTCATAATTGTTGCAATTTAAGAAAACATTCCTATCTGATGTTAAATATTCAAACCCAGGTTCGGATCTAGGAAAAAAAAGATTGATTGGAGTGGTAGGAAACTTAATCGGAACAGAAGAACGTTGGGGTAGGGCCAAGATAATGGATTACCATTACAGTATAACATTTCCTCCTTCGTTTTAGAGGTCCTTAAAAACTTATTGAAAAGGCAAGAAATATACCTAAGTTTAATAGCTTTTTCGTTCTATTCCTTTACTAGCATTCTCAAAAGGATGGGAGCATGAGTTCTTGACGCCTACCATTCCCCTCCTTAGGTCCGACTCTGTTAAAACTTGCAAAATAAGGAAGACAAGTATTACGCAACACAAGGTTTTTGCTACTGGAACTTTTATTCCTTTATCATTTCAAGGTTCTGCGGAATATATTCGCGGCCTTTCTTCTTCTACAGACTCTATCATGAGTCACGTCACTAGTTTCACTGACAGGTTCGGAAACAAAAGAAACTCATGCTTAATTCAGCATCTTGACATTTCTTTTGACTTCTAACTTTCCACCATTTTCAGTGTTTGCGTATAAAAACACGAAACTTCCTACTGTTATTCCATTGCTATTAATAACGTATTCATGCCCGTTACACTGTTTTTGCATAAACCTAAATAATCAGCTTAGGACAAATAAGGGATTTTCTGCTGTAAGTTACGTTTGAGTGCCCACGCATTTCCCCAGAGAATTCTTTTCATAACAAAAATCAATACAAAACTTCCGAGCAGGAGAAGGACGTGGGATGTTAGCTGTGGAGATGTGGCGTTAAACCATCCATCTCAGAAACTTCGCTTCAGATTGGTGCCAAAGTTTGCGCAGAAAGCGAAATAGTTTGAGTGCAAGGAACAATACAAAGAAGTGACAATATTTGGAAACGAAATTTTCCTCAAACCGTATGGAACAGAAAATTATTGAAATTCCGAAAGTTCCGCAACAATTCAAAAATTTTAAATTTTAAATTTCTGCTTTCGTAGGAAACTGAAGCTATTTATGTGTGCAATTTTCCTATTTTTTATATTCCTATGTTATTGACTTTTGTGGTAGGTTATACAGAACATTTTCAGTGCATATTTTAGGGTATAATTTATTGTGCATATTTTTGAATACTTTATTGTATCGTTTTGAATACCTCACAAAATATTTAGATTTTTTACGTTGTATGACCATTGTAGAAATAGCTTCTAAATTAGTTTTAGTAATATGCGTAGATATTGCTAACTAGTATTTCTTATATTATTTATTTGATTAACAAATTGATTATTTTTATGTCTCATTTACTTGAGTTACTGTTTATTAATTAATGTTTCTCTATATTTCAAATAGTTTGTACATATTTTTTTTTTCCTTTGTTATTTGAATTTTGGCAAATAGTTTCGAAACTGAAAGTGTATATTTCGAGTCATTATTCGGAGATAATGAAAACTACTTGATGTTTGCATTTTCTATATAAAAATTAAGTTCCGATGAGTACTGAGGGTAGGAAAGGGACATTGCAGTAGTATTTTGAAAACTAACGTGGACAAGGATTGAGAAGGGATACTTTAGTTTTTGAAATTAAGAAATTATATTTTTGTAAACATAAAAATAAAAAGGAGTGTTTAAAGTCAAAGAAATAAATCGGAAAATAGAGAGACCTAAACATTGTTGTTTAACAGAATAGAATGCAAAATCCTACCAAATGTATGATTGTATGAATTATTTGTTCCTGGGTCGATTTCGAAAACGTGAATACGTTTTGATGACTGTTTTCTTTCCATTTCATCTTGTTTATATCATGAAACATTTTCCCTCGAAAGCTAATTAATGAACATAGAAAATATTTAAATTCAGGGAATCACTTTTCATGGAAAATTGCTATTATCACAACTACTCTTCTTGTTATATAGCAACAAAGAGGAAAAGAAAATATTTGCCGAATTAATCTCATGAAAGCAGAAGAAATTCTTTAATGGCTATTCGTTTCGGAATCTTCTGAATAACAGTATAGGAAGACAACTATTTAAAATATATGATAACGTCAATTAGTAATCTGAATTTGTGCTAAGGTTTTCGGCTACGTAATTCCATTTCACTTTTTGTTTCTACTTTTAATGAAAACGTAGAAAACCTTTCTGCGTTTATCTTTATCTGTAATCAATAAACCATGTCCACGTAAAATATACACTGACACCGACACGATTTCTCAGGAAAAGCCAGAATTAAAATATATATATAAATCATCATGCAACATGCCTGTGCGGCTTGTTTGAATTCTCGTATTCTATCATCAATGTCAAAGCGCAGATAGCGAGAGGCTTCAATGACATGCAACGTCGGCAAAATTGCTTTTCCAATACTCATTTGTAATTTGAATGTTGTAAACCGTCGAAGCAGGAAGGAAAGAGGGAAATGCCTGGCTGTTTGGATGTAAAATGGATTCCCATGTACTTCAACTGCTGACTAGCAGTTGCGCTGAATCGAGCAGGAATGTGATTTAAATATATCCCACGTATAAAGCAGATACTTTTATCTATGTTTAAATAATATTTTCAGTAAATTTGGTTGGACAAAAGAAAAATCCAATGAATCGTTACTCCAATATCTTTCAAACTTCTTCTTGATTTTTTACGTATGATGAGATTTTTTTTTACCGCATCGTGCTTTTTTATGTACAGTTTAATGCAGGTTTTTCTAACGCAAATTTTTAAATACGGGAACATGAGTTACGAAATCTTCCAACTGTTTTTTTAATAAGATTTGATATTAAAACTAACATTATTGTATCAGCTAATTTTCGAACAATATTCCATTCTGAACTTCTGTTTTAAGCTGATCGAAAGGTGAAATCTTTCAAGATTAGAAGTGATCAGATTCTGATCGATTTTTGAACTAAATTACGTTCGCTTTGCTAGGAGGAAGGTGATGTTTTGGTAGGTGAGTTGTTATCTTTTTATTTTTTTTTATTTTCTTGTTTGATCATAATTGAGTAAAAACACTCAAATACGATATTTTTTGCGATAGTAATTACGTAACTTTCTTTCCAGAATTAAGTTTAATTCATAAAAACCTATTATAATTATAATCAAAACAATTAATTATAATCAGGGTACTAGTTATTAAGTTCAAGTAGACCAATATTTGATCCGAAGAATTTCTCTCGTTCACAAGATGGGTTCAAACATGTCACCTCATTAGATATATTAATCCAATTCACAATGCATTAATCAAGTGATAAAGCGTTAAAGTCCTACAACTACGATGGCAGAAATTATAGTTGAAAATGTTGTCACGGCAAACTTAGTACTACTCGTAAGCAATACGTTCTATTTTTTCATAGAAATGAATTTAAGCTAAACGTGATCCGAAAAGAAAATAAAAGATCGGGGTGACTCCTCATCAGGGTCATCGTGTTCTCACCAACATTTCTGCAATCTAGTCTAAAATATTAATTCTAATCCCAAATTTGAATGAACGAAAATTAATTTATATGAACATTTATTTTCTGAAATATTTTCCCATTTAGTTATTCCATTTCAATATGTTTTCACCAGTGAATCTACAGTATGTACTTAAAATTGCCCTAGATTGTATTCAAGAATCTCAAGGGGCTAACTGCGAATGAGCCCAAAACTTTATCATCAAGTTATAGTGGTGCAAGGTCTTTGCCTTTTGGGCTTCTCGTATCATTTACCTTTTGCATCAGCTTGTGAATGGGGGAGGGGGGATTCTGAAGCCAGCCCCTTCTTTGGGGAAACAAGTGGTAGTGTAAATAGTTCAGTTTTTGATTCGAGAAATAAATTGATTGTTAAGTGCATGATGCAAGTTTTATTTTTCTATTAACACAGAACTGCGTAATGAATAGAATATATATTTCGTAAAACTTTTATCGGTAGGGATATTAATTAAAGAGGCCTAGGAGGGAAACTCTCATTGCAAAAATTCTTATTTTGGGGACGCCGGCCTAAAGTTTTTTTTTTTTTTTTTTTTTTCATTTGTATCCAAAGTCATCGAAGTTGATATCAGCTTATGCTCTTTCTACATAAAAATTCTTAATTTAAAAGTAAAATACTTTATGAATATTGACCAAAATGTTTTCAAATAACTTAACAAGACTAGAAAATATGAGGGATTCTTAATTTAGTGCTTTGGTATGGGATGATTTATTATACGTGATAAAAATAATTATTTGCTTTATTTTTTCTTATTTAGTGCGAAAGTCTGTAGTTTAAAAACGGGATTGTAAACGAAAGATTTAACATTTCTGTCGGAAACGGTTATGCTATTTTAGCTCTGAGAGGAAATTTTTTATCACACCTTCAGCTAAATGGCCAGGTCACAAGGACTCTGATAAGGTTGGGGAAGAGAATCAACTGAACAGCTGTTAGGAGACAAATGAAGACCTCCCTTCGAGGCTATCCAAATTGTTCTTTAATATTCAAGTGTATGGCTCTCTCCTGCACACTTGGCCACGGCTTAACGTCGCATGCAATGGACTGCAGCGTTTAAAAGACCAACAGTTCCGCCTTGCTCACCGTGGACAGGTTAGGGTTAGGCGAAACTTGGAAACTACAGATTATGAGCCTGGTGGGCTAAGAATGGAACAATTCCTCCTTCCCCTCTCGGAAATGATTGAAGAAACATGAATGTAGCTAGTTCCATCCTAACAACGTTGTCTACTTTATTGCTTTAAACACCTATAATATTCAATCCCAAATGCGTAGACGGTCAATCTTTATTACAAGACATATATTATTTGACAATCAGAAAAGCAGTGAATTAGCTGAGAAAAATGCATTGGAATTTTTTTCAAATCAAATGAAAGACAGGTTTCAGAATTCAGTAATGTTTCGTTCACACATAACAATCTACAGATAGTACTTTAAATTTCCCGGGACGGGGGTGGCTCAGTCGGTAGCGCGCCAGGCTCGTAATATGTAGTTCCCAGGTTCGAGTCCCAGCTGGGTCAGCGTAGATATTTATCTCCACAAAATTTCCCACCCTGCCCACGGTCAGTAGGGGACACCGATGGGCTTGGAAAGGCCGCCGTTCGTCGGATGGGACGTTAAGCCGTGGCCCCTTGTGCTCCCCCTTGTGCGGGGGAGAGCCATACCCTGTGCACGTTAAAGAACACGCTGGATGGCCTTGACGGGAGGCTACCATCTGTCTCCCAACAGCTGTTCCAGTGGGTCCCCTCCTCCAACCTTCTCTGAGCCTTCGGGGTCTATGTGACCTGGCCATTTAGTCCATGGTGTGCAAAAAAGTGCCGCTCAGAGGTAAAACAACCCAACCCTTAATTTTCCCAGATAATATTAGGTTTATTCAGATTCAGGTTGCAATGTATTATACAGCAGAAGAAATAAATGGAACAAGTAATAATATATAGAATTAAATACAAAACGTAAAAAAGACAAAACATAGGTATGTATCATATAACTTTTCGCGTTACAGTGAACCCCACGTAATGAAGTCATCGGGCAAAGCATTTTCGCTTAATGAATTGCCTCCCATACGGTCTCCAATTTCGGCCAATTAGAACGCTCGACAACAGACTCAGCAGGCTAAAGGCATTTAGCAACACGTATTTTTGAGCTTTTCCATCACAATTCCGTTTGTTTACATTGTTGTGTTTCATTTTGTGGAAAGAGCTCTCTTGAAGACCTTGTGCTTTTATTAAATTTTTGTAATTGGAAGCAAATTAAAAGTGAGCGCAATGGTCTCTAAGAATAATTCGATAAAGAACAAGTAGGAAAGGTACAACCCGTGAGGAAAAACAATAAATCGTTTAAAAGTCTTTAAAAAAGTGGCAAAAAAGTGTGGTTGCTTTTTTTTTTTGCCACTACTCCTAGAGCTTGTCTCAATTAACCATTTCTCTAAAAGAAGGATAAAATAAAAGCTATCAAACTGTGTGATGTCAAACTGTGTGATGTAGTCAACAGATGTCGCTCGCTACCGTAATATATCTGTTCTGATTATTGATTCTATTATTATGTTTCTAATTTTTAATATTTTTGATGTTTTTGCTTTTGTTAAAATCATAGACGAATTACATTAATTTAATTAATCTTAAATTTTTATAAAACATAGTTTAATCTTATAAAATGTGTTTTTAAGGTCAAAAATAGTAACTTGCGGTGATCTTGGAACAAATTATGCCTTTAACATGCATTTCCCATATTCACATAACAAATTATTTGCTTAAAGAAAGGTTTCGTTATGCGAAAATGTTTAATGGAAATGTTCAACGAAATGAATTAAATTCGTATTCGAGAATCCATTGTATTAATATTAGTAATAGCCCATTCCAGTTGTACTATTTTATGGGACAAATAACAGCTTTAGCAAAAATATTTTAATGATGTCTACGAACTTTTTACTAAATTAAGAATATTAATTAAAATATCTTATACTAAGAAACATTTGGTAATAGAGTAAAAATAATATGGAGTCATTGAAAAAAATTGTTAAAGTACATTAAACTTTTCGAAAAGCCATTTTTCTAAATGTCTCGTTAAAATAATTTAAGTTATTTCAATTTTCCAATTTATGTCAGGGCATTACAACATTTAGCTGCAATATACACTGAGTGCTCACTGAATTATGACCACCTTCCTCCATGTTATATAAGTGGAAGCTAACTTCCTTACCTTCTAAACTAAGCGTTTTATGAGAAAATGTAACGGAAGGTATATTAAAGATCTCAATCAAAGCTACCTACATCTCGATTTTCAACAATATTCCCTTTGTATTAAAAGAGTTATGGAAGTTTGAATATTTAACAACAGCAACACCTAACGTTAGAATTTAACACAAAAGTATAATTTGGATAAGAAGTATTAATTTACACCAATTAATACAACCAATATATATTTGAAAGTTAATGCAAATAAGTTTAAAATATTTTTCAATTTTCCTAAGACTTGCATTATTGCTGTTAAATATTCAAAGTCCGTAACTCTTTAAGTACAGAGTGAGCTTATTAAAAATCGACATTTAGATAAATTTGATTGAGACGTTACATTTTCTCATAAAAAGCGTATTTTAGAAGTTATACAGCTTCGAAGTTAACACGCAGGAAAGTGGTCATAATTGTTTTGAGCACTCACTATGTACATTAGTCTGTAAATGGTAGCTAGGCATACACTGGAAGAAGAGCTGTGTAGCTAGGCATATACTGGAAGAAGTGCTGTGTACTAATTACTCCATATGACGCACAGAACCGGGCAGGTCTAGCACCTGATGTCGATCCTCCTACCCCGCCTTCTCGTGGTGCAGGCCGTTAGTACCTTTCAAAAGAGAATTCTCTTCTGCGAGGGAAAGGAAGGGGAAAGCTGCCAGATCAGTGTGGCCTACTGATCTGGTCATCTATGATTTATTTTTTTTTCTTTTATGTTTTGCTGAGGAGTGTGTCTTCTCAGGGTCTTTATGCTGACCATTTATACCCCTAGACTGGAGTGGTTTATGGCTTTGATCTTGATTATGGATCCTGAATTTCTTGCACTGGTGAGCCTCTCTTCAAGGAAATCTGCCTGTGTATTTTCTGTTTGCCTGTGGGATGCCAGCCCTAAGTGAAAAGAGGCACAGGATATCTTATTTCAGCTGTTGGATAATCGTAATCAGAGGCCATCACAGGTACCTGAATCCTCACTTAGCTAGTTGGCCATCGTCAATCCTACACTTGAGTATGTGTCTCAGGCAGGTCAGTTTCTATTTCATAATTCTTGGAAATGTCAACTTGAAAAGGTGGTGCCTGAAGTTCCTACCAGCATGGGTGGCTTCAGCCTTTAGCAGTGGGGGTTCGATCAATACGAGAAGCATTCAAAACGTTCTAGACATGCATCTGCAGAACAAAACCCATTGTACTTGCCTCAAGAAAACTTTTACTGTCCTTCAAAATACTCCTGTCCAGCATCTATGCAAAGTTGCAGAAGTCTATGCCAATTCTGGAAGCTTGGTGGTATTTTTGTTGGGAATGCTCCGCAACACTGAATGAGCTCATTTTGTTTCCTTGAAACGATCTTGCAGCCTTGAAAGACGCTCCTCAGCAATTTCCTGTACAATTTTTGGAAACAATCAAAAATCGCATGGTTCAAGATCGGGTGAATATGGAATTGGGGTAGTTGCTTGATTTTTTTTTCAGCTCCGGGTATGCTGTTACTTGCTGGGTTTTGTGAGCACTGGCATTGCCATTCCAAAGGAGAATTACATTGCCTGTTTGTTTGACGCTGCTCCTGGAATAATCCTGCTTAGGAATAATCTCCTTAAACATTTTCCGCAAAACAATATTGGCATATTTTTAGTCGTTTTTTTTTTTTCAGGTAAGGTGCCTTTTTACCACTGTTGGGGAACTGAAAATTTTGTGAACATCCTCTTCCTGAGCGAAATATTGTCAGAGGATTTGGTGTCATCAACCCGAACAATGTTGTCAATCTTTCTGGCAGTTGTGTAATAATAAAACCACCCCTCATCGCCTGTGACAATGCTCGTTAACCGTTTGGGCGAATAGGTTCAAACACTGCCACCATCCCCTTTCACGAAACAACTTTAGCCCTTTTTGGCTGTTCTGTCAGTTTGTGGGGTACCCATTTGGCACAGATCTTTCGGAAGTTTAAATGTTCATGAAAAACTGTTTCCGCACTACCAACTGATACATTGACATTTAAACCTATTTACTGAACGATGATGTGTGTGCTTTCTATAATGAGTTCACGAACAGAAGCGATGATTCTTTCGTACACAGACTCCTTCATTCTTTCTTACACGAGAGAGGGTTTGGCCGTTCTGCCTTTCTACTCTGAATTTGCGCATTGAGTCCCCAATAGTGTCGTATGAACAGGCACTATCACCATATACTTGTTATAAATTGGCATGAATTTTTTTCGCTTCATCCTCAAGCTGCATCTTTATGAAAATATAAAATCTTTTCCCGTCTTCAGTAGGCTTTTAGCAACAA